>MU182772.1:208180-237990 GCA_016904865.1 Pissodes strobi
TTTTGGTTAGTCGTCTAATTAACTTTCGGTTAGTTTCACATAGTCTTAACTTATTTTAGTCATTTGATCCGGTTCCGATACGCTATAACAAATTTTAATATATTTGGTTAGTTTGGGCTAGTCATCCAATCAACTTTCGGTTTGTTTCATTTAGCCTTTCTTATTTTAGTCATTTGAACCGGTTCCGATACGTTATAATCAATTTTAATAGATTTTGTTGGTTTGGGTTAGTCATCCAATCAACTTTCGGTTAGCTTCATTCACTTCGTCTCATAAAAATTGAATTACCAATTCCATAAGAGAGAAAGAAGGAGAGATCACGTGTAGTTACATAACAGTCATCAACAGTACAATAAGAAAAACTACCCTTAGCCATCTTAACCATATATATTTTTTAAATAGCGTATAGCGTAAATCGTACGAAAACTATTCCGTAAAAATAAATTCACACCGTCCGATCGCGGAAGTACTTGCGCAAACTGAGTCACGGCTAAGCCGTGACATTGACATACGTTAATGTCAATGCCGATGGGTGAGGGATTGGCGCAGGCAGGAGGGAAATTTTCCGCGGCACGCTCGAGTGAGTGGACTTATTAGAATATTTATAGACGGTGGCCAGAGTAAATAAAGTGTTTATAAATTTAGATAATTCAGGATCGACATCATCAGAGAGGACAACCCAGTCAGTTGTTAGACATAGGTGCTTAAAATTTAGAAAACTTTTGTCCGAAAAAATACGGCATAATTTGCGTGAAGCAATTTTGCCATTTGGATTTTGCAGAAAATTCTGTTAATACTGCCTGATGATCAGAGAAACCCAGGTTAAAGACAGCATAGCCAACGAACCTGGATCAGAAGATGACACGACATAGTCTATGGTACTAGAACTAGTTTTAGTTATTCTAGTTGGTGAGTTAATATGCATAATTATACCAAAAGAGTGAAAATGGTCCGGAGGGATTCTTGAGCAGCACACACACTGGAAAAGTCAACATTAAGGTCGCACACAAAATTAATTTGCCTTTTGAAGACAGGGACTCAAGCAAGCTCAGTAATCTTTGAATGAATATATGCTATGCATGTTAGCGTCAGGTGTTCTGCAAATAAAAACAAGATAGAGGTCATAAGCGTTATGATAGACGATGGAAAATTCAAATACTTTCTCACACAATAAATTATAGAACTTAGTCACTGTCGAAAAGTTGTTGTTAGTAGACATTATCATAGTACCTGACGCTGAAATTATTTCTATTAAATCTGCTTACTGTAGTATAATTTTTGACAAACACAGGGTTATCAACCCTGGGATTATTGGGTTATCAACCCTGGGATTTCTGGAAAATTAAGCTCTTCTAAAAATTATTCATCTGTTGTGTGTCTTAAGAACTGAATATTAACAAGAAAAACGCTAAGCTTGCCATCATCCAATTTTTCAGGTGCTTGATCCTCTGTTTGCCTCAATCTACCTAAAAATTCTGCAGGTGTTGAAGTCTCTCCGATGAAAAGAAAGACCTGCAGGCAGAGAGATCCGTTTCAACCTCAGTCGAAATAATACCGTAGGCGTCATGGAAGCGTTAATTTAACATACGCAAGGAGTTCACGTCACTAGGAAGTCCCTCCGAAGCAATTTGATGCTAGTATTGGTGTGTCCTTCAAAACACATACTGGAGGGTTAGTCATGGAGATAGGCAAGGAACAGCCGAAGAGCCTTTAATATGAAGGGGCCTCCAGTCTAGCCAGCAAATAACGGCCATTAGCCGCATTCGAATCTCGCGACAGCCGCACTATAGGTGCAGTACGTCCATATCCAGCCCACTATCCCTCTTCGCACTTTTCACCACAACAACCTCCAAATTCTCTAGCGCAAGAGACCTACAGGTAGCAAGTGATAACGCCAACTGGTCGAATAATGCATATTACCTTTCGGTATATCTAAGAAAAAAATGGTTTATTCATTCTGCTGTCCTTTTATTTGAATGTTTAAGCTTAGGTTGTTCTGGGTAGGGCTTCTTTAAGTATCCACTAAACATTTTATAGCGTTTATCACGCTTAGACAAATATAGAGAATAGCTCTTTTTCCTTAGCTTGCAGCAAGTACTTTCGCTTATTCGTAGCTATATCATAAATGAAACATTTTAATGAAAAACTAATTCGAAAATAATAAAATAAAATATTAGAAAATAAACCGAAAGTCTTGTTTGAGCACGACTGACATAATACGCCATCTCAATTTTCGGAACGCAGACCCTGAATAAATATGTAAATAATTATGTTAGTAATACCATAGTCTTTTTACTGTAAACAATGGTAATACTAAAAATTCGCTTGCATGTAGATTTAGTTGTCCCTTTGGCTAGAGATAATTAATTATATTTGTTCCCCAACATCTGAGAGGAATGGTCTGATATTTCCTACCTTCTTTTATTTACTAGAAAATTATTAATACAAGTACTTGAAAAAATTTAACACTTCAAAATTCAAGTTAGACTTGGTTCTACAAAATTATGTGAAAACCACCACCATTTTAATTAAGTTGCTAGGCAAACAAAAGAAAGACCCCAAAGTAATGTAAAATACGATCGAAATTACTCAACATATTATTTGGTATCTGATAAATTGTACATGTAATATGTTATTCTATTCGACATTATCAGAAATGGCCGCTGAAGGAAAGTGGAAATCCTGGCATTGAATATAATCAATTAATTTCGTATTGATTTAGTCTAGACTTTTTTGCTAGACATACAAATGGTTAAGGCCATAAATACATTATTTGTAAACATATTTATTTATGTGGCCATTAGGACTAGTTAGATAGTTATCTAAGAATCTAAGATTTTAAATAAATTGTAGTTTGGTCTTCGTCCCGGTATTACGGTATTAATCATTACTACCGTGGTCTTCTTATATGGAAACCAGATTTTATATAACTATTTATTTCCAAGAACAAATAAGCTATTACTGATGCTACGTGATAAAATATGACGAGGGGGTCAAAAAGATAAGAGTGGACTAGAGTAGCAGTGGGTGGATGAGAGTAAAACGAGGAAATGTTGCAAGAACCTCCAGAGTTTACCAGGAAAGCTTTTGGCCTCCCTCCACCAACTACTACCACTAAGTAGTGGGTACGTAAAGAGCCAACATACAACATTTTAATAGTTTTTCTTACTTCAATGCAAATATTGATTAATAAGGATCAACAATGCAATGTACAGGGTGGCTCGAATTCGTGTCTATGTATGGGGAACTCGAAAACCGTAAGAGATACAGTGTCGGTCAAATTAAGGCAAAATTGCGCATATAAGTGCCTAACAAGATGCCGTGTAGAAAGTTTTAAAATTCCGAGTATTTACGGAGATATCCGGAAAAAACCGAAATTTTGAAAAATGGTTTTATTTTTTTCCTGGGCTTATTTAAAAACGGATTTTAAATCTAATTGCACTTTAGCATTGCCACTTTTTCCGCTCTATCCAATGATGATATCCAGTTTGAAATCCGACGTTTCGTCTCTAAGGGATCATCATCAACTTTCTTTTTTTAAATACGAAGTTTAATTTTTTTTATCGTTTTTCAGATGGTATCGGCTGTGTTAGTATGAGTATGTGTTTTTATTTTTTTTTATTTATTTTTTTTATTTTTATTATTTTTTTATTATTTTTATTTTATATATTTTGCTTTGGCGTGATTTTAAATAATTTAAGGTAGGTACTTTTGAAATTTTCATATTCTATAAAAATATTTTATTTGTTTTTTGCATTAAGTGGAAAATTGGAGCCCGTATTAAAAATTAAAAATAGTAAAATTATTTTTTACGAGAATATGGCCATGAACTATTACTCAAACAAGTTGCTTAGTGCATTCTATTTATAAGCAAAATTCCAATAGGTGTTTTTCCATCAAAGTTCCTATAGTATCACGTAGTATGATTATAAATTGTTGATGTTCTCTATTAAATAAATTTTTTAATTGGTTAAAAGTTGGGAATATTTTATCTTTGCAGTAAGCAACTTCTTTGAGTAAAAGTTCATGGCCATATTCTCGTAAGAAATTATTTTACTACTTTTTATTTTTAATACGCTCCAATTTTCCACTTACAAAATAAAATATTTTTATAGAATATAAAAATTTCAAAAGTACCAACCATAAATTATTTAAAATTACGCCAAAGCAAAATATATAATTAAAAAAATAATAATAAAAATTAAAAAAAAAATAAAATAAATAAAAAAAAAATAAACACATAGTCATATTAATAACGCCAATACCATCTGAAAAACGATAAAATAAAATAAAGTTCGTATTTAAAAAAAGAAAGTTGATGATGATCCCTTGAAGACGAAACGTCGGATTTCAAACTGGATACCATCATTAGTTAGAGCGGAAAAAGTGGCAATACAAAAGTGCAATTCAATTTGAAATCAGTTTTTAAATAAGCCCAGGAAAATAATAAAACGAATTTTCAAAATTTCGGTTTTTCCGGATATCTCCGGAAATACTCGGAATTTTAAAACTTTCTAAACGGCATATTGTTAGGCATCTAAATGCGCAATTTTGCCTTAATTTGACCGACACTGTATCTCTTACGGTTTTCGAGTTCCCCATACATAGACACGAATTCGAGCCACCCTGTACAGTTAATAATGGTTATTAAGGCACGGGCACGAGACTTACGCTCGCTTGGAAAATGGACCAGGATCGGGGAATTTGTAAAATTTTCAAGCGATAAGCAGCAGTTTCTGCCGAGTGTATGATTGCATGTCGAGGTAAAATTTTATTTAATAATTAAAGTTATGGCAATAACTATCATAAAACCTTATCCGAGTATAACAAAGAGCTTCGGCGATCCAAAAGAAGAATATTTAGATTCTTTTGTGAAGGGATAGATGAATTAGCACCATCCATTCGTATACAAAAAGTGCTATCCAAGAAGCACTCAAATGAAATCGGCCTACTAAAGAATAGAGCCCAAGGGACCTATGCTGAGACACCTGAAGGGAGTATAAGGTTTCTTCTAGAAACACACTTTCCAGGGTCAAGCATAATATACAAGGGAGAGCTGGCACAGCGGCCCACCAAAAGGTCAAATGTTCTAGGACGCAAAATATTTACAAAAAGCACAATCAGATGGGCGATACATAGCTACAAACCGCATAAATCCCCCGGAGTAGATGGAATCTCTCCAGCTTTGTTACAACAAGGCATAGAGCACCTACACATTTAATCAATCTTCACAGCTAGCTTTGCATTAGGCTCCATTTCCAAAAACTGCAGGAAAGTCAAGGTAGCGTTCGTAACAATAACAGGGCGACTGTCACAAGAGGAACCAAAGTCTTACCGCCCTATTAAAACGATGGCAAAGAATATCGATAGGCATGTCAAAAGCAAATTCCTTTTTAATGCTCTACTGCACGCAAACCAATTCGCATGCCAACCATCGAAACCTACTACCCCATGCTCTTCAAAATCTCGTCGGCGATATAGAGAAGGCACTGGCTGAAAAAGAAGTGGCACTGTGTGCAGTTATAGACATAGGGGGTCCATTTGACAACACTTCACATGAATTCATTCAGTGTGCCACAATCTGCAGAGGAGTGTAGCCAACCATTATACAATGGATAACATCCATGCTAAACCAGCCGTGACCAATGAACAAACAACCGTCACAGTCGAAGTAATAAAGGGATGCCCCCAAGGAAGTTTCCTACGCCCACGCTTTGGTCTCTGGTTGTTGACTATCTACTGGTAAGACTAACTGAAGAAGGGTTTGAAGTCCAACGTTACACAGATGACCTAGTTATAATAATAAGCGGTAAGCATTTCAACTTCTCTCAGAACCTATGCAAAGTGCACTCAGCCTTTTCAGCACATGGTGTACACAGGAAAGACTAAATATCAACTCAAGGAAAACCGTAGTGATCCTTTCACAAAAAGATGGCAGCTGAACCCTAAAGCGTCATATTGAGCGGGATAACGGTAGAGCTTTTAAAAGAGGTTAAGTATCTTGGCATCGTTCCTGACCAGAAACTAACATGGAAAGAACTATCTAAAAGGCAACGGCAGCGCTCTAGGCCTGTCGACGACTCTCAGTGGCTATGAAACTAATAGTGTTCCAAAAAAAACATTATCTAATTTAAAAGTATTATTTGATATTAGAGAAGTAAAATATGAAATTAGTTAATAATCAAAATTTATTATAAAAATGGAAGTAAGTACCAATTCACTTTAAAATATACACAGAAAATACTTATCAATGAAGCACTTACTCAAAGAAGAGTAACATGGGGCCTAAATCCCTCCATCATCTGATAGTCCTATAACACTGTTGTAAAGCCTATTATAACCTACGCCTGCTTAGTGGGGTAGGTAAAAACAAAGGAAATAACAACACAGTGAAAGCTAATAAGAGTACAAACGCTCACCTGTCTGGGTATAACAGGGGCTATGAAAACGTGCCCCACAACAGCCCTGAAAATCCTACTTGATCTTCCGCTGCACATATGCATAGAAAAAGAGGCCTGCATGGATCAGTGCGCATAGGGTCAATCAGACACAAAAACTGAAGTCAGGAAACTTGGCTGGTCACCTCAAAATTTTGAAAAACTTCCAGGTAGAGGCGATGATCAAACCAACCGATACAATGGAAACAAAAGTCCATTTTGATCGCTCCCTTCAAGTGATCGAAGACCGCAATACTACAGGAGAAAGACTAAAACAACCAGAGAGGGGATCACTTGTCTGGTACACAGATGGATCCAAAATGAAAGAAGGACTTGGATTTGGAGTTTACGGATCTAGTGTCAAATCTCTACACCTTTAGGAAACACTCCCACCATCTTTCAAGCTGAAGTAAATGCTATCAATATAGCCATATCTGAATGTGCCAAAAAAGTTCTATGAGGTGCAAAGATTTATATCCTATTAGGTAGTAAGCAGCCTTAAAAGGGGTAGCACCTAGCAGAATCAACTCAAGGCTGATATGGAATTGTGGGATGGCTGCAGAACAACTGGCAAACAGAAACAGACTCACCCTAATGTGATTATACGAAGGCAGTGTAAACGGCTGGGAAATTGGGCTACGATAAATGTCTTATAGATTTGCATTAAAATGCATGAAATTAAATTCAAAATTCTTATTGACGGATCCTCGTACTCGGGCCACCGAACAGATTTAGCAATAAAACCGGACATTATAACCACAGTTTAAGACAGTTCGATCCCTCCTTTGATATTCTCCTAAAAGCCGACTTTTTTGCGAGCGATCGTAAATCACAGTGAACACCTGCAGTAGCAGCTATATATAATATATATAATACATTTATTTCAACTAATCTGAGATTACAATTTCACTTAAAAATATACTACACATAACTTTAGTTCTGAAAGGTAGCATGCAAGTGCCCCTCGCGCGCTCTTAATAGCGCCACTAATGGCCCCTCAACACGCCACGCCTAAAAGAATTGGCTGATATACTGCCAGCTATGTTTAATAGCAGATTTTAAGTGGCACTCAAAAGACTGATCTATCTTACTTGGGCCAGGCCCTTCAAGAATGTTGAATGATGGTTTGCGACAGGCATAACAGTAGATGACTTGCTTTTGAGGAGAGGGAGGAGGAAAGATGAGGGAAAGGCAACATGGGGAAAACAGCGTGAAAAACCCCATTCCACGTTTCTTTGGCATATGGGCACAAGTACAACATACAACACACAAGACATCGCACAAAAAGGTCAGAGATTACTCTCGCAATCTCAATGAGGTGGGAATTGCAACCAAACATCATAATGCTTGGCTACGTGTAGCCGTAATTCGCCCGCAAGGAACAGGGGAACAGGAGGCAGCACGATCGCAGTGTGTGTACTGCTCGGGTTTGGTGTAGGTGACGATATATATACCGATTTCGTGCAAGGCCACCTATATAGGTGGCCTTGTTTCGTGTCCCTTAACATGCCCCGCTCACCTCGCTAAAACGGCGAGATGGACGGAGCCTGTTCTTGGGGTCTAGTCAGCGGGTTAGGACGGGTTGACTTCTGTGCTCCTGGTAGATCTCGATTTCTCAAGAGTCCCAGGGGCACAAAAGGGGGAGGTTGACGGGATTTTTAGGATCAGGGATGGGAGTAGGTCCATCGTCTAAGGCGGCCGGGGTTGCAGGTAGTACACCGTCGTTTTCTTGTGTACCGGGCCATGTCTGGGCACATCCCGCGGGTCATACCTCAAGGTCGCCAGGTTAGCGGTCCTCGTTGAGCCGCGCACTCCCAGATCATAGAACTTACATGCCTGTTTGTCGATGTATTCATTGACGTATTCTACGCCTGACCAAGCATGTAAGTCGCTGATCCGGGTGCGCGGCCCTGCCGAGAAGGCCGCCCTTAAGTACTTATTCTGGATGATCTGGATCCTTTTTCGATGACACTCCGCGAGCGAGCACCAGACAGGTGCCCCGTACAACAGGAATGGCCTTATGATGGACCTATATAAAGTGATTTTATTGCCGGGACTTAAATAGGAACCACTCCGGACAAGAGGCCTCAACTTTTCGAAAATACAATAGTGTTTTTCATGTATATATGCCACATGACGGCAAAAGTTAAGGCTCTTGTCCAGATAGATTCCTAGATATTTGGCGTGGGATTTAGGAGGGATAAGGGTGTTTTGCACCCTAATTGGCCGTGCTACAATATTGGTACGCTTTTTGGTAAAAAGGACCAACTCGGTTTTGTTCGGATTTAGCCGGATTTTCCAATTATTATAGAAAGTTAGCACGCGTTCCATGTGCGCGGCTAGATTATTTACTGCCTCCTGTGCGGTGAAGGCATGAGAATAAAGGGCGGTATCATCGGCGTAAAACGCCAAGGAAGTATCGGGATGGGACGGTAGGTCTGCTATATAATAGCTAAAAAGTTGCGGCGATAGTACCGTTCCCTGAGGCACCCCCGCCTGTATCGGCCTCGAAGTCGAGATCGAATCATGGACGCGTACCGAGAAGGTACGTCCGGCCAAGTATGACGCGATCAGTGCTGCTGTATGTAACGGGAAGCTCAGCTCCGTAAAGAGCTTATACAGCAGCCCGTCGTGCCATACTCGGTCGAACGCTCTCTCTATGTCCAGGAGCAGTAGAGACGTGCTATGCCTCATGTTGAACCCGTCAAAAATGTCCTGTACGATTTTCGCAGCGAGCATATTTGTGCTATGCCCGCCACGGAATCCGAACTGCTCCGCAGGCAGTACTTGACGGTTCGAGGCTGCCTCATTGATCCTGGGCAACAAGAGCTTCTCGGTGAGCTTACTCAGAGTATTGAGTAGAGATATCGGCCGATAGGATGCGGTGCTTTTGGGATCCTTCCCGGGCTTAGGGAACAGTACCACGTGTGCAACTTTCCAGGAACTAGGGAAGTGTTGCAAACGAAGTACGGCGTTCACTATGTGCATGTAGTGTACAATGGTCTTGGAGGGAAGGTTTTTGAGGAGTAGGTACGGGATTTGATCAGGTCCCGGAGCCTTATCTTTTGGCAGACGGCGGAGAGCACCACGTATCTCTGACGGACTCACACGAAGCTTATCCATCACAGAGGGCGGTATCGGATATGATCTTCCAGTAAACTTGGAAGTTTGCTCCGTGACATGGGCGTGCAATGGTACGGTGTTTGGTATTTCGCCGTGAATATCAGCGAGAAAGTCCGCAAATACTTCAGCTTTATCTGCGTCGCCTACATAGTCCTGTCCATTACTACGAATGGCAGGCATTTGCGCTTTAGTATTGCGGACCTGTCTCGCTAACTTCCACAGCGAACCGTCCGCCGTACCGAGCCCATTCACGAAGCTCATCCAAACCGCGTCTCTGTGACTACGGATCTTCTTCCTGATTTCATCCGTCAGAGCGTTGGTCCTTTGTTTGTCGATAGCGGCGCGATTTCTCTGCCATCTGCGCCTGATACGATTCCGGAAATGAATCAGGTTTAGGATTTCATCAGGAAGCGTCTCTAAAAAAGATTGCCTCCTGACTACCGGACATATAGCGTCTCTGACGTGCTGGATATTTCGGGTTAGTGTGTCAACTTCGGCCTCCAAGTCTTGGATGGACTCGATCTGCTTAGGGATGACTGTCACCTCATTTAACCTATCCCGGAACGCCCTCCAATCAAGATTTCTGTATGAGATCTTTGTCCCAATGGCTTCCGGCCGCCTGACGCCAGTCAGGCACATCTTGATTGCAAGGTGATCCGAGCTTAGGTCGCTAACGACCTTAGGTGCCGAGATGTCAGGCATCCCACGGGCGATCACGACATCCAAGTATGAAGGCCTGTAATTTGCACGGTAAAATGTAGGATGACGTGTTCTTAGGTACAGGATATCAAGATTGTCTTCGAGCAATTGGCGCAAGATGACGCCCTTGTGAGTGGTAGCGCTATCGCCATACGAGATATGTTTTGCGTTAAAATCACCCACAAGGACAGACCTCGTGTTTGGTGGTAATAGGGCCAAGTAGTCGGCCTGCGATATGCGAAGAGCGGGAGGCGCGTACCCGCCGCTGATACACCACCGGCCACCGTCCAGCTCGATGCTAACATGCTCTATGAGCGTATTTATACGCATTCTTCTTTTATATCTCAGAGACCGGTGTATTAGGCAGACCACACCACCTCCCGCTCCGAGCCTATCACAGCGTTCGACACTATACCCACGGATCTTCAGTTTGAAGCCTGGGTCGAGGCGCGTCTCAAGCAAGAAAACAATCTGATAATTGGAATTGTACAGGAAATGCTTAAATTCACCAAGTTTATTACGAATGCCGTTGCAATTCCAGGACAATACATTACAGACAAACATTTATAATAGCAAGCCATTTATATATTATATTTACAAATCTCGGTGGTGAAGAAGCGAATTGTTCCTTGCATTATTTGGATTTTATCGTTATTACACGATTTAATCATTGAACAGAACTCATCTAATGCGAAGAACAATTCGCTTATATTCACCAGCGAGTTGATTTCTGCCACAACGTTAGACAAATTTTTAAATTGGTCAGTCATTTGATTGCCACTTACTGCGTTAGCGTTAACGTTCCTTGTTTCTGGTCTCCTGATAGGTGCAGTTTGCTGAGAGGCCCTTAGTGTGTTGGGAAAGTCTTTGTCATAGCTCTCCCTTGGGGGTGGCGGTCTTCTTTCGACTGTCTGTTGCGTCTGGGGTTGTTGTTCCGGTCTTCCGTTTATACCCCGGCCTGGGTCTCGTCGCCCTTGCCCCTGCCAGGCCGGCGTGACGGGCAAGGGAGCAGGAACGTAATTTTTCTGTTGCGGTTTTTTCGCAGTGGCCGCTAACTGCTCAATTTTAAATAGATAAACAGGGCATTCCTGGTCGATCGACCTGTGTGGCCCTCCACAATTGGCGCATTTGACAACGTCACTTGTACATGACGTAATCTCGTGGGAACCGCTGCATTTCGAACATTTGTAATTTTTCTGGCAATAGGTCATGGAATGTCCATGACCCTGACAACGTCTACATTGTATAATCGGTTTCACATTCCTTCGGTTTTCCCACGAGATTTTCACGTTCATGAGAGTCCTTACTTCTTGCTGTAGCCTTTTTAGGGTCACAGAGGCTTCCATGACGACCAGGAATAGCGGCACCCTGGTTTTCTTCATAAGGAAGATATTTTTAGCGTTTAAATCATATTCATCGCTCAAGTGTCTTTTTATTTCGGCTAAGCTGATTTCGGCGTCTAAGCCCCTCAGGACGTAAGCATGTGTTTTTTTGATTTCTGTCTGCATATGAATGATACTGCAACTTTTCATTATCGCAGTTGCGTTTGAAGGTTATCCAATCCTTTTCTGCCTCGAAGTATATAATTGTGCTGTTCTTAGCGTATTTGATTGTATATTTCAAAATATGCAGTTTTTGCATATCTTCCTGCAGGGTTTTATGAGATTGGATCTTACCCTGCAGGACTACAGGCGGTGGTAGACTCACCTTAGTCTTCGGGGGCGCTTGAACTTTCTTCTTAAGCCGTGTGCTAGTCCTTTTCACTTGTTTTTTGGTGCTTTCACTTGAGAGCACGCTGCTATCGTCGTCCATATCCGATAATGGCTCGAACCTGTTATTGAGGGGTACGTTTGCACCTTCCCCGAGGTCCAGCTTTACCTCCCTCACATTCTTTTTAAACCCTACAGTCTTGTAGGGTACTTTGAAAGTATCTTTAGGATGCTCCTCTACCAGGCGCGCAGAAATGCTCGGTGTTATCTCCTCAGCATTTGCGATAGAGGTTGGCACGGGCGTGTTTTTTGCCGAATCTGTTTTTTCGACTTTTTTGTTACTTGAGTTCGGCGATGGGTCTGTCTCCATGCCAGATGTGTCTTCATCCGTGCGTTTTTTCTTATGGCTTATGCGGCCCGTATCTATTTTGGCTTTTGCGGCCCTCTTTACAGATGGACGCAGGTCATGTTCAGCCCTTAAATGTTCAATACCCTTGTTTAAGGACGGAATAAGCGATTTGGTAGACTTACCCGTAATGCTCTTTAAAGGGTCGGCCAGCTGGGAACACTCTTTGCACTTTTCAAAGTTGAGGGCTAATTTTTTATAAATGATACGAATTTTCATTTCGACGACTTCGTTTGGGGGTTCGATCTGCATGTCCACCGAAGTAGCAGCTAGATGCGAGGTATACGAGGCCGCGCATTATTTTATCGCTTTGAATACATCTACGGGGAACGATCAATAACTGAATTAGTTGCTTTAGGTATTCATATTAATATTTGGAGTAGTAGATGTGCAACTTTAATAAAATGTTAATTTATGCAGTACATTTGATGGGTATTAACAAAAAAATGCAAAATGTGAAACAGAAATATATTATAAAGTAAGTATACATAAAAAATGTATTAAAAAAATTAAATAAGAAAAAATAGTAAGTGATTGAACTAAATTTTGTTTGTACTAGCGTTTTTTTCACAAAAAAGTAGCACAGTATTGCGAAAGCCGCATCTCTCTCTATCTTTACTCGTAAGTCAGATACCACGTAATATCATCGAAAATGGGACACCTTGTACACTATCGACAAAGTACACACAAGGTCGGCTATCTGTCATACAAACATGATTTAACTTACAGGAAGGAGTTTCAAGATTTAGGCTGATCGAAGGTATATTCTCTTGCCTTGCATCTTTGAAATTTTCTGTAAAATAAACAAATCTGTTTTGTAGTTATTCAAGTGAAAATTAATGTAAGAAAAGAATACGATAAGAAGGACGCGAATAATTATACATTTAAATTATCATGTACATAAGAAACTTGTGTTCTTTTATTTAAAACAAGCTGCATATTTATACAGAAAAAAAAAAGAAAATACGTTCTTTTTGTATTTAAGCAAAAATTGCAATAGATAATTAAACATACAGATATAGATCGCAAACATAAAAATAATAAAAATGCAAATACCAAAAATCTCAGCACGTAATTTTGAGACCATTGAAGGAATACTTTTGTCGGTATTGCAGTTATTAGCAACCGTTTCCTCGAAGCAGTAAACGATTGTTCAAAATGTGCACTACACTTTAGCGTATTGTGTGTTAGCCTAATACTTCTTTCCAATTCTGGCAACTTAAAAATATATGCAAAATATTTATTATGCCGACTTTACCAATAAATTGTCGTAACAACTTCTTTGCCGTATAAAGCGGCAACGATTTACTTCTAATTACTTGGCCTAGTTAGCAACAAATTTGGTTACCTATATATCGTAGTGGCAACTGCTAAACTAAATATCTAATTTAATCTAACTAACTTAAACTTCTTTTTAACCGTAACGTTAATTTAAGTAATAAAAACTAATAATAAACAACTTTTTGAAAATTTATTTAAACATACTGGATTAAGTGGAATTCGAAAATATGACACATTTCCCTGATTTATGTTAACGTCACATCCATTAACACTGCAGCATAAAGAATGTCTAGCTTAAGATGCCATTTCCGAAATTATCTCCAAAAAGTAACGTTTCAATGCACACTCTAATAATTATTGTTCTAAATTTTATTTGCTCACCGCGTACCACGCTCCGTAAATATGTAAGCTTAAAATCTTAGGACACCGCGTACCAAACCACTGAGAAGTGAAGTGTCGACCGACCGGTAGAAGCGGCAGTTTGGTGGTGAGGGAGGCGCGTCGGCAAGAGGGAAACTTATTGCTCGAATGGCCAAGTGCTTGGACTCTTTAAAATATCTATAGACTCTGTTATAACCTCGAGAGACCTGGCAGGCGATAGGATTTATACCTGGCTTATATAGTCTATACGAAGTCAGTGTAAACAGCAATAAATCAAAACGGCCTACGTTCCGTTCAATAATTCGGCATAGGCGTGCGACGCTCACAAGCTCACAAATTCTTTGTACTTTTACGCGATTCATCACTGACTGTCGTTCACATTATACGCTCTATACTCAAGCCACCGAACTGATATAGCAATAAAACGATTACCTGCCACTTGGCCCCCATAAATAATCCGGCGATCCTCTATAAAGCAAACCTTTTCATAGTGGAGCGCATTTACTTGTTGTACTGTGTTTTATTTCCAAAATGCTTTTAATGTTATAATAAACAATTATGTCGTTATAATTAAATACTTATGAATAGATTGTATTTTATTTACTATAGTACTTATATTTTATTATATAATAAGCCAAGTATAATTCCTCCGGTCTATCGCCTGTCAGGCCTCTCGAGGTTATAGTGTCCGGTTTTATTGCTATATCTGTTCAGTGGCCCAAGAACGAGGCACCGTCAATAAGGATTTTGATTTTAATTTCATGCATTTCAATGCAAATCTATAAGAAATTGATCGCACCTCAATTTCCTAGTCGTTTACACTGACTTCGTATAGACCTTACCTTCTTATAATAAAATATAAATACTATAGTAAATGAAACAAATGTTATTTTAATAAGTAATCTATTCATAAGTATTTAATTATAACGACATAATATTTATTTGCCACAGACAAATTTTATAGCATTAAAAGCAATTTGGAAATAAACACAGTACAACAGTTAAATGCGCTCCACTATGAAAATGTTTGCTTTATAGACGATCGCCGGATTATTTATGGGGGCCAGGTGGCAGGTAATCGTTTCATTGCTATATCTGTTCGGTGGCCCAAGTATGGAATATTTAAATAGTATGATTTTAACGACAGTCGGTGATGTACCACGTGGTTTTGATCATATAATCCTACTTTTTCTTATTAACTTTTTATGTAATGCTGATATAAAAAGGTACGTTTGAAATGCAATTATGTTAGCAATCAAGCAAACGTTGTTTAAAATATTATGTAATATACCTGTGTATAATTATGAAAAATGTAATTAATTCAATATTTTTTCCATTTCTACCGTTGCGTCGCACGCCTATGCCGAATTATTCAGAAATTGGGGAAAAAAGCGGAAATAGACACATTTAGCAATGCACCTGGACAGAGACAGGACAAAAGACTCATCTCTCATTCGCCTAACTACCCAAAAAAGCTTCTCATGCTATAAAAAATGAGATAAAGCTGGTCGTAAACCCGCTCACTGACATGGTCCCTGGAGGTACCATCTCAAGAAAATGGGGAAAACCACTAACGAACAATGAGTCTGCATTGTTCGTTAGTGGCTGAAACGCCAGAGCACCTAATCTGCGAATGTCAGGTACTCGCCAAAGGTTGAGGCATCTCGACAATGACCTTGTGGCACCTGGAGATCTACAAAAGCTCAACCCTCGAAATATTCTGAGGTTCTCGAAAGAGATAGGATTTTCCGTGTAACATAGAAGGTTATACACAAAAGATCAATTGTGGTCGACTTGTTTAAGGGCAAATCTTGCCGAGCGGCCCTTCTACCGTACCATACCATACCATACCAAAGTTATGGCAAGCAATTTCAAAATAGCGAACACAAAAAAATATTTGTATTTCATATTATTAATCTCGTATTGATGACGTTTTCACTTCTGCCATGTGGTCTTATACGCTGTTTTTTATGCATTTTTACAACTAATAATAAAACATTTGCGAGCTCCCATGTTTAAATAATGATACTACATATATAAGACGTGATCGTTAAAGTTCAAGCATTTGCCACTAGCGCGCATCATCGTTCACCGCCTCCTCACTAAGCAGCTGAAAATAGCGATTATAATTTTAACAAGGAAAACTAATCAAAACTTGATAAATTACACCACTTTATGAATGTATGTAGTAAATGTGATACCATTGTCTTCTGTGCATTTCCAGTTTCGTAATCCAGTACAAATGATTAATTGATATTTAACGTGCAGGGATATTACGTGCAGAGCTTATATTTTTATATGTTATAAAAGACTGATTATATTTTACTTAAATGGAACGTGCATACAGTAAGCTAAGGAGAAATTCAGATTTTAATAATTTTTTCTTATACAAGTTTTAGGAAAGCTACTGTGTTTCCTTCCTAAGATAGACATCAAGTGAAAACAGATTTAGTCCCAACTAGGATGATTTGGATTCTACAACGAATCAAGAAGTCAATATATAGGTTTTTGAAATGTCATTTTCTCGGTCTCAGTTAATTAAGTATACTGGCTCTTAAGGCCCCCTTGCACGGTCGATATTATTGCATCAATATCGATATTGATCAATATAAATCGTCTAAGTGGTATATTGAATATACGTGGCCTGCGAACAAAGCTTACTACTCTCACATGTAACGCAGCTCTGCACAACTACCAGGTTATAATGTTGACGGAGACCAATTTGTGTGATGACATCTCAGACGTAGAACTTGGTCTGAGAGACTATTCTGTCTTTAGAAGAGATCGATCCAGTGAAACAAGCAGCAAGAAATGGTTGGGTGGAGTTTTGTTGGCCATACGCAGATCAGTAACCTGCAACTTCCTTCCTACTACCGCACCTCTCGAGCAAGTTTATGTAGCCATTGGCTCCCCAAAAGTGCGGTGCATCCTCGGCTGTGTTTACTTGCCTACCGAATCTACAGTTGATCATTACTTAATGGTTGGTGACACACTTGACATGATCTCCGAGAAGTACCCAGAAGCTGAGCTGTGTGTGGCTGGAGATTTCAACCTGCCTAAGGCCACATGGTCTAACGAGGACATATGTGCAGTGGGTGTTCCTTCCGATGATGTATATGTCCCACCTCAGGTCGCCCAAAAAATTGCTGCAATTTCAGACCTTTGTGCTTTTCATAATCTTTTTCAAAATAATTTTATTTATAATGCAAATAGAGTTTTTCTAGATTTAGTCCTTTCTCATAGAGTGTTTATCGTTAATGATTGTGATCCTCTGGTTCCCATCGATAACCATCATCCACCCCTTTGTTTTGACCTAGCTATCCCGCAATCACATCACAGAGTTGTTAGCCCTGGAGTTGAAGACTATTATATGACTTTAAATCTGCGGACATCACATTGATAAATGATTACTTGGGCACTTTCTACTGGGATAACCTGTTACATAATCTGGATGTGGATTCTATGGTAAACTCATTCTATGACATTCTTTATGGTTGCCCTGATCTCTTTGTCCCAGTCAAAAAGGTGCCCAGTGGAGTGTTTCCTAGGTGGTTCAGTCAAGACCTAATTGATCTAATAATACAGAAGAAGATTGCCCATAAAAGTTACAAAAACAGTAATTCCGCTCACGACTACGAAGTTTTCTCAAACTTAAGGTCTCAGTGTGCAGTCTTTTCCCGGGAATGTTATAGAATCTTTGTCCAGAACACTGAAAGTAACCTTTCTACCAACCCTAAATTATTTTGGAACTTCTGTAATTCTAGGCGCAGCACGTCTGAGATACCTAATCTACTCACTCTTGACAATAAAAGCGCGGGTATGAGTCCCGAAGCTGCCGACCTGTTTGCAGAGTATTTTTCCTCGGTTTATTCTGACTGTGACATGCAGCGGAATCTGGAGTTGTCATTAAATCATATTAATGCTCACAGTTGCTCTATTTCCATAAGTGACATATATGTCGAACTTACTAGTTTGAATCCTCACAAGGGCCCAGGTCCCGATAATATTCATCCTATTTTTCTTTAAAATTGCCCCTTTATTCTCGCTCGGCCTCTACACCTTATTTTCAATAAACCATTGGAAAGTGGAGTTGTTCCTAAATTCTGGATGGCAAGTTTTGCTGTCCCAATACATAAGAATGGAGACAAGTCCAACATAAAAAATTACCGACCCAGATGTATCATCAATACCATCCCAAAAATTTTTGAAAATCTTGCAACTAAATATCTAAGTTCATTACTGTCTCCAGAAATCATCAATCAGCAGTTTGGATTCTGTGCGAGAAGAAATACTGAACTAAATCTCCTCACTTATTCGCAGTTTATATTACGGGCCTTGGAGAGTGGTGAGGAAGTCTATTCCATCTATACGGACTTCTCCAAGGCCTTTGATAAGGTTTCGCACAGTATACTGACAAACAAACTTAAAACTTTGGGTATAAATGGACCCCTACTCTCCTGGTTAGACAGCTACCTTGCGAACAGGACTCAAATTGTACAAATTAACAATTTTCTGTCTAATGAAATTCTTGTACCGTCTGGAGTACCACAGGGGTCCCACATTGGACCGCTTCTTTTTAATGTTTTCATCAATGATATTTCACCTTGCTTCTGGTCCTCGGAGTTCCTTCTGCTTGCAGATAACCTGAAAAAATATAAAGTAATCTCAGATCTTAACGACTGCATTGCTTTGCAGGAGGATGTCCTTAGATTTGAGGCTTGGTGTCGCGATAATGGAATGCATATTAATATTTCTAAGTGCAATCTCATGATATTTTCCCGTCGTACATTTAAAACTAATTTTCATTACTCCATTGATGGTACAACTCTACCGTCAGTTAAGAGCGTAAAGGATCTGGGAATTATTCTCGATGATAGGTTATCATCTGTTCCTCACATAACATCAATCATAGGTAAGTCACTGAGAATGTTGGGATTCATTAGACGAAATACCTTTGACTTTACTACTGTGCGTTCCATTAAAATTCTATATTGTGTTAGAAGTCTTTTGGACTATGCTGCCTCAGTGTGGGACGCTTTCCACATTGACAGGATTGAGCGTCTACAGAAGAAATGTATGCATTATATTCATTTTAAATACTTTAGAGACAGTGAATGTAGCTAAATCTGTCATCACTTCAAGAAAGAAGAAATAAACACGACCTTCTCCTTCTCTTTAAAATTCTTAACTCCCTTGTTGATTGTCCCTATCTCACTTCCAACATCACTTTATATGTACCACTAAAGTGACCATAATTCTAAGACCTCAATGCAGGACATTACATAATTGTGAATATAAGTGCCAACATTTTTTTGGTGGTGTTTTAGTACCTTCGTCATTTTATTAAAAAAATAATAACGGGTTACTGACAGACGAATTTTACTAGCGTCTAGTGAGGTCCTAGTCACGGATATTCCTGACCAATCAAAAGCAAGACGCTAGCGTATATCGGAATTATCCATGTCTTTACGTTCTAGTGAAACCCCTACAACGCCTAGGTGGTGTAATAGGCAGAGTGCTTGCCTGTCATTCCTGTGCTCGATTCCCGCCGGTCGCGACAGATGTTTTGTTTAACTTTTCTTAAGGTTATGTTTGTTTTTTACTAATTTACTTTTTTTTCTTAATTTTGGGTTAGCCTTGGGCTAGTTTTGGTTAGTTCATGTTGATTGAGCCCCCGTAGCGAGCGGAGGGCCATGCTTGAACGCAGAACGCTAGCGTCATGCTTTTGATTGGTTAGGACAATCCGTGACTTGGCCCGCGCTAGCGTCTAGTAGAATTTTGTACTGGTAAGGTTGGATTTCTGTTGTACGTTTGCAACATCAGATGAATCAGAAGCATTTAAAGATTCTTTACATGTGTAGTCGACTATATCAAAATCGGCGTCTCCCATTGGTCGACCCATCTCGTATTACAATATGTCTTCGTGATGCAATCAATTTGTCGCAAGAGCTCTCGTGGTGTAAAGGTTTAGATAGTTGGGTCTCACCTGAACGGCACGGGTTCGAACCCCGTTGTTTTTTTTTATTATTTCCTTAAGATTATGTTTCTAAACAGTTTTTTTCTTGATTTTGGGTACGTCTTGGGTTAGACTGGGTTAGCACCTGGTTAGTTTCCTTTTCTTCCTCGTAGCGAGCGAAGCGAGCAGAGGGCCATGCGGATCGACCAATAGGAGAGGCCGATTTTGATATAGTCGGCTACGCCTGTAAAGGATCTTTAAACGCGAATCAGAACTGCCTGTAACCTAGAAGATTTTAGTGAGTTCAGCATATTGTCAGAAAATTATATAACAATTTAATTTAAAAATCAATCATTCAAACAGTTAGTTTTCAAATTCTAATACATTAACGTTTACAAAAAACATTTAACTTAAAATAACAAATAAAACTTTTAATTGTTAGTAGAAGTTTTTCGCAACCAACACATAAATTAGAAAAAGCGGTTTTTTCAGCTTTTTGGACCGTTTTATTACTTGATTGTCACTAAATGACCTACGTTTCGGCACTAGTTTGTGCCATCTTCAGGGTCAGCAACCTAGAGTTGGGCATAAATGAAATGACTTATTGAACCCATAGGGATCACAAGACGTACACAAAAAAACAATAACAAACACCGACAACAGTTGCTCAGGTGCATTATAAGATCCATTACACAAATAGTGCACTATATAAAAATCGGCCTTTCCTATTGGTCGATCCGCATGGCCCTCCGCTCGCTTCGCTCGCTACGGGGGCTCAAAAAAAGGAAACTAACCAGGTGCTAACATAAACTAACCCAAGACATGCCCAAAATAAAACAAAAACTGTTTAGAAACGTAATCTTAAAAAAAAAAAAATAGCAACGGGGTTCGAACCTCGGCCGTCCAGGTGAGACCCAGCTGTATAAACCTGTACACCACGAGCGCTCTTGACAGAGATTCATTGCATCACGCAGACATATCGTAATACGAGATGGATCGACCAATAGGAGAAGTCGATTTTTACATAGTGCATTATTTGTGTAAAGGATCTTTAAATGCTGCTCAGGTCACGTTCAAGGCTTACTCATTTAATAAAACGATCCAAAAAGCTGAAAAAACCTCTTTTTCTAAAACTTTTAATATTATATGGTTTTAGGAATATAATAAAACTTTGCATTTCTCACTATTGGCGCGAAACAAGCAGAATTGGTACTTATAAAAAACAAACGAATGACCTTTGCGACGTCGCACACCGAAACACCAGACTTAGACCCACCATTATCTCCTATAATTAGACCAATTCTGCCAATGCCGACTATGACGCACTATCAGGAATGGGCAAAAATAGTAATGGGGTGATATTTGCGAATCTCATTTTTTTGCATTAATATAGTATAGTATAAAAAATTAGCTAATTTTGTAGTCATTTTGTGCATATCGCATACCACAAAAGAGAATTGCAGGACATTTTGCAGGACGTTTGCTTTCGCTGGACAGAGTCTATGAATGCTTGACTGTCCTGCTCAATGCAGGACGTCTGGTCACTTTATGTACCACCTTTTAATGCGAGAAACATCTCAGCCTTTTATCAACCATATCACCGGACCAACTACGGAAAAAATCTTTTGTTTCCAGGTCAATGTCCCTTGCTAACCAACATCCTCTCCTTAAGCATTTTGAAATGCAATTGTTTCGGGTGAACCTTGCTGGATTGTAGAGACTCTGATTGTAGTATGCCTTACTTTGTCTCAATCTGTGAATAGCTTGATTTGTGGGAATTTTTTTATATGAATAGTTTGTAAGTTCTTTGAAATGTTATTGTTACCTCTTTACTTTCTATTTTCTGTTCATCTGTTAGTGCATGTGAGGATGTTGCCTCATTTATAGCATACACATGTTAGATTTAGGCTTGTTTATGCTTTTGTCTTAATGTTAAAAAATGGCACTGCCGTCAATAAATAAATAAATAAATAAATAAATAAATAAATAAATAAATAAATAAATAAATAAATGAATAAATAAATAAATAAATAAATAAATAAATAAATAAATAAATAAATAATATTGATGGAAAAAGTATTTAAGAAAATTAAAATGGTTTAATTTTTATTGAAGACCCGTCAATATATTGAGGCCGCGTCAATAAGCATTACGTGTTTTGCGATGGAAACTGATAAAAATTCGAGTATAACTAGTGCAAAAGTGAAAAGTCAAGGAATAGACAGTGAAGAGGTTGATTTGGGCGGATAAAGAACAGGAGAGGAAATTTATTTTAAGATGTATAGAGATACGTATTCCATTTATATTTTGAAGTCTAAAAATAAAGGGTCTTATTTTGTATAATTGTATCGTTTCATTTATTTAATAAATCTGTACGTCACGTTAGCTAGTTATATGTTCAAGAGATGATAAGGTAATTTAAACTAAAAATAATTATATAAAAAAATTAAAAAAACTTGTTCAATGAAAAATAGAATTTCGGTAAATGTGCAGTTTAGTGGCTCTTGACAAAATCAAGTTTGCAAATTCTTGTTTTTTGTTTTAAAATAATCTGTTTATACAGGTTGTTCCCGTTTTCGCAGCAGGAATTTTACAGAAAAAAAAATTTTAGACAAAAAGTTCTGGCGAAATCAATGCGACCAGCTGCTAAAGTTGTTCATTCATTCACATAAAATTGCGGTAGCCGTCAGGTTCAGTAGAGAGTAGTCGGACTAGTTCCCCATATCCATGACACGGCCGTTTCTCTAATCAGCTTTTGATTCACACATTGTTTATCTCTTTTTTAATTCTTCATGAGTGTCACAGCTAGCGCAATTAACGTTATTTGGTTTATCTTCGTTGCAAGCACGATCGTAACTAACATATATTGATCAATATTATTGGGTCATGTGAGAGGTACCCAATTTTACTACATATTGCGTCAATATTATTGAAGCAATATTATTGACACAATATGTAGTAGAATTGGGTACCCCCCACATGGCTCAGTGATATTGATCAATATCTGCTAGTTACGATCGTGCTTTCAACGACGACGGATGAAATAACGATAATTGCTCTAGCCGTGGCACTCAAGAAGAAGAAAAAAAAGAGACAAAGAAAAGTGTGGATCAAAAGATGGTTAGAGAAACGGCCGAGTCATGGATATGGGGAACTATTCCGATGGTTCACTACTGAGCCTGATGACTACGACAATTTTTTGCGAATGGATGAACTGTTTCAGCAGATGCTTGCATTGGTTTCGCCATTAAGTCTTTTCTTTGACTTTTCACTTTTGTACTAGTTGTAGTCGAATTCGGTTTCCATCGCAAAAACACGCAATAATTTAAAATTTTTCAGTACATCCGAGCTGTAGCTAAACGCTCTGCACCACAACTTGCTAATGACTGACATTATAATATTACAGAATATGGCAATACATCACTCACACGTGAAAATACCTGATGACGTGGCCTCAATATATTGATGGGCCTTCAATAAAAAAATTACTTTCAATACTTTTTCCATCAATATTATTGTTTCAATATACCCCTAACACGATCAATATATTGATCAATATCGATATTGATGCAATAATATTGGGTCTTATTTTATATAATTGTATCGATTCATTTATTTAATAAATCTGTATGTCATGTTAGCTAGTTATGATGTTCAAACGACGTATTTTAAACCAAAAATAATTATATAAAAAAATTTAAAAACTTATTAAATGAAAAAAAGACTTTCGATAAATGTGCAGTTTAGTAGCTCTTGACAAAATCAGGTTTTCAAATTCTTGTTTTTTGTTTTAAAATAGTCTATTTATATAGGATTTTCCCGTTTTCGTAGCAGGACTTTTATAGAAAAAAGAATTTTGAGTTCTGGCGAAATGAATGCAACCAGCTGCTGAAGTTGTTCACCCATTCGCAAAAAATTGCGGTAGTCGTCAGGCTCAGGTGTGAGTCGTCGGAGTAGTTCCCCATATCCATGACTCGGCCGTTTCTCTAATCAGGTTTTGATCCACACATTTCTTGGTCTCCATTTTTTCTTCTTCTTGGGTGCCACGGCTAGCGCTATCAGCGTTATTTCGTCCATCTTTGTTGAAAGCACGATCGTAACTAACATATATTGTTATTCCTTACATATATTGATCAATACTACATTGAGCTGCATGCGAGGGGTAACCAGTTTTAAGTTTGACCGTGTAAGGCTGGCCTACACTCAGCATATGCAGATCATTAAAATGAGTAGATGTTAGTGGTTTCACACAGGATTAAAAATTTTAGTAATTTATTATTAAAATCTAGTAATTATTGTGTAGAATGGTCATTTTAAGTAGGTATTGTAATAAAGACGTATAAAATACCTCATTTCTCAACTATTTCTCTCCATTTCAATAGAATCACAATAATGTCAAGTCATCGGGATTCGAAAATTTGGAGATAGGAGATATTGGCAGCTGATAAATGAAATAAAGCAGATAACAAGACTATGGATGCAAATTTATTTGAAATGCAATACCAAATGAGAATAAAGATCAAGAAGCAAAATATAGAACCAGGAAAGGTAAAAAAAAATCTGAACGTATTAATAAGTTGACAGGGATGATAAGGAGAACTCCCGTTACAAATTAGGATCGTATTGGCGATAACAACGAGTTAAACTGAAAATTAATCGAGATATGTAGTAGCGTAACTGTACATACAAAATCTCATGAGGATTCTTTGTATAAAGAGACAATATCCTGCCAAGTGAACATTAGATTCAAGTTTTGAGCTAGCATTTGAAAGGAATGTGTATCAGCAGAATGCCAAATTAAGAAATGTTGGCTGCTTAAATGTAGCTAACCTTTATTGGGATTACGCGGATGGCCCTTTAATAATGCATTAATTTTGCTCGGTGCCGCTGGCTTAATTCGATTTATAACTTGAAGCTTGAGCCTTCAGTTTCATTAATACTCTATTCGAGAGAACAGTTGTTCTGGTTTTAAAGGATCGATAAGAACATATATATTCTTATTGCAGAATAAATAATTGCCACGTTTGAGGTAAATTATATATATAGAGAGATATGATTAGATTTTAGTTATTTGACGGATATATAGAAAAAAAAAGTTTTTCCAGAACAAATAGAAGTCAACAGGAAGAAACAATGGAATATACAATAGAAATATAATTCAAGGTATTAAAAATCAAATAATCAAAAGTTCAATGTACAATGTTCAATGTGTTCAATTATTACTGAAGTTATTGCTGTGTCAAATATTATTGAATATTAAGGAAAAAATAGTACTCATGAATGTTTTCACATTTTAAAAGAATATTAGAATATAAGTGTTGAAAGCATGCAAAAGCGAGGAACCTATAAGCGCACTATTTATCAAAGTAAATTTTATTTCTTAGCATTTATAAGCCGATCTATTTACAGTTTAATATAATTTAATAAATTGGTACAGTTAGCACATATAATAGCCCTATTCTGTTCTTTATTAATATAATTCCATTATATGCAAAGTGTAACGTATCGCCGAGGTCAAACATTCCTCGAAACAGGAATGAAAGTTTTCACCGGAGTTTGTACACTATTTTATTTACAAGTCGACATGATAATGGTTACTATGGTCTAAACAAGAAAGAAGCCAAATATACAAACTTAAATTAGCTGGATTTTTGATAGATTGTCATCAAAAAAGTGTTTTTGGAGACAATGAGCTATTCAGAAGGAATCAGTTGTAATTCACTCAATTGGGAGAAGCCGCGGGAAGTTTTGAAAAAGATTTGTTACTTAAGGACCGTGCACGATACGATAAAGATTATGATGTCTTCAACAGGTGATGCTCGCAAAAAGATGTTTAGGAAGCTATTTCCGAAACTATTTGCAAATATTAGAGAAATTGCCAAAACGAAAAAGCCGCCAACTCTCTGGTACATATAAGTACTCAATAGTTCGTAGATACTACTTTAAGTATTAAATAAGTGGATATCTCCAGATTTTCGAAATTATTGGCATTTTTAAAACAACAGCATCTAGGATATAATTCCAAAAAGTCAAGGACTTTCTCCGGTAAGAACATGGCGGCATTTCTGGTTGCTTTTATTTATAACTCGAAGTGACGAACTGTATAAAATGGAAGTGTCTGATGTTAATATCGTGGAAAATAAGATTATTCGGAATTCCAACATTAAAACCCAATAGTATTCATAGTGAATAATGTAGAATGAGTAAAGTGAATTAAAAAATATGTCGCCCTTCGCATAGACGTTCCAAATAAAAACTTTTTTTGTAAGTAGGATTTTGTAAAATCACTCGCTGCAGCATTGTGAAATATATACAGGAAATCAAAGATCGGCGGGGAAGCTGAAATAGCGGTGCTGATATTCTGCAGTTGAAAAGAGTAGGGAGTGGAAATCCTTCATCGTAGAGGAAGGATACGTCGACAAGTCTACAGATTTTCGATATAATATCATTAAATTTGGCATATTTGCATAAATGCCAACCTCCAGTACTAAAAACGATACAATGTATGCGCA
This sequence comes from Pissodes strobi, assembly GCA_016904865.1. NCBI lineage: Eukaryota > Metazoa > Arthropoda > Insecta > Coleoptera > Curculionidae > Pissodes > Pissodes strobi. Next base: position 234,685 of record MU182772.1, read on the forward strand.
GAATGTTCAGCATAGATCAACAATTACCATTGCGGCTTATAACCAATGGAATATTACAATGACGTAAAATAATTTGTGATACTTAATACTAACACTAATAAAATTATTGAAAATGCTTCAACGTAATAGTATATTATGATATAAGTGTATAAGAGGGCCTATAAAGCACGCGCGACATATTTCAAAACACGAGGCGCACGTATATCATACGCTATTTTTTTTGTTACAAATGCATCATAATCTCAAAAATGTTTTAAATATTAAACTTAAGGGATATATTAACGAATATATTTATCTGTCACATTTGCATGATCAAATGTTTCTATAGCAACCTTTAAAAAAGTAGGCGCATCATAAACATCATTTTAAGCATTATGCAGCGTGCGATAATCGTTGATTATGATGCATGCGTAATATAATAGTATATTATGATATAAGTGTATAAGAGGGGCTTTAAAGCACGCGCGACATATTTCAAAGTGTTTTGTAAGTCGCAAGGGCTTTAAAGGTCTCTTATACACGTATATCATACGCTATTTTTTATTACGAATGCATCATAATCTCAAAAATGTTTTAAATATTAAACTTAAGGGATATATTGACGAATATATTAATCTGTCACATTTGACATGAGCAACCTTTAAAAAAGTAGGCGCATCATAAACATCATTTTAAGCACGCTGCAGCGTGCGATAACCGTTGATTATGATGCATGCGTAATAAAAAATATTTTTTATATAAATATGTTCTATATTGTTGTGGAGAATTAATTTTTATCAGAAAAATTGTTGCCTATTACTCCACCTCAGTTGTGTGTTTTCTGAATAAGGCCGCCTCGACTAAGCCCACAGTGTAAAAAAACTAGCTTTCTTGGAAAAAAATCATAACATTTAAAATAATAAATAAAAGTGAAAAAAATTAAAACAAGCTTTTATTTGATGCACTAAAAAGAAGAAAATAGAACTTGAAGTAAATCAAACCCATTATTTTGTTACATTAAACATTTTTATATGATATAAAAGCTTGTCGCGAGATTTTCCTGTTTAAATTTCTCGCAACAAGCTTTTATATCATATCAACTGAGGTGGAGTAATAGACAACATTTTGTCTGATGAACATGAATGCACCCCAAAAATGTAGACCATATTTAAAACAAAGGTATGGGCTTAATATTTTTCCCATTTTTAGAGATTTAGAAACTAAGCAGAAAAAGTTGTTGCATTTTGAAAATAGTTTTACATTTTTACACAAGTACAAAATCAACAACCTAACCTAATTCCTATAGGTTTAATATTTGAAAGTACCATACAACAACTACAAAACCATAAACATCTTAAAAAGCGCAAGTTATTCTCTTACGAGAAAGATTACAGTTTCATAGATTTAATAAATATAGAATTGAAATAGAAAATGATAATATAAAGTTTAACTTACAAAATCAAATTTTACCTATTGATATCAATCACATTTACAAATGTGCTTACAACAGTTTTTTACTACATTTTGATAAACAAAAACTTATTTATATAAATAAATTTAATAATTTTATGAAAGAAAACTAATGCTAAAAATAGCGACTTTATTGACAAAACTGTAATCAATTTGTCTAATATGGTATTGGCAATGAAACAATCTTTGTATATCATGCAAAATTTAATCCAAAAGGACTTCTATAAAGATCGTAACAGCGCGCTTTCGGCCGGAGCCATCATCAGTGTTACCTGAAAAGTGAGTAAAAGAACCTCCTGTTAGTGGAGAGGCAAAGACTGTTGTCGATTTGAGGCAATGGTTATTTTTTGGTAAAGAATATGATGAGATGAACACTGTTATTTTCCGTTACAAATTTGTTAGGATTTTAAAGGGAGTTATTAAAAGTCCAACAAATTTGTAATTGTTCCATTGCCTCAACTAGACAGCAGTCTCTGACTTTCCACTAACAGGGGGTTCTTTTATTTACTTTTCAGGTAACACTGATGATGGCTCCGGCCGAAAGCACTCTGTTACGCTCTTTATAGAAGTCCTTTTGGATTAAATTTTGCATGATATGCAAAGATTATTTCATTACTATGTTTCGTACATGCACACAGCCTTTATTCTCCATTTAATAGAGTATTATCCGATGTTGATAAACTTGTTTTTCTGAAGGTTTAAATTATTCAGTTATACCTAAGACTGTTCCTAAGTTTGATATTATTTCAACAGTTTAAGAAACAATTAGTCCGAGAGGCGACCGTCATAATAGTGTGGTGTCTGAACTGTCAGGATTTTGCATGATAAATAATATTGTTTAGTTGGGCCGAATAAGAAACCATTGGTCGGCCAAGGCTGGCCTTGACCAGTAATTGACAATTATGGTAAGTGTCCAGAGAAATGAGATGCCTAGGTACCGTCACATAACTGTCGTGTTTTTTCGCGATCAATCGGTAGATAGATCCTAGAGGATGAGAAATTGTCTAGTCGGCCGAACCACACCCTGCCCGAAGTACTCGGCCGACCAATTCCAAAATTCCAGTTTTGATGACTAGACGCCCTGACAGAACTGTCAGGTCGGCCTATATTTATTTTAAAGACAACAATGTTTTATTTAAGATTTTCCCGGTCGGCCGACAAAAAACGCGTCCCTTATGCCGGGCATACATATTTGGCGAACGTCGGCGAACACGAATTTGCGTGAGGTCTGTTTGTCGGGGTTGGCCGCGGCTTGTCAGAGTTTGCCGGTGTTCGCTTCGTTGTCGGTAAATAGCAAGTAAATAAAAGTGATTCGAGCAAGCGTTTGGTACCGTCCACAAACATTTTGGCGATACGTCCATTGTGTGGTTGCCATAATTGTACACAAATGATTCGCTAAATGTTCCGGCAAATATATTGGCCAATGTGTATGTCCTTCAATAGCTAATATATAGTTTGTCAAAAATTCAAGCCAGTTCATACGACTTTCATTAAATACATTTATAATTGTCTGATTTGAAACATTTGATTCGCAGTGATTATTATTCATAAATATTAAAATATGTCATAATAAACAATGTCCTCGCTGTCACTCAAATATAGTTACGAAAAATTTTTGTGGAATAATGACTTTCTAGAAGATTTTATCTGTAGAACTGCAAAGAGCTGGAAAAGTAAGATCTTTATGAAAAAATTGTAAAGAAATCACCAATTTAGCTTGCTGTATAGTTTCTTCAATATTTTTAAAAACACATTTAGTACAAGACTATGGCAATGAACAAATAATAATAATAATAATAGTAATAATAATAATAATAATAATAATAATAATAATAATAATAATAATAATAATAATAA
>MU182772.1:242734-272580 GCA_016904865.1 Pissodes strobi
TTATTATTATTATTATTATTATTATTACTATTATTATTATTATTATTATTATTATTATTATTATTATTATTATTATTATTATTATAATAAATGTCTTTTATTTCGAAATTAACAAAATATTACAAGATATAGATAAATCAAAATAAATTAAAATTTACCGAAATAGGCGATATTTAGCTTAAAAGCTATTCTTACATATAACCTATTAGTTTCAATAAAGTTACAAATATAATTGGCTGAGCAGCGATCACTAATACTAATAAACAACTAACAATTAAAAAAAATACATAACAATTCTTAGGACAACTCTCATATTGGAATATTCAATTATTTATGCACATTTGCGGAAACAACCCACTCTATCTTATAAATTTTAATTTTGGTTTTGTTAAAAGATGATAAGCGTTACACCAACCATGTTTTCTTTTCTTTTATTTTTATGCCAATGCATGGTAAGAGTTAAGAAAGTTAAGAAGCAGTTCATTTATAATTTTCTTTTTAAATGTAGCTGGCTTTAGACCCTCTGACCTTATTGAGTTCTCTATATTATTATAAAGTTTGACAGATATATACGAAACCCCTTGAGTTTTCTATATTATTATAAAGTTTGACAGACATATTATACGAAAACCCCTTTGTAAATAAGGCAGTTTTAAATTTATATATTGAAAATTGCTGTTAGGCTTGAATTGACACATTATGGGTCTCATTTCTATATTTCATAAATAAATGTCAAAAATATAAACACACAGAGCGTTTAATATAGTGCTTGATCATATTATGGAAAATTTATAACAATTTAATCTTTGTAATAGAAATAAACTTTATTTTTAAAATAAAATACAAATTTAAATAAAATACAAGGAATAAAAAATATTCTTTTTTAACAACTTTCAATAATTAAAAGCCATCTATATTATTATCTTAAGATTTGAAGTTGAGCAATTAGTCACACGCACACGGACTAATGCAACAAAGGCTCCTTAAGTGACGTTTCTTTGACAGAATTCCTCCTTTTATGACGCATGTAAAAACAAAAATGGTCCGCCCAAAAAGCCAAGCTCCGGGCCAATTCGGGGATATTTCTGAGTTTTTTTCTATCATTAGCGCCACCTATAAGGGACCGGGAAAATCTTAAATAAAACATTGTTGTCTTTAAAATAAAAATAGGCCGACCTGACAGTTCTGTCAGGGAGTCTAGTCATTAAAAATGGAATTCTGGAATTGGTCGACCGAGTACTTCGGGCAGGGTGCGGTTCGGCCGACTTGACGATTTCTCATCCTCTAGGGTCTATCAACCGATTGATCGCGAAAAAACAAGACAGTTATGAGACGGTACCTAGGCATCTCATTTCTCTGGACAATTAGCATAATTGTCAATTACTGGTCAAGGCCCGCCTCGGCCGCCCAACGGTGTCTTATTCGGCCCAACTAAATAATATTTTTTATCATTATCAAAATCCTGACAGTGCAGACACCACACTATTATGACGGTCGCCTCTCGGACTAAATACAAGTCTTACCAGAAAAACATCAGGAGAAATTTAGAATTTGAAATAAATTTACACTAGAAAAACCATTTAGAATAAAACTTAAACTTAACATATACGGAACAAAGAGCTTTACAATCATTTAAAAGCGATAATAATATAAAAAAATTTCCAGTGGAATAAGGCAATTCCAAGGGAGTAATGGATTTGCATTACTTACGCTTAAAAAGTAATTTCTCTTTTACATGACGGTAATTACTCACTACTAAATAATCATCCAACGGATACACTTACACAATATCTTAAAAAAAAAAACTAAAAATCATTTCAATGATACAGGAAGATTTACACTGACGTATACTAACTCAAACTAAATATGCTCTTACGTTGAATAGTACGCTGCATAAATTCACGAATTAAATATCTACTCAACATTCCTATCCAGTTCCCATTAATACAAGATCATATATAATAAATCCACAACTTATTTTGGAAAAACTATCACAAATTAATTTAAATCATACCACACCCTAGTGAGTTTTAATGTTGTTAGTCATTTTACAAACGTACCTGTTTATAAAACTTAAAACACAGTTTATACCGTACCCGAAATTCGGTATAAACTGTGCTTTAAATATCGTAAGAAATAAATTAGACTATGATAATAACCTTGATGGACGCTCAAAACTTAATATTGGCACCATGGTAAAATAACTTACTTTTCGGATAAAAATTACATATTTTCAATGCAATAATAACTACTAGCAATAAAGCAATGGCATGGCTATTGTTTCACCACTAAGTAATACTTCTATAATTTTGAATTAATTTTAGTGAGAATTATCAATATAAACTTTCAATTTGGTGACAATAATATAGATGACATTTTTTCAAGTTATCCATATAACGAACATTATATAACGATTTTCTAAATTATATCAACACAAACAACCTACAATCCAATTCACTGTAGCAAATAAAATTAGTGAACACTTTTAATTCCTTGATATTCTTATTAAAAAGAATTCAGAAGCAAATATTAACGGAAGAGCTAGACACACCAACAGATATTTAAACTTTAAAACAAATCTTCCAATAATGGTTAAAAAGGAGGTTGTAAAAATTCTATATGATCGGATGAAAATAATTTGTAATAATATAATCAAATTTTTAACGTAGAAAAATAATTTTTGAGCAATGTTTTGATACATAATAACTAAAGACCCGATTATATGCAACCATGCATATGCAATATGTGAAATCTTCTTTTTATTTATGCAGGATATATGCAAAAAATAACATAAATATGCATTGAGTATGCAGTAATGAAACCAATACATTTTGATTTTCTAAATTAAATTTTCACTAAATTAGGGGATTGAGAATTGAATAAAAATAAATTAAAGCTTTGTATACTTTATTTAATCACAAATACAATTTTCCAGATTATATGAAACTTATTTGAATATTTTAATATTAATTTAAAAAATTATAAACACATTAGTTGTTACGTGTTCTTCAAGCTTTTGAACTAAAAATTTGTGGCGTCTACATGTTTGGACACAAGACAGGACAAAATTTAAATTCTGGAACTAAGGCAGGTTTAATAGCCAAATTATTTACAGTTTTCCGTGATACGACCTGCTTTAAACTTTCTAATTTTGCTACAACTGTTTTTTTACCTCAACTCGTATTTCTTTGCAATTTTGTACACATGTTTCTATTATATTCATCGATTCTGGTAGACTTGTACACGATTCTTCTAGTTGCATAATACTGTCTGCTAGAAATATATAGTTACAATTATTAATATATAAACGGATGCTCCACTTTAAGATTTTAAAATATTTCTTTATACTTTTGGATGTACTGTGAATCATATTTGTGATATTAAGTCGGCACAAATACAGGTACCCCTATCCGGTCAGGATAGGCTCAGGTGGTAATGGTACTCCGGACAAATTTGCCTTTTAAAACTGCACTTATAATGGTGCTTTTATGAACATCTTTTTCATAATACGTCTCTGAAAACTATCATTTTCGACGTCTCTGTAGAGCAAAGAAAGTAAGTATTTTCGGTCCGGGTACGGGAAAAATTTTCCCGGTCCCTAATTAGGGAGCGGGAAAAGTTTTCCCTAATTATAATGGATGTAATATAGATAGTTTTATTCTAGAAAATAATTTAAATGTATAAATGGTTATATAAGTATTATTTCAACATTTGAGAACAAAGTAATCTTAGGTTACGTCTAGAGGAATAAAAGAACATAAATACCTACTTCTACATTTTTGAGTTTACATTTTATATTAACTACCAACATATTGTGAACTACTTAAAAGCATTAATTAAATATCACCCTGTCGTGAGTTTGAACTTGAACTTGACAAATGTTATATAAACATTTACTGTTAATTATAAACAACTTTAGCGGTCGACGGGAGCGATTTTAATCCTTAATAATGCAGCCGTCAGCATTTTGTAATATATAAATACCCAGGTAAAAGCCAAGTTCATCAGGCTTTCGGGTCTCTCAAACCGCTCAGTCTAGTTGCGGTACAGCACGCGGGTGCGTACACTGTTCTATCCCACAACCCCCATATCTGTGAAGACCTGGACACAGGTCCAGGGTGATCAGGTCCATACCAAACTTGGATGAATGTATGCACAGGTATACGGCATGCGGGGGCTACTAAAAGTATAGAGAGTCGTATTTGTGAAGTATCAGAATTTCCATAAAAGGGATAGTTTTTGGGGAGTTTTAAAAAGTAGTGAAAGTGCCTTAGCAATTAGTGATAAACTTAAACTAGAAAGACTTACCCAAAAACATTTAAACTAAAGAGACCCGACAACTCATTCATAAAATTCCGAAATGTTGCAAAAATATCAACAAAACGATTGTCCCGCCTCCTTATATGTTTATGTATGGTGTACAAACTTTTGTCAAACTTCGTCCCCACTACAAAATGTAGTATTGCCCGCCCCCGCCTGAACGAAAGCAAGGACAGTTCATAGACGTAGACTTTGAAAATGTGAGTCCATCATAATAATAATTTCAATAAAGTAAATATGTTTAATTTGAAATGATGGTATTTATTCGAGTGCATTATTTAAAATATATTTATGTTTTATTTATAGTGTGTGGGTTAGATTGAGTTAGTTTGGGTTAGATATGGGTTCTGAAGGTTAGTTAACACAAAATGGTTATTTTGTTGTGTCACGAAATTTTTCCGTGTCCTTGCAAAACCACTGCGATGAAACCAAAGAAGTATTCACTTCAAGAATGATTTAATAGAGGTTGGTAAATGACTGCAAACATATCAGATTATCCATTAATATCACATACATAGGTAAGTATTATAAAATATTAATTAATCACATCACAAAATGGTGCCCACTGTACTACTGTGTTTCATTTACTTTTACTTACTTGTGGAAACTCAGGTTTGGATGATAATAGCTGGAGATTTTGCATACCTCACACCGCAAGACCATCGTTACTTTGATATAAAGTTTATAAAAAATATTTATAGGAAATCACTTACGAAATACAAAAAAGCTACACGTCGCGTCGCGTCGCACAAATTCAGGCTTTAAAACGTCCATTTGAAACCAAACAAACTGGGCGAAGAGTGCTATTTTGCACGTTTTTTAATGAAAAACATTTATTTATTCAAGTCGCCATCAAAAGTTGGACGGCCATCTTGTTACTTTTGACGTCTGTATTATTAGGAATCCCATTCAAAACGGTGTCGAAATATTTGCTAGTGAGCTTTGACATTGCACAATTTTGTTAATATCATAGCAACCAGTCATCAAAAATAGTGTCGAAAAGAGCTTCTTTTCGACACAACTTTGCGTATCGAAAAGACTTCTTTATGATACCAAAATAGAAATAGTATATTGTACAACAAGTGCTGAAAATAAGACTTTTCACACGAATGAGACAGTTTGGTGACACGAGCCGTAAGCGAGTGTCATAAAGTCTCATGAGTGTAAACAGTCTTTTCAGCACGTGTAGCACACTATACTTTTTCTACGACTGCTACATACAGGGTGCCCCACTGGGAGTGTGGTAGAAAATTACATGTTATATGGGAAACATTTTTATTATTGATTTATCAGAAAATTTTATTCCTAATGAAAGAAGCTACGTGAGTAAGAGATTCTCGCTAAACTATAACTAGGGGCACAGTCCTAAAATGGGGCCACCGGAGTGGGGTCCCTATTTTCCAAATATTTTGAAAAAGAGGCTCCGAGGGCGAAGCCCTAAAATGGGGCCCCAGGGGGGCGAAACCCTAGAATGAGGCCTATGGTTCGGGAGTCCCATTTTTTACAGATTTAGCAATGGAGCCCCCGGAGGCGAAGCCCTAAAATAGGGCCCCAAGTCTTAAAAGGGGGCCTCTGGTATAAGAGTTCCATTTTATACAGTTTTGCAAAAAGCGGCTCCCGGGGGGTGAAGCCCTATAATTGGGCTCCCTTTTTTAGAGATCTGGTAATGGGACGTTTGAGGGCGAAGCTCTAAAACGGAGACGAAGCCCTTTAATCTAAATACCCGAATAAGCGTGTGAATGTGAAAAGTATATTTTGCACACGCCATGTGCAAAGTATACTTTTCACACGATGTTTGAAATGTCCAGTTTTCAAGAGCAGTTGTTAGTGCGTTTTTGTCTATTTTCAGGGCAGTCGTAGAAAAAAATATATTTAACTTACATTTGCAATGAATGGTCATTGCATAATATACTATTCAGCAGCTAATAATGAAATAAAATTTCCGAAAACGTATTTCCTGAATAATTTCAACTTTGAATATGAAATTTATGAGGTACCAAAAATACGCAATTTTATCCCGATTTAAACGTTTTTGTGACACATAGGGATTTTCTGCTCTCAATGATTAAACCAAAAATTAAATCATACCACTGCTAGCCTAAAAATAAATTGCTTATCATTATTTTTTAGACAAATAAAAAGGAACTGAAGTATACAAATTTTATTTAAAAACATACAAATATGACAAATATCTGGTTAATGACATATTCAAAAAGTATCTTAATAACTAGTTCCTTCTATTAAATACCTATTAAAACATATTTACAGCAGTGCCTTCACTGGTTTTGAAAGGTTACCAAGTTAGTATACTTATCGAATGGGGAAGAGCCGTCGGTCGTCGACCTCCAATGCTCTCAATCTATTGGTGCAGTTACTTTACTAAGTGCATACTATAAATATTTTGGGGGTAAAACAAGGCGGAACCAAGGGAAGCGGCATTGTCAGATTGACATGTAAGAACTTCAGAACCGGTTTTTGATGAATCAAAAAAAAGGAAAATAAGTATTTAGTGTTATAATTTAATATGAAAAAAGTATGTACAGTAACTCGTAAACTTAAAATTTGGCAACGCTACATCTATCGACCATAGAATGTGCCTCAATGTTGGGGGAAAACAAAGAACCATTTGTCCCGTCTCTTCAGGTTAAATGTCTTTGGACTTTATACCTTATAAATATCAGAACGAATGCCTAAATAAAAGACCACTCCGCTCACATAAACTTTATTAATAAAATAGTGACGCCGCTTACTAGAAAAACTAAGCCTCCCTCGAGAAGACATGCATTTCATATTAATTGGGTATAGTGTAAACTATTAATTCATCTATAATCTAAAACACGCCTTTATTAGTATACAGTCTAACCGTTGTTAAGTTTGTTTGTAAATAAACTTGTTACTGTTTTTATCGATGTGTATCCTTCATTATCTCTTCTCAACTTGAACTAGTGCGTTTCTAAATCTGATCTACTCTCCTACACGCTAAGTCAAGCGTGGCGTCACAGATAAAAAATACAAATCGTGACAATATTATAGTTATTTTCATACAGTGGGAAACTTACTGACCGTAGTTATATTGTATATAACTGGATTTTTCTGGGCAATGTTCAATGCGTAGTGGTATATTTTTCATAAAAGTTTCGGTTATGTCTTGACAACTTAATAGAGCAAATACCATATTTTTTACTTGTGACCTAACAAAGATATCACAATAAAATCTTATACATATGGTAACTGATTTGGTCAAAAAGTAGTTTTTTAAAATATACCATTCAGTTAACAAAAAGGAAAGGCCAAATGAAAAAAAATCCTCATAAAACTGTTTAGAAACTTAACCTTAAAAAAAATAAAAAAGCAATGGGGTTTGAACTTGGGCCGCGCCGAATCGAGACCTAACTACCTAGACCACTCGACGACGAGGGCTCTTGGGACGAAACGATTGCATCGCGAAGACATGGCGCGATTAGGTGCCCAAATCAATGAGCTTTTTTAGCGCTACAGAATCTAACCGATTTCAGCACCCTGGTACCATCGTATGTGAGCATGTGTAAATCTAGGCTGACCAGAAATATTTAGAGGCAAAAGAGTATATACAAGAAACCAGCCAGGACCCCTGTTGGATGCAGAAAATTTTAGAATGCCTCGCCGAATGTTCACCCAAAAGTCGTTAAAATCGTTAAAAAAAAAAACAGAAGGATCGTGGGGCGCCATGCGGCCAACTTATGGGGGTCCACCTGAAAAATGTGTGGTGACCATGCCCGGTGACCATGCCCAACCCAAACTTTGTGAATAGTAATTATTTTTACCGTTATTTTTTTCCTTTCCCAGGAAATAGGATCGCTGAGTATTAATATAGAGAACAAAACAAACAGCGCACACAGTGTACGGCACACTAAAATTCTAACAACGGCTGTTCCCAAATTTAAACACTTATGAAATGAATGAACGAATGAATTATATTATGGGGGGTGTTAATATACTGCGACCTGTACAGATCTATGGTATCCCCCTTCCATGGTGCTTCCGTTGATGTGATTCTCAATCAAAGTACCTCATTCAGGTTCAGTGCATTGCAAGTAGTCTGGATAGTTCTATGGATGGAAGTTCATCCTGTTCGAAGATGCAGCACCCGAAGCAGGCCATTAGCCTGTTCGCGACCGCCTCGCACTCCGTGAGAAGGTGTTCCGGGGTTAAATTGGGTTAGTTTGTGTTAACCGGCAACTGTCCTCGTTTTCAATTTTATTCTCTCCAAGTGCCTTCTTAACCGGCAGTGGCCCGTAAGAAAGCCGGCGAGGGTGCGAAGATTGTTCTTCTCGTTGTTCTTACTCAGTGTTATAAGGTGTTTTGATCTTCCTAGGTGAGGGGGCCCTAGAAGCATCTTTATTATTGCCTTAATCCTGGCGTTCCCATAGGCTGATCCATTTGGTTGGCTCGTCTTTCCTGAGTTCTTCCTTGTAGGTGTGCGTCCCTATGCCACAGAAAGGTTTTGATTCTAAAAGCGGAGTTGTACTCCTTGTTTTTGCCAATTGGTCTGCTTTTTCGTTGCGTTGGTCTAGGAAGGCGCAGAGTGCGATTTATGTCTCATTTAGAGTTTCTTGTATCATGCTGGTCAGTTGGAACAGTGCGGTCTCTGTGGACCTGCCCGTTCTGCATGCATGCTGGCTTGCATTCAACGGCCGCGTTTCTAAGGTAGTGGATCTGACGTAATTATCTACTAACTTCTGCATCGTTATGAGTAAGAATGACGTTATACTGATTGGTCTAAAGGATTTGGGGTCTGTGCCATCATTCTTTCCTATCTTCGGGATGAAGGTGACTTTCGCCTGGTGATATCTACAAGGTGTGGCAAAATTTGTCTTATTTCCCTTTATAAAAGGGGCTGGGAAGATTTCATCCACCCCTGACTTTTTCCCTCTTTTGCCATGACCTTGCGTAATCTCGTTGCAAATGGAGCAGAGGGTAGAGGCGATCCTTTCGCAGAAGGCTCTAAAGTTGTTCCTTTTGGCCTTTCGGATTTCCTTAAGCAGTTAAGCCCAAAAAATTTCAATTTCAATCAAATATTAATACAAACCAATATAATAACTTAAAGGCCAGTAAATAATAGAATACCTAAATATTTTAAATAAAAGTCGTTAAACAGAAACTTTCTATGAAACAAAATTCGACAGGCATTTTTTTTAAATATAAAAAGATATAATTGAAAACTTTTGGAGGGGGGGGGAGGGGGTGGAGGGAGGTGGCGTATAGGCATTTTCAAACGACCAACCAGATTATCAGGGGTTGATTTTTCTAACAAATTCGCCTTTTTGTGACGGAAGCTCAGGCTCTTGGAATAAAGAGTATATCGGACAAGAAAAAAGAGTATATAGTATCTGATGTTCAAAAAGAGTATAATACTCTTAAAAAGAGTATATCTGGTCAGCCTAGTAAATCTTCCTGGCGCGCGTTAATAAGCTTCACTTCAATCACACTCCAATAATACATGTTGCTTTGTTTTTTTTTACTTATTTAAATTTTGGCAAATATTTTTTAAAGGCAGAGCAGCACTCGAATGTCGTCGAATTAGCGGCAGCGTTTAAATATAACGCCACGGTCACGCCGCCGCGCCGCTATAGTTCGCCAATTCGCAGTCGCGGTTATTTTTTTATACAGGCCGACAGAATCCTTACGCCCGGTCCTACGTGAGCGATTTGCAGCGAACGCGAACGCGAATCAGTGGCGATGCCGTGCGACTATTTTAACTTTTCGTACGGCATCGCCAGCGCTTCGCGTTCGCGTCGACTGTAAATCGCTCACCTAGGACTTGGCGTTAGTGTACGAACGGGGTGAACCGTGATTTCTAATAAGTTGTCACGGTGGCCAACCGTGCCGAGTGCAGGCGCCGTGATAAATCACGGTACGTGAAATTAGGATCCATCTCTAGCCATATGATCTCTCTTTAGAGTGTGTGCCACTGCCATAAAAAATCATGTAAATCGTGGACATGTAGTAAAATTAATAAATAATACAGTAAAGCTTTTAATTAAAGATACTCTTTTATGTTAATTCTATCTTCTCTTCGACAAGCACGAATCTACTTCTTTGCTAAGTCATATTTTGGAAACCGAATTATTGTTTCTACAGGGTGATCCCCTATAATGTCGCCCCCCTTTAACTTTTTTATTTTAAGTGTCTCAAAAAAACTAAAAGTATGGTTATGTAGGTACTGAAAAATACTTTTTTTCTGCGTATAGAAAATATTGGGAAAATGATCAGTATAAATAAATGTTGTGGTGTATAGTGTTTTCTGTTGCGAAATGGCGCACCAAGTTTCTGGGAGGCTGATTTTGCAATGTTAGCAACATGGTCATGCCAGGACATATTGCTGTTGACCGAGACACCCAGCAGTCCGATTGACGAGGATGAAGGAATGGTCGATCCTGCCATAATGATGTCCGGGCCCGCTGTATTGGCCCTCTTGGTAAACAATGCTGCTTGGGTAATTGCTGCATTGAACTGGAGAAAATTTCGGATGCACCAAGTTTGAACTTTGTCTAGGTCTGGACTAATTGCTGTAATCTGCTCCTGTCTGCGGTGATGAGTGTCAGTCGCTGCTAAGGGTTTGTCTGATCTAAAGTGAGAGACAAGGGTACTGTCATCTGTAAAACTGTAAACGGGATTAATCGCTTCGATCAGCAGGTCATTAATGTAGATGAGGAACAGAGTGGGTGACAGTATTGCGCGCTGAGGCACGCTCGCGTTGATGGTGAATATGTCTGAGATGTGTCCATGAACTGCAATGTGAAGAGTTCGGTTCTTAAGGAAACTGGCAAGCCAGCTGCAGCTTGCTTTGAATGCCTTTGAAATATTCAACGCAATCGCTCGAGACTCTTCGTAGTTCTTAATTGCCCTACTACATGTACGAGTGACATAGGCCAATATATCTCTTGTCGATCTTTCTTTCCGAAAGCCGTATTGATTATCGCTGATTATTATGTTGTTCTCGAGGTACTTCAGTAGTTGCTGATTGACTACGCGTTCCATGACTTTGGACATTATTGGAAGCAAGGCAATTGGGCGATAGTTTGAGGGCGTGGTTTTCGTGCCTTTTTTGGAGCAGGTTGCATTAGAGCGACTTTCCAAGAGAATGGGTAAGACAGAAAAAATCCTGGAAAAAACGGCTGTTAGTTCATTGGCGCAGTTCTTTAGCACGATGGCAGATATTCCGTCCGGTCCTGATGCCTTTTGCGTATCTAGTTTTTCAATCATTTTGCGAATATCACGGTGATGAAACTTGACTTCTGCCACCGTAGTGTTGATGTTCGATGTGGTGCGGAGAGTCTTGCCTTGGGGGACGTCTAAGGTAGAGTGCGATGAAAATATTTTGGTGGGCATGTTTGCTTTTTTCCTTGGCTGTAGTCGCCACGTTCGTCTGTCAAAGGTGGGAGACACGTTTTTGTAAACTTGTTAGCTACCGACCAGAAATTCCTAGAACCACTATGGCATTCCAAAAGCTTATTCCTGATCCTTTGATTGTGTTTGTCCTTAGTTTCGTCGATCACACGTTTGCATTCGTTTCTCGCTTCGACAAGTACCTGTAGGCTTGCTGGTTCCTACCTACAGCCCTTTCGCATCTTCTGTCAGGGCTTTCCATTCCTGAGGAGATTACTTGCGTTATGTCTTCGCAGCAGACTAACGGGTCGTCAGTGCCAAAGGCTCGAGCCAAAGAAAGTCTAAGTTTGAAGAATTGTAATGCCAGATTTTGCGACACAATGCTGGATCCTTCTGTATGAGTGGCAATTCACAAACTATTGTAATAAGTTTGCAGTCTGAAGTACCTAATAGCGGACAACTGTAAATGTGTGTTAGAAAAAGATTCAGGAGAGTGGCGAATTCGCCCCTCTCTGAGATTCGAGTTGGTTCGTCTACAAGTTGAGTAAGCCCGGAGCTGAGTGTTGTGGGCATTGATGTCTCCCAGAACGATATTTCTGAACTGGGGTGATCGACCTATATTGAGTCAAAAGTAGTAGCTAGTGTTGAAAAAAGTTTTGGTACGGTTTTGGTATCGCTCGGAGGGCGGCAGAGAGAACATATAAACTTGATTAATTCCTTGGCGGTGAAATTGAGCCATATGACGTCAAGGTTGTTGGGTTCGAGTGTTTCCTCGCTGTGACATGAAAGGTCTTTTCGAACAAAAAGGCATATTCCGAACTTATGTCTAAATCGGGTATGTAAGTCGTACCCAGGGTAGGGGTAGTTTACTGTTGTTGTTGGAGAACATACTTGTGTGTCTGTAAGGACTAGTATGTGTGGTCGATTTGCTTGTAGATGTTGGTGTAACGATATTTTTTTGTATTTATATTGCAGAAATCTAATCTAAATTGGTTCGGTATCTTTGCTGTCTGTGAAATGCGGATTGAAGGGCTCCCAGGGCCACCCAGCGCCCGGAGATCCGTATGGCCGGGGAGTGTACCTCCGGAAGATTTTGATCCTAGAAGCACCATCATGTCCATCTATTCCTACTGTGGAACACGAGAGCACCAGCGCGGAAGCGAAACGTGATTTGGGAAATCCACTTAGCGCTTCCCAGTTCTGGTTGAGTGATCTTTCGCCGGACGATGCGAGTAGGCGTATGTATCTATCACCTAGGGCCGCTTCCACTGGAAGCATCGACCTCAGACTCATTCCCTTGGTGGTCCCTAGTCTGACACGGGTTAAAATGGGGTCCCCAGTGATCAGCGTCAGACTTTGTACCTTGGTGTTTTCTAGCCTGAAGGAGGACGATGGTATTTGACGGGCCACATCCCGTGACAACTCGTAATGGCAGGGACGACACTCCCCGTAATCACACTGCTCTCATCGGTTAGACGTTCCTGCCAGCCAATACAATGCAGCCCCTTTTGTCAGAACCTGTCATTGAGCAGCTCCAGATTTTGTACTTCGATGTTCTTGAGTCTGGGGGAGGACGATGGGATTTGATGGGCCACATCCCGTGGCAACTTGGAATGGCGGGGGCGCCACTCCCCGTAATCAAACTACTCTCACCAGTTTCATGTTCCTGCCAGCAGAAAACTTGAATTATTAAAAGAATAAATTATTTTGTATAGTTCACAAAATATTCTATGCTCAGCATATAATTTAAGTATATTACAACACATGCGTACGGCATACCTAGACAGAGTTTTCCAAACGCGAGGGATTGCGGTGTTACCAAATCTATAAATTTTTTTATTTATGGATTGTACGTACGTCTCTACGCCTCGCGCCTACTTGACGAGACTCCCTAAAGTTATTAGTTATTAGCTCAATAAATGGAAACACATGAAAATGGTACTTTTGGGCATTTTGTATAGGTACAGTACAAAAGGATACAGTTAGAAACGATTTGCACTTATTATGTTAACTTTTAAAGAGGTATCGCATTGTACCATAGGCATGGTACCAGTTGTAGCATTTCGGGACTATCCAAGATAATAGCATGCAATAGCTCTTTAAACCGAAACCTGTTTTCACACAAAAAACAATTTTTCAAGTCGGAAATTTTAACTTATTTCATGCAAAATATGACAACGCGGGCACTTTCTTACCAAAATTCTGATAAAATAATGTCAAAAACTAAATCATATACCCCGACAGGTAATGAAATTTTCGGAAAGACTTTCATATTTTTCTTCTCTTTAATGAAAAATGTAAGGAATATGATTGAAGTACCTAGTCATTTTAAAGATAAATCCATTGTCGAACCGAAACCAATTCAAACTAATCGATCGCGCAAGCTCGTACTGGCTTAAACGAAACGCAACTAACCATAGTTAACCCAAGCCAACCAAAGCTAGCTCTAACTAACCTAAGCCACAGCTTATACCGTACCGAATCAGTTATTTAACTCTCCACGTGTTTTGAAGCAATAAAATCCAACCAATAGGAGCATTTTCCTCATATTCTGGGCGTCTGCAACGAGCCGAACTATATGAGGGCGACTTCGTTTATTTATGTATAACAATACCGGTCTAGTGTACAATGTAGTGTTATCTTTTTCTATTACGACAGTTTGCCGAATCGAAGAGACATAAACGGATGCCGCACCTGGTTGAGTCGGAAACTGAACACACCGCACAGCGTTGGACTCTCGATTTTTTGACAAGAAGCAGCAGGTTACGTTCTTAGATTGGATTGTTTGCGTGTTATTATTTGTGCTCGATTATTTATTTATTTAAGTGTGTTAACTTTTTGAACATTTAATCATTAAAGAGTTTTCATTGTTAACCATGGTCGTACTTTGTTTTGTCTGCAAAGGGTACAAGAAATCCAATCCAGCTTCAGGATATTTTAGTTTTCCGAAAGATAAAAGGTTGTAAGTAGATGTTTACATGAAGTATTGAGATTAAAGTATAGTTCATTCATATCACATTCCATGATAAATTAATATTCTTCGTCGATAATTGTTTGGCTCCCTTCTGCAGGAAGTTTAACTTTTTAAACTTGAGACATAAATTGTAGTTTTGTCTAGCTTCTTAGCATCCCATAATAAAGGCAACCAATTTAGAACCGTCACACTAATCTTATAAAGGTTGTATGTAAATTTAATTAGAAATAAGTCGTGAACAATGTCACATACCTACAACTATATAAATGGCTTCGAGTGACGAAATATCAATTTATTAAGGCCGTTTGACGCGATCACATTTTTGATAAAATTTCTGCCCCTAGTAATCTTTCGAAAACGGCAATCTTACTTTGCGCTCGAAAAATACACAGAAATTTTTCTACAGCCGCATTTTCTAAAATTAAATGCACATTTTCCTCTATACTTCTTCTGAAATTTGCAAATGTCTGTCAGTTTGACATATTATGTTCGAGCTTCGGGCATATTAGAACAGGAGTGCCAGCAACAAACTAACAAACGCACGACTGTCATTTATTTATCTTCGGTTTCCATGACCATTCATAGCACGCTAGACGGACAAAGTGAGAACTTTCTTTTCCATGTTCGCGCTAGAGCGCAAAATAAGGATCCACGGCACGGAAATAGTTATTTGTGTATTTAGAGCGCAAAGTAACGGATTGCCGCTTGAGAAAGAATGTTACTACGCGACGCGTAGCGGAGCGCAGTAATCTTTCGAAAACGGCAATCTTACTTTGCGCTCGAAAAACACACAGAACTTTTTCTACAGCCGCATTTTCTAAAATTAAATGCACATTTTTCTCTATACTTATTCTGAAATTTGCGAATGACTGTCAGTTTTGACATATTATGTTCGGGCTTCGGGCATATTTAGAACAGGATTGCCAGCAACAAACTGTAACAAATGCACGACTGTCATTTATTTATCTTCGGTTTCCATGACCATTCAGCACACTAGACGGAAAAAGCGAGAATTTCCTTTTCCATGTTCGCGCTAGAGCGTAAAATAAGGATGGACGGCATTAGTTGATTTTGCGATTTCATTTGAATTTAGTATTTAGTTATTTTGCGCGCGGCTGTAGAAAAATTGATACTCTATGTTCATATCAAAATATTTATATATTTATTTACACTTATAAACACCATACTCATGGTTATGTATAAATGACTGATCATTCATTCAATTCCACGTACACATCATGTTTAATTTAATTTACTAAAAATGTAAACTAAATTAAACCAAGTCCGGCTCTGTTGAGTTCCAGCTGGCCATTAAAACCTAACATTTTTAATGTATGAAGGGCATGCGCGAAAAATGAGGAAAGCATGAAAAAGTCAAATCTGGCTTCATCGACATCAAAGGAGCCGACGTAGAGTTAAATAACTGATTCGGTACGGTAAAGCTGTGCCTAAGCTCCCCAAAGCTAACCAACCTAATGGAATGGATATGATTACAGTCGGGCTCCCGCGAAAAAAGGATTGCACTCGCGCAAACCTTTTATCGCCCAAGCTCCTACCTAATTATAGCTCACCCAAACTACAGTCCCAAACTAATGAAAATTGTTACCATCGGGCTTTCGCGAAAAAAGGCTTTCATCGCTCGCTGCGGGGGAGTAACCAACAAAAACTAACCCAAAGCATGCCTAAAATCAAGAAAGGAAAAACTTTAAAAAATATTTGAATTCTAGGACTGAATCCGATAACTTATAAATCTTATCTTATCACACAAATCGAAATTTTACGGCGGCGGTCTTTACGTTCGAACGAAACAACGTGAATTACAATATTGTGTGCAACACTGTTGAAATCATGAATTTCATTTTTCATAAATGCCAAGTCAAAAAGCGTGCTGTTCCCGAACGAGTAGTTTCGGCAAATTTTTGCAAGCCAACGAATTGTTTTAAAATATACACACATGGAAATCGTCTAGGGATATTGAAAATTTGAGGTGACTTTGAAACTTTAAGAACTTTCTTAAAAACGAACGAATCTTCACGAGCCATAAAGCTTCAAAGAGGTTGCTGAATTGTCTTTGAAAAATTACTTTTGAAGTAACTTAAAGTTATTAGGCGATATTATACGAGATCCTTCAAAGAACGTTTGAAATTTTTTAAAAAAGTTGATTACGTATAATTGTGAAACTTAATTTTAAATTCCATTTTTAGCTAAAACAAGTCTTCTGCTGAAAAAACCTTAATGGGGAAATGTTGTTATCTCTTTTTATTAAAGAGACAGACATAATTTTGTAAAACTCTATACTTTTAACGTTACACGTAACTCATCAGCATCAGTGGTAGTTCAATTGTGATAAATACAAATAACTCCAATAAGTGTATTCGAAAACAAAACAAACTATATAGGGTGACTCCAAGATTTGTTGTTTTCGATATTTCATCCTATTTTTGTGATTTATGCGACCGCATGTTTACTTCTCTATTTGTGTATGCAAATCTTTATGAAACGTTTAATTGTCTATATTATGTACAGGGTAAAGTAAAAGATGCAAATGAAAAATAAGAGAGTGTTTTTTTTACCTTTAATCAAAAACAATACTAACTTATACAAAATTATAATAATAATAATCGTGGTGGGCACACAGCCTATTGAGTATCTTTTAATGTTTTAATGATGTTTTTTTAACTTTGTGTAAGTTAGTATTGTTTTTTATTAAAAGTTAAAACAAACGCTCTCTCCTATTTTTCACTTGCATCCTTTACTTTACTCTGTACATAATATAGCAAATTCACCGTTTTTCAAACATTCACATAAACAAAGAGAGATTTAAACATACGGTCGTATAAATCACAAATAAGAAATTTTAAATATCGGAATCAACAAATCTTTGAATCATGCTGTATAATTTGTTTTGTTTTCGAGTACCCTTATCGGCTTTACTTCATTTATCACAATTGAATAACCACTGATGCTGATGTGTTACGTGTAACGTTAAAAATATAGAGTTTTACAAAATTGTTTCTATCTCTTTAATAAAAAGAGATAACAACATTTCCCGATTAAAGTTTTTTGAACAGAAGACTTGTTATAGCTGTTGGAGAAACACCCCAACACGTGTATAAACTATCGTCTTTCATCGTATAGTTTGGTGATAACACCCCGTATGTATGTAGAATGAATGAGCCATAATTAAACTCAAAATAGATTTATTTCACCCCGGGTACAACCCAATTTGTGTATTTAAATCAGCAAATGTCAAGTTCTTTGAAACCCTTTAGTCCAACCCTAGACGGACGATCCCATAATTCGAACCTGTACAGCAGTACTGTCAATATAACAGTTTACTATAGAGCCAACTTTCACTAGTAAAGGAAAACGTTTGTAATCGTTTTAAAGTCAATGTATTTTTGTCTCCGTCAGCATTGTGAACAATCAGTGTGTCAAATAAAGAAAGAAACAGTTTCTACCCTTTTAATCTCAAACGAATTCGGCAAAGCGCAAATCACCACTTTTTATTTGATCGTGGCGCCAGTAGCCGCTCGAAGAAAGAAAGTCTAGTCAGTGCTCTGCAAACACTCTACGTTGTTGGATCGGTCTTATCACCGCGCTCCAGCAAGCTCCTCTTCGCGCCAAAAGGTCAAATTCCTTTTTGGGCAATTTCTCTTGTATGCACAAATATTAGAGAATATTTCGTGCACCTCAGTTATCTTTGTCCAAGGTCGGACAAAAACCTCCTTTTGGGCTTTTTTAAAGCAATTCTTCTAAGTCAGAAACGATAGCATCCCCGTTGGAAATTGGGACATAAAATGGCGGAAGGCAGACTGACATTCCTGGTTGAATTCCTCTAAAGCAGTCAAAGTGAAAAGGTATGCTGTGTGAAAGTTGCTAAGTTGGAGAACAAAGTATTAAAATAAGAAAGATAAAAACTAATTTTTAAATCAAGACTCTTCAGCAGACATTTCTAATTTTAAGAAACCTTTTGTAATATTTGTTTTATACTTAAACGAATGATGAATGATTGAAAGTTTTAGTCTAAGAATTGTACATATATAATTTCTATTTAACATAGAAAACACTGTTCATTTATCTCTATCACATTTAAATGCAATTTACACCTGCATTATTAAATTATATCAATACCGAATACATGTTTCAATTTATCTCACCACCCTATGTTATACTGTCCATTAAAAGTGGTCCATTAAGATACCACACCCGTCTTTACCGTATTAAACAATAATAAAAGCACTTGTTTATCCCGACCATAAATTTGATCCAGTCGAGCCGGATAATTAAATTCTTTCTTTCAAGGTCCTTCGAAAAATATTGGATTGAAACGTGTATAAAGGGCTATAAATATTTGATTTGATTTGTTGTCATATTGATGTAGTTAGTTATTGTTTACTGTAAATTGAATTAGGTATTTATTGTAACTCTTTGTCTCATCATTTTGCTGTAAATCGATGGACTTCTGGCAACCAGCAGGACTCTAGACACTACCAGGGCTGCTCAAAAAGTTAAAGACTTTCGTTGTAAGTTGTACGAAACTGTGTAATTGACTGTTAATAAAAAACGTGTGAACTGTGTTTATTTCCTCATTGGTATATTGTTATATATGCACTGTTTATATCTGTACTTTATGTTGTGTTGATATTATTGCATTTCTATGCATATTTGTATATTTTTTGTACTTTTAATAATATTTCATAATGACGTATGAACAATTGAAAGCACAGCGAACCAGTGTCAAGGGTCAAGTCACACGAATAAGCAGTTGGATGCATGCAAATGCAGACAGAGAGAGTAATATTAAGCAGTTTGTATTAAAACATAATAGATTAGAACTTGCCTTCAGCAAATATAATCAGATTCAAGACTCGATTGAATGTATCCCTGCGGAGGAAACACTTGACACTGAGGTTCGTGAGGAAGTGGAACAGGCTTGCGATGATTTATTAGTTCAGATACAAGAATGTATTGAAACGTTAACTCCACGCACACAAGTTGTTCCAAGTTCTCAATGTGTAGTTCAGCAGAGCTCTGCCCCCCCTTCTGTAAGATTACCAGAGATAAAGATCAACCCTTTTAATGGTAAAATATCTGAATGGAACTCTTTCATTCAATTGTTTAATACATTAATTACAGACAATACCTCACTAAATGACATACAAAAATGTATGTACTTAAAGTCATTTTTGGGAGACGAACCCCTAAAGATCATTGAAAGCTTACTCGCAACGAATGATAACTTTGAAGTTGCAATTAACTTATTAAAAGATAGGTACGAGAATAAATTGTCAGTGATTAATGCTCATTTCATCTCGCTATTAGAAATAGACTCTGTTGTCAAATGTACTGCTCCTAATTCAAGACAATTTGTAACTGATCTAAAGAAAAATCTTAATTTTAATTAATAATCTTAACTACAGTTACAAAGATCTTTGGGAATTTCTCTTAATTTATTTATTTGAGAAAAAATTGGACTTTGGCACTCGTAAAGCCTTCGAGGCAGAGCAAGATAATAACATGATGCCAAACCTCACTCAATTTCTTGATTTCTTACACAAAAGGTGTACCATATTAGAAAACTTGTCTTCTGTAGGCAGCACTCAAAAAAATCCTACAAAAGGAGTCTCGTTGCATGTCAGGCAACAAAGCAAATCAGTTCTGTGCAGTTTTTGCAATCTAAACTCTCATAAAATATACTCTTGTGATAAATTTAAGAAACTAAGCTTGTTTGATAAGCATAAAGTTGTAGAAAGTAAAAAACTTTGCTTTAACTGTCTCGGTACTAGTCACTCGAGAACTAAATGTACCTCCACTCGAAGATGTTCTTTGTGTGCTCAGAAACATCACACTCTTTTACATAATTCTCAAGTACACACACCTCAATATGGTTTCAATGGCCATAATTCTCCCTCATTTCAAGATAATGTTTTTGATAATCAAAACTCAGCAGCCCATGGTACTCAAAGTGATCAGCCTATAGATAGGCACTCTCTCGACAGAAGTCGGTCATGTATCTTTCAAGAGCATGATACCCTGCCTCCTCAAAATAGAGGACCCCCTCAAATATTTCAAGATAGGAATTTCCCTCAGATATCTCAGAATAGAGACCCCCCTCAGATGCCTCTGAATAGAGCCCCCTCCCAGATATCTATAAATAGAGATTTCCCTCAAGGGCCTCTGAATATAGCCCCATCTCAGAGATCTCAGAATAGAGATCCTTCTCAGAATAGAGGCCCTCGCTTTAATGCAAATGCAGAAAGTCAGTCACAAGTTACAAATTCATTGAACTTATCCACTCTCTCAAATAATAATTCTCATGTTTTGTTACCTACAGCCGGTGTCACTCTGTTTGCTGCTAATGGACGTCCCAAAAACATTTAGCCTAAAATGTCTTTGGGACGTCCTGTCCAAACAAAAGTTCTCTTAGATTCTGCAAGCCAGAACTCTTTTGCAACCAATCAGCTCGTAGAGAAGTTGAACTACGTTCCCTACAACAAATCACTTCACATAAATGGAATCTCTCAAGGGAGTATGAAGTCGAATAAGATGGTTGATTTGAGGTTGTACTCCAATGTGTATCATAACACAAGTTTTAAGCTGACTTGCGCTGTACTTGACAACATAACTTGCCAACTTCCGCAAGTCCCCATTGATCAAAATAAAATCAGTATCCCCATTCTCTTTAGGTTAAGTGATCCGTATTATGCTTCCCCATCAGACATCGATATGTTGATCGGTGCTGATCTCTACTATGATTTGATTTTAAATGGTGTATATAGTTTAGGTAAGAACCTCCCTGTCTTGCAAAATACTCATTTAGGATGGGTAATTGTAGGAAACGCTCCTGTTTTCGGTCCTCATTTGAACAATAGTTCAATTCATGTCAGTGTATATAACCTTGCAGGTAGAAACGTGTACAGTGGTGTATGTTTGAACAATAGTTCAAGTCATCCTCTCAGTTTTGATAATCCTGCACATAGAGCTATGTACGGTGATGTATGTGTGAACAATCTTTCAATTCCTCTTAGTGTTAATAACCCTGCACGTAGAGACGTGTACGACGCTGCTCCTCTGTGTATTCAATCCTCTGAACAAGACTTTCTCAATAATTTAGTTAATTCACCCCTCATGCCACCTTTTGAGCATAAAAAGTTGTATGACTCATTCTCTAGTGTTAGAAAACGGAATCGTCGTTTGTATCATAACTAAGTGTTACCTCCTTTTGCCCGAGTATGACAATACTCAATGATTGATAATTTAATGTAATTGAGATTATGTTAAATTTTGTACTTTGCGAAGTGCGCTCTCTATTAACGCGCGTTCTTTCAGCGTGTTTTTAGAACTCTTTGCGTGTAATGCGTGTTAGATTTCTGCGTGTCTCGATACGCCAAGGCGGTGTTGCCGTCGTTCCCCGTTATACTTAAAAAAGTATTCTCTGTCTATTGTCTGTTAATAAGTCAAGGCGCTGTTGCAGTCGTTCCCTTTAATTCTTAAAGAAGGATTATGTTGTTTGTGTTTCTGAATAGAATAAACCCCCAGGCGGTGTCGCCGTCGTACTTTTTAATTATTAAAGAATTATTCCTTTGTTTTTGTTCTGTAAATAGATTGTGTTTATTTCTCAGTTGGAGTTCTTACTCTCTCTTTCTCGTTAATGTAGATGGGATCTTCATAGCGGGGGAATATTTTGGGGAAACACCCCAACACGTGTATAAACTATAGTTTGGTGATAACACCCTGTATGTATGTAGAATGAATGAGCCATAATTAAACTCAAAAGAGATTTATTTCACCCCGGGTACAACCCAATTTGTGTATCTAAATCAGCAAATGTCAAGTTCTTTAAAACCCCTTAGTCCAACCCTAGACAGACCATCCCTTAATTCGAACCTGTACAGCAGTACTGTCAATATAACAGATTACTATAGAGCCAACTTTCACTAGTAAAGGAAAACGTTTGTAATCGTTTTAAAGTCAATGTATTCTTGTCTCCGTCAGCATTGTGAACAATCAGTGTGTCAAATAAAGAAAGAAAACAATTTCTACCCTTTTAATCTCAAACGAATTCGGCAAAGTGCAAATCCCCACTTTTTATTTGATCGTGGCGCCAGTAGCCGCTCGAAGAAAGAAAGTCTAGTCAGTGCTCTGCAAACACTCTACGTTGTTGGATCGGTCTTGTCACCGCGCTCCAGCAAGCTCCTCTTCGCGCCAAAAGGTCAAATTCCTTTTTGGGCAATTTCTAGAATATTTCGTGCACCTCATTTATCTTTGTCCAAGGTTGGACAAAGACCTCCTTTTGGGCTTTTCTAAAGCAATTCTTCGAAGTCAGAAACGATAGCATCCCCGTTGGAAATTGGAACATAAAATGGCGGAAGGCGCACTGACATTCCTGGTCGAATTCCTGTAAAGCAGTCAAAGTGAAAAGGTATGCTGTATGAAAGTTGCTAAGTTGGAGAACGAAGTATTAAAATAAGAAAGATAAAAACTAATTTTTAAATCAAGACTCTTCAGTAGACATTTCTAATTTTAATAAACCTTTTGTAATATTAGTTTTATACTTGAACGAATGATGAATGATTGAATGTTTTAGTCTAAGAATTGTACATATATAATTTCTATTTAACATAGAAAACATTGTTTATTTATCTCTATCACATTTAAATGCAATTTACACCTGCATTAATAAATTATGTCAATACCGAATACATGTTTCAATTTATCTCACCACCCTATGCTATACTGTCCATTACAAGTGGTTCATTAAGATACCACACCCGTCTTTATGGTATTAAACAATAATAAAAGCACTTGTTTAGCCCGACCAATAGCTAAAAATTAAATTGAAATTTAAGTTTCGTAATTCTACGTAAAACGAGCCCATTCAACTTTAAAAAAAAATGTCAAACGTTCTTTGAAGGACTCCGTATAATATCGCCTAATAACTTTAAGTTACTTTGAGCAGCCATCTTTCAAAGACAATACAGCAACCTCTCGGAAGCTTCATGGCTCGTGAAGATCCGTTGGTGTTTAAGAAAGTTCTTGAAGCTGCAAAGCAACCTGAAATTTTCAATATCCCTAGACTATTTCCATGCGTGTATAAACCTTATTTTGTGGTAATTAGCCATATTTTGAAGAGTCAAATTTTTCTGTTTGTGCTAATAACTATTATGTGTATATAATTTAAAGGATGTAAATACAAATAATATCTGGTACGTTATTATTTTTGTTTCCCTTCTTTCAATTTTTTCTTACAAAAATGTTTCGTCCGCAGATTTTTTTCTCTTAAAGTACTCGAAATAACATATTCGAAATTGTTTAAATCCGTGGGTGGTTAAGGTCACCAGAACGATATGATTCGTGAATTAGGCTTATAATTTAATTTTGTGTAGTATCCAAAAAAGCAAATCTTACAGGGGGTTCCGTTCAAAATAGAAGAGTTGTTATTAGTTAATGATAAATCTGGCAAAATGCCGTGAACGTAGAAATTAAAAGATAAGCTTACAGTCCGCTTTGACTATAACAAAAATTTCAGAGAAATATCTTCATTCAATCGTCACTAATCCATTGACTTTAAAAAACCTGAAGATGGGAAATTGTGTCAAAATATT
The DNA here is from genome assembly GCA_016904865.1 of Pissodes strobi. Classification (NCBI taxonomy): domain Eukaryota; kingdom Metazoa; phylum Arthropoda; class Insecta; order Coleoptera; family Curculionidae; genus Pissodes; species Pissodes strobi. The sequence goes on from MU182772.1 coordinate 267,005, forward strand.
TCTTTCTCTTTTAGTTTGCCTTGCGATTTAAATTCAGAGATTTATTTAGCGTTAAACGTAGCTTTTGACAAAGGTTCGATTTTTTATAGAAAAATACTCGACTTTCTTGAAATTTCCTTACCTTCTCCATCAATTATCCCTATATAATGTCGTTATTTGGTTTTTGGGTATCGAATTGTCATATTTTAAAAACTCACCTTATCTAGAGGCATGGTATTCAATTGAAAATAACATTATTATACCAATGACAGGGACTTCGGGAAATTCATTTCCAGCACAAAGTAATGTATATACACCAAACAATATCATAAGATTTTCTGTATCTACTATGAATATAGATCGAACTTGGAAAATTAAAAAGCAAGGTCGTTAAATGTCTGTTAAGAGACAAATAAGATAAGAGTTCCACGCACCATCTCTTTTGGATAATTATATAAATAAAAAAAAATACTGTTTCAACTGAGTTTTTTACATGAAGAAAAAAAAACGATTAACTAACAAAAACGACATATAAATTTATCTTGGGACATTTTAAGTCCTTTATCATTTCAACTTCGTTGCGTGTATATAATTATACCACTGCTGGAGTAAAAATTTAGTATATACGCATTACCATGTTAAAGCTTTTTGAATTTTTTTTAGAATCAGGATTTTAATATTTAAAAAAAAATTATTGACTATCTAAAGGAAAATTTAGAGTTAAGCGAGCTTGTTTTTTAACAATCTTAATCCAACTAATCAAAACTAATTAAAATAAGCAAAGGTAACCAAAACTAATAACTCTCTTAACCAAACCAAGAAGCTGGGTGAACTTTTTTTAACTGAAATGAGATAAATTATCATTTTTTTTTTAATTGCCATAGATTCCCTAAGAATATTTGGAAGAAAACTTTTGTCGAAAATTATATTTTCATATAATATTTACAAATCTATTTTATATTATCTAGTAATTCTAACATTTCTGAGATAAAAAACTGTTTTGCAACTTGCAACCCTAACTAACCAAAAATAACCGAAACTAATCAAAACTAACGCCTAAAGTAAAAATAATTAAAATACCTATTTACCAAGAAATATCAGAAAAAAAGTTGCAGTACTGTGTTTCTGAAAGCTTGTGGGGAAAATCTATAGGCTGTTTTTTTTTTAATGATTTGAGCCAAATGAAATTTGTGCCGAATAGTTTAGTAGGGTTGGTTCTTTGTCTGGTTTATAAGTTTGTTTAAAAATAATGTAAAGTGTGGTGGGTATATATCACATTTAAGCTTGGAATATTTTTTTATTATCTACCTACCAAAAATATATTTGTATTTCGTAGATTACTAAAAAAAAATAGAGGGAATAGTTTGTGTCTAACGGTTAAATATTGAATATTTCTAGCACGATACCTAAGTTAAACTAAGCATAATGTATTGCTCCAAAAGTTTCTTTTCAAAACTTTGTGGGTATATTGTTTGCTATATATTCTTCACCTGATTAGCCTATATTTTTTTATAATTGTGTAATTGATTATTTTCGAGGTATTATGCATACTCTGCATAACGTATATCGTATGACGTATAAGGTCTAGAAACAAGAAGCTTAAAACGTCTCTATTAAGTTTTGACATTGAAGTATCATGCCTGGATTCAGCCTGTAAGATATGACACGTCTCGGATCGCGGTGTCAAGTAAATATGCTATAATATGTCAATGGAAAAACTCATTAGTCCAACAATAATTATGAACTTTATTTACAATGTGATATCGCAGGAAGGTTTCAAATTTGAATACAAAGATCCTCAGGATTTCTATCTACCGCAATGGCAAACAGAAAAGAGAATGGACATATCTTATGTGATGTATCGACTTTTCCATACTGGCTATTTCTATACCGTGATATATTTCACTGAGAGAGCTACATGGAATATCCCTCATTCTGTTAAGGTGTATATATTTCTTTACTATACATATTGGACTTTTTTTATATGTAGTTTGTCTTCGTTTGTATTTTTGATCACTGCTCTCATAAGACTTCTTCAAGAAATCGATTATGAACAAAATTCAAATAATGAACAAGATAAGCTAACAGACGTACCTCTCTGGTTCAGAATTCAGTACGCATTAAGTGCTTTGAGCTTCGACAGTTCAATCACTACTACATTTGGATTCTGGACACTAGTTTATCTGTACCAAAATAAATCATTTCGAATAGGTTCATGTATTATGCACTTATGGAATACTGTAGTCGTTTTAATTGACCATATGGTAACACGAGTTCCTGTGAATCTAGGGCACGGCATTTACTCAGTGTTGTTAACTATTGTTTATATATTTGTTACGTTTTTCTATTATATATTTGGAGGCAAAACTATAACTGGTAAACATTATTTATATAAAATGTTAGATTACGAGAGGCCCGGACTGGTATTTACAGGAATACTGGCATTTGTGTCTTATGTTATAATGGCGAGGTTATTAGCATTTGGACTCTACAAATTAAGACTTAAATTATTCAATGTAAATTTTGCTGTAAACGATGAAGATTAATAAATTATTCAATAAAATCATTCCATATTTCTAGATTGTTTGTTTCTATTCGGTATATAAATTATGTATTTTATTCAAAGATTACATAATACAAGAACTGAGACTAAGCTGCTCTAGATAGAAACCAATGGAAACCTGTAATGAGATGCTGTGAAGGTTTGCGTAGCTGTGCAAGTTTTAAGTCACATCATTGGAGCCTTTTTGTACTCAATCGCTAGCCTAGGTAATCACTTTCATTGCCTTCTTTCACAGTAGTTTGTTAAAATTATAATTTTATGACAACTTTTCTATAAATATAATTAATTGAGAAAAATTAAAATTTTGCACCTAAAACGTGCAAGCTTTGTCACCTAATATTGATACGAAAAAGTTATTATTGTCTTATTATTCAACTCATGCGTTGTATAAAGATTGTTATAAATAATCAAAATCGATGTTCATTACAGGTATACTGGAGCAAAGAGTGGTCGCTACTGCAGCATTTGTGAAGTCTGTGGATACCTTATTTGACAGCTTCAATTGCAGAACAATAAATACACCCGCAGGAAAGAATCTCCACTGCTCTCTAAAAGAGAACTCTCCCCGCCTCCGCTATTGGCTCGAGGCAGTTCAAAATATGAACTTTGGACTTTCAAAAGGTTATTAAAAAATGGCGCTCAAAAACAATCCAAACTGGCTTCTGAAATTGGATGGATGGCATCCTTGAATGCCATCCAAGGAACATGGGAATACCTCAATTCAATGGGTGCCACAATGCTACGACCAAGATTCCTGAATCAGGATCTGCTGGAAAATTTGTTGGCCTCAATTCGTTTATCGCTGTGGCTGCAGTGACAATCCAAATTTCAAACACTTTATTGGAAGCCTGAACACTCACATTTTGAATGGTTTAATCAATCGCAGTAACAAACTGCGAAAACGATGACCATATATTGTCATCAAAGTTGAAATCATTCCTGAATGTTTTCGACGGCCAAGATTTCAGGTCCTTCCTGCATTTGGGTTCGTCAACAAGCAGATAAATAAAGATTAATAGTGCCTCTCATTCTATAAGAAGTGTCCCCATCTGGGAAAATTTATATACATACATGTCTAATTACATAATATGTAGATTACAGGATAGAGAAATGTATCACGGTTAGTGTTTCTTGGGCCATAAAAGTCTAATGGCAAGATGCCCTAAAAGATAATCCAAACATACACTAGCAATTTTCTTTTGGATTAGTTAGTTACCCCATACAAGTAATCCAAAGGACAAGACTGATTGAGTTGAGCATAGTAGAAAATTGTATTAGTACTTGTGCCTACAAAGTTGCTCATTTGCAAGATTGTAAAGTTTTTTTTGATGATAATTTGTTGCAACCATGTTCGGTTTGGTTGCTCGGTGGAAGGTCTTTATCCTTATATTATTTGCATATGTCATTCACTTGAACTTATGCCACTTTCGATTCCTTTGGCTTTCATTTGTTAAAGAAAGATTACTCAGAATCTCAGAAATAATAATCGAAAGTAGCATTAGTGCAATTTAATTATATTTGTGTCAAATCCACTTAATCAATAATTGAAAGCTTTTACAACTAATAATGATACTAAATATTTATGTTTATATAAAAATGAAAAGGAAGAATCATAGTCTGTTTGGTCATTTAGTTTTACAATGTTACTTCTTTTAGTGATATTGGCTCGTATTGTATGTAAGAAAAATATATAGCAGAACCAAATAAATGACATTTTGAGTTATATGCGAGGACGTTGGGGTTTGGAACCTTCGGCAACGTGCACTAAAACAGAGTTTTATTCACAATACCGCAGAAGCAGCAGTTTTGAACTCGACCCGCGTTTCGCTAACCATGTTAGCATCATCAGGAGATGATTAAAACTTATGGCTAGCGAAACGCGCGTCGAGTGCAAAAATTCTGTTTCGGTATTGTGGATAAAACTCTGTGTTAGTATTATATAGATTGGGCGTGTTCCCTAAAAAATTTTTGCCTGCTGCGCATTGCCTATGCCACTTCCTCCTAGACTTGTTTATTTACACATGAGCCGCCACTGGTAAAGAGAAAAAATGGTTAAAAGTGCTATCGGATGACACCATCTTAGAAAGCATACTAGGATAGTATCGAAATAGTATCATCCGTAGTTGGTACGATTTTACCTCTTTAAAAATTAAGATGGGAAACTGCAAATCGTTTCTGCTTTCTCTCTGCACCTGGCCAAAATGTCCAAAACTAAGATTTTCATTTATTTCTATCTCTTAAACTAATAACTTTAAGAATAGGGTGTGACACTATGCTTAGAATGTTAGCCAGATGCCCTAAATCAAAAAATGTGTGGGCTCTTTCGTTGAAATAAGTTTTGAAAGCCTTGCTTAGGTATGCATATGTAATAATATACTTAAATACTACGTTCAGTATAGAATCATTTATGAACTATCCAGAATAATTCAACCTTTTGATATTTAAAGTATTCACGTCTAGGCTTTGGACTAAGTAATAATGCTGCTAATAAGATTAATATAGGACGCCCAAAGTTTTCCCGATGGGACCATTTCATAAAATGTTAGTTCAAACACGGTAGAATTAGGTCACATAAATAATTCATGAGGAAATCTCAAGTCTAATTTTGCTTAAAATAGAGAATCCTTCTGCCTGATAAATGTATCACATTTTGAGTGGAAGTAATAATCACATGTACTAAAATACTTATAATGGAAATATATTAATACAGCACAGAAGATATGATTATTATATATGCTCACTGTACCAGTTGATTTAACGATATTAAACTGTAAATATAGAAGATCGGCTTATACCTAAATGCTCTTAAGCAATAACAATGACACTGATAAATATAGCGCGTCCCGCATTTAATACTTTTCAAGAATTGTGAAAATCACATTATGCGTTACAGAAAATACATTTCTACCTAGTCATACCATTGAGTGTAGCATTTTAGAGGCACTGGCAATTCGACAAGCACCGAGTGAAATATCTTGGAAATTTAGAGCAGTATGGGGAGTACTTAAACAGGTAAAAACATGGCATTTTATAT
>MU182773.1:0-24901 GCA_016904865.1 Pissodes strobi
ATATATATATATATATATATGATAGAAAATTGTAAATTAATACTCGGAATGAAAATGTAGCTACCTGTTTCTTCTACTTTTCGGTTTGTCAATCATCTTTGGAGTTTCAGTCGCAACTTTATGCTTAAGCTTTCTAATTTAAAGCCATGTTTCACCATCTCATCAAAGCAGCGTTATCATATCATGATTTATATGATAGAGTATAATCTTATAATCTAATCGTTATTTTTTTTTTACTTTCTTTCGATTCACTGTTACTAGTACAATGTAGCTCTTCTCTGTTCCATGTCTAAATCCGCACATTCGCATACGTCCTGCCTACTAATAAATTAATAAACCAGGAGGGTAGCTGTACACTGTCAGACGCAGAAACAATGTGTGTTGACGTTGACAGCATTATTCCGATATATCGTTGGCAGTAAATATTCGATAAGTAATTCGCGTTTCGTGCCGGACAGTTTCTAGAAGATAAATAGTCCGCCATTTTGTGTAAACCTTCGTTTGTATTCAAATATTCATTAGCGACACTCTGTCCGCATGAACCGTATAAATAATATGCACGTAATATGGCGGGCTATAAATTGAGCAAATCTAAAATTTTATTTCATGTAGGTGACACATCATTGGTTAAACCAAAGCTTCTTAAGTTAGAGATAATCGTCTTAAAACAATAGCAAACAAAATCAACTTAATTTTGAAAAATCTACATTTGTGGAAAAGTTAGTCGCTTAAAAGGAAACTCATTTAATTTTTCAGAAACTCTGACGATGTTATTACCTTCATCCATTTTAAAACCTAAAATCGCATTACCTCACTTCTCTGGAAATCTTATCAAAAATGCTGTTCTGCAATACCAACATCAGTGAGATTTAAGTACGAAATATTACCAATATTTTGAGAACATATTTTAAAACTGACATTTGCAAGAAAAGCTAGAAAATAATACTAAATGATGACAACAGATCTCAAGCCTAAATTAAAACATATTGCAGTGCTAAAATTCTATATTTTCTTGCAATAACGCAAGTACTTGTGTTTTGCTCTTTATTGCTTTAAAGCGCTCAAAAAATTCTGAATCTTAAAATGTAACGTGCCATCACTTGTGTATGTATTTTTCTTCCAATTTATTTTGATTTGGAAATGATATACTCTATGGAAGAACGAGTAGAAATGATTTTTGTCTAGCTGCTCAGGGTATGTGCTATTTAAGAACTGCCATTAATTATCCTGGACAGCCACGTCTACATAAGAGATGAGATTTTGTTTCAAACTTTCAAGAAGTTGGATCCGTTGGACATAAAAAAAGACAACAACCTAGAGTTTTTTAACTATAAAGATGTCAACGCGTCATTTAGCAGCAGCTACCGGCGTATCCAGACATTACCTCCTATAAGTAAGGCCTGACAGCTTACGTGTGACGTCATCCAATCTAGTCAAGAGTTATTTACAGGCGTATATTGAAATGTGCAATTTCTTTTAAAATTTCACAGTGAACTAGACATTTTTGATGCAAAAATCTCGAAGAAAAAAAATAAAAACTTTTTTTTATAAATTTAACCTTTTTTTGTATGTAGTTTTCAACGTAATTTTCCTAATATCTACTTTAAGTGCGACTATTATGACTGATAATGTCTGTTACTCATTTTTTTAAATCAAAAATTAAATTGCAATATACACCTTTTTCTGCACACATAAATAATATTTAAGGGCTTGTCGCTAAAGCTCAGCCCTTCATCATCAGCTTCATCAAACAGCCGTTGGCGTCCACTGCTGGACATAGGCCTTCCTTAGTGTTTGCCATCTCTTTCGGTCTTGTGCGTCCTGTATCCAGTTTCCCCGGAATCTTTTTATGTCATCAGTCCATCTTGTTGCTGGTCTGCCTCTATTTCTATAGGCTTCGTGCCTCGGCCTCCACTCCAAAATACGTTTTGACCATCTTCCGTCCGTTGTTCGGGCCAAATGTCCAGCCCAGTTCCACTTCAAGATTGCAGCTCTGTCTATGACGTCAGTCACACCCATTCTATGCTGTATAGTTGCGTTGGGTATCCCGTCTTTCAGAAACAGCCCCAGCATTGACCGCTCCATTGATCTCTGAGCAACTTGCAGCTTGTGTGCCGTTCTTCTGGTATGCGTCAATGTTTCTGCCTCATAGGTTAGTACTGGCAGTATACATTGGTTATATGTTTTCCGTTTGGGACATATAGGAATGTCTGATTTAAAAACATCCTTAGCCTACCAACTGCCGCCCACGCCAAGTATATTCTCCTGTCCAGCTCGCAGGTCTAGTTATCCCGGCCAATCCTGAGCTCGTGTCCCAAATATTTATATAAGGCAACTTGCTTGATGTTCCTACCGTCAACTGAGATGTTATCGCTCAAGTTTCGCTCCGTTCCGCATTAATGCGGGCTGCTTTTGAAATGGAATTTTATTATACAGTTTTTCTAACAAAATGTTGAGAGCTAATTTAACATTTTACCTTTCTATAGATGATGGAAACAGCTTTTAAAACTTAGGAAATACCCATGTTTTAAGATTTTGTCTCGTGCTAGTGCATGACGTTTTTTGACTACTGAAAACGAAGCAATTTTTTTCGGCCTGTCTCAAAATCTATGATAGAAAAATGCTTGCTCAGGTTTAGAATTTAGCCAGTTGTTAAAAATAAATTTTAGTAGATGAACAGTATCTCTTCATATGTTCGGCTTGATGAGGCCTTTATCAAGAGTAGTAGTAGCACAAACAGGTATCCCATACCTAGGTGCTTTAAAAAAATAAACATAATGTGATTATCAATAGTTACAAGATAATATTTAACAATATTGTACTAGATTAATTCTATTGAAAATATTGAAAGAAAGAAATAAATTCAAAATATTTAATCCTTTATTATACAGGCTCTGAAAGGTATACAGCTACTCTTGATACAGGCCTCATCAAGCCGAAACATATGTAGAGAAAAATATCTCATTAAATTATTTTAAAACATCTAAAAGCAGTGTACTAATTATCCCTAGTATCATTATTCAACGATGTTTCACAAGTATCCTACCGCCGAAACTATTCTTTGTATTAAGATTTTACACTGTTAGGATGGGGTAAAATAATAGGAGCATGATTACGCAAATATTTATAGGAATAAGAGCTTATAGTAAACATTGTATTACAGCGTTTTTGAGGCATAATTACCCTAAATATCACTTACCCCAAAATTATCCGAAACCGATACAATTTAACAGGAACAAAACTGATAAACTTGCTGTACACAAAGTACTGGCCGGCACAAAATAATTACCACTCCTAATGCACGAAAGCAACAGGTCTTTAAGTCCAAAACATATAATTTTCCGTATTCAAAAAAACGCTTAACAATATAAGTTGTATACCTAAATATACAACGATATATTAACTACAATTTTCACAAACAAAAGCGCAGAAATGGTTTCGATTTAAGAAAAATGCAGGAAAATTACCGCAGGCATTGTCAATCGTCAAAATCTCGAACGAATCATTTGCGGTGTTGCCACATTTTTATAAATCGTGTCGCCACCCTTGTTGCTTATTTGTCGCCCAAAATCACATTTGATGTGAAAGTAGAAATTGGAAAATACTTTCTATAATTTTGAAATTTTGAATAAGTTTTTTTGCTTATCATTTTCCTACAAGGATTACTAGCCCAAAATCGCCCAACCATATCAAATATATTTGTATACATAATTACCATATCCTTTATTTCAACTATAAAATTAAATTGAAAACAAAATAACAATAAATCTTTTAAATTTATATGTTTAAAAACTAATATTGTTGCGAATTACAGAATTGCCTCGTCCTGACCATTAGGATTTGGCTCGGCAGGCTCGGTAGAGTTAGTTTCGCACATTATTGTCACGATTAACAACCATCTACCCTATAGAACTTGCCTTGCCGCGTACCGCTTCTGTGTATGGGTCATCGCCGTGTCGGCCGCGAAGATTCAGGAACGCTGGAATTATCTCGATGGAGAATCATATAGAGTGGCCTCGCGTCTTCCCGAGTATTCGTGATAGACTTAGATCGTATACAAATAGGGAATAGCGACGAATTGTAGTCAGTTAATCATTGAGTGTTAAATTGTAAATTAGTTGTAAAGTTATAAGGATAGTTTAGTGTCTTTAGTTATTAGATTAGTAACGTTAATTTCCTTAAAGGTTTTGATTTCGTTCTGCTTCACTTTCCGGATTTTAAATATATTTTTTTTAAATTGAATATATCTTTACCAAAGCAAACATTTACATTAAGCATCTAATGTATGTTACAGCAAAAATGTTATTTTTTAAAAATATTTTTATTCTATTTGCTTTAGGGCTTGTAGGCCTTGACGTGTTTTAATATGTTTGTGGTTGTGCTAGTAGGCCTCGCTTGAAAGTTTACAATGTTATTTTTTCCATATTTTAAAAATATTTAATGTTATAATATTGATGTGTTATTGTAATTCAATATTCAATAAAAGAATAAGCGTATCCAAGTCAATATCAACATAAAAAGTATTGAATTTATTATCCGATATTTAATTTAAAGGTACCAATTTACACATCACGAAAATTCACTAAATAGAAACAAAATATGCGAAATTGGCAATTGCTTGTTACCTGCCAACTTAAAAAATTTGCATTTTTGGACTTTTTTTTAATCGAAACCATTTCTTTGAAAAATAATTTCTCGAAAACTACAGTGAGAAGTAGCCCAAATTGCGATAAAGCGCCCAATATGGCAACACTGGATACACAATTTATCGAAGACGGCGAGTCGGGGATTAGAATTTGAGTCGTCCAGCGTCACAATTAACGTTATACGCGCGATAAAATTAATCAATACTTTTACTGGGCTCTTCACTTCAATGCTATTTTTATGGCAAAAGCAATTGACTTGATGCAATCTTAATATTAGCCAGTAGGCCTACTTATATAAGGTAATGATCCAGAGCATCTGATACGAAAGTAATGAAAATTCATAAATTTCACTCTTACAAAATAAAAATTTTGCAAGAACTTGGCGACGAAGATCTGAACAGAAGAATTCAGTTTTGTCAAAACATGGCAGGGAGAATTACAGCAACACCCGAATTTATAAAAAAAAATCGTTTGCTTCATTGGCGAGTCTTTTTTTTGTAAATGGCCATGATATGAACAAACATAATTGTCGCTACTAGAGTGACGTTAATCCACATCTTATTACAGAGGGGCACAGTCAATATTCTCAAAAAGTTAATGTTTAATCGGTAATACTGGGAGACAATATCATAGTTTATTTTTTATTGAAGAAAATTTAACCTGCCAAGTTTATGTTATTATGTTCAACCAACTATAGAGCTTGATTGTTCTTAAAATCCAAAGAGACTTACAATGCAATCTAAATTGGAACAAAAATTTTCTACATTTCAAGCAAGATGGTACACTCCCCACACTATGCTGCTGTGGCCAGAGAGTGGTTGGATCAAAATTACCAAAACCAGTGGTTGGCAGACGAGTTACAATTGAGTGGCCACCAAGATTACGTGGTCTTACCCCTATGAACTTACTTTTGAGGCGTTACATTAAATCATTAGTTTACAAAACCTAGCCGCTTGGAACAATTGCGTCGAAGCATTCCAAGAGACATTTTTCAGAAAGTTAGGGAGGAATTTGAAAATCGAGTTTATTTCCTTTTAGAACAAAATGGGACACATTTTGAGCACTTAATAAAATAGTCAAAACAAAATACGGTATTTGCGTTATTGCGAAAAAATAGTTTTAGCACTACAATAGTGTTTTAATTTAGGCTTGGGACCCTTCTTCATCATTTATGTTTATTTTCTATTTTTTCCTGCTAAATATTGCAAAAGCCAGTTGTTCTCAAAATATTGCTAACATCTCATTAACTTTGGTAGCGCTGCAAAAGCATATTTTATAAGCTTTCCAGAGAGGTGTCACAAGTCGCGTACTGCCATTTAATATTTTAAAGTGGATGCGGGTAGCGCTTCAGGGGTGGGTTAGTTTGGGTTAGTGGTTTGTTAAATACCTTATTTTAATCTCCCTCGTTTTTGAAGAAATAGTATTTTTTGGGTTTTTGATATATTCTTAGTGTAGAAAATATAGCCAATGCAAAATTTCAAGTTGTCACACGGTTTATATGAAAAGTAATTTCTACCCAACTAATCTACTGAGAAGAACGAATATTCAACATGAATACTTATATACAAACAGTTATTATTAATTTAGCAACCAAGATCGATATAAAAAAGTTACAATCAATACAAGTTTTCTAAATGTAATAAAGTCCAAGGCAATACATGTTTCACTTCGTACGTGATAATCTCGAACACTAGTTGAAATCATGGCCAGTAATTTGTATTCTTTGCCGGCCCGAATGCAATAATTTAATTTTCCAGTTTAAATAAATCGCAACATTATATTTAGGAAAGACGATAGTTTTCACCAAGGCGACTTCAGAGCATATTTCATATATAATAGTTATTATATGCGATGTGATCCTGAAGCAGATTTTATATTATCTAGAAATTGATATTACGAGCTGGCTTAATTAAGACTTTGCAATTGCAGACATCTAATGTAGTCTTTGTTTCCGAGTCACGAGTGTTACAAGCGATTACTTTACATACTTCTGGCAGTGAGTAAAATAGTAGTTTACGTCCTGCTGCAAGTGTTGCATTAGCCTTAAATAGTTAAGAGAAACTTCTGTGATGTAAATTTCAAATACTTTTATAAGACGGTCTTTAATCATGCAATCATAATAGTTATTTACGTATTAAGGGCATCATAAAGATGTTTATGCCTTCAAGGGCAACAATCTTACAAAGCCGAGGACCTTTGGCCCGAGGGTTTGTAAGTTGCCCGAGGGTGTAGACATCAAGTAATGCCCGTGGTACATACAACATTTTATGTCATACCAGTACATTATTGTGTTTTTATACCTTAGATACCATTTACATAATGGATTACTTTATGCCCGTGCGGGCATAAAGTCCACTTTATGGCCCGTGCGGGCATAAAGTACCCTTTATGGACTCACATAATTGAATTGAATTCGTATTTTTTTAAATATTTACATATTGTTAATGCAATAACGAACTAGTATGTCTTAAAAATTTGTATGCACCACGGGTATTAATAGAAGATGTGTACGCCCTCGGGCGACTTATAAACCCTCTGGCCAGAGGCCCTCGGGTTTGTAACATTGTCGCCCTCAGGGCATAAACATCTACTTATCACCCTTGGTACATAAATAACTATTATGTGCTACTCGAAAACATGTCCTACTTCAAGTTAAATTAAAAAAATATCAAAATCACGAGAGCTTTTTTACTTATATAGCTGCTAAATAAACAAAGGTAATAAGTGTTCATTGTTGTGCTATCAAAGTCAAAACTGAAATTCATATAAAATAATGGATTTTCCGTTGATTCCGGATAGAATTGCTGTGAATGCTGCCAAAGCTTGGGATAATCTTGTCCCAAAGACGTCTAAAGACGTCTATGATAAAGAATATAAAAGGGTTGGGGATTGGATGAAAAATAATGATGTATAAATTATCAACGAGACGGTACTACTTCGATATTTCCAGGAATTGGTATGTTGTAAATTGCTGTTGTCAATTATATTAAAATACTAATGTTGTATACCGATTATAGTCTGGAACATTCACTCCTAATTCCCTATGGACGAAATTTTCAATGTTAAAGAAGACATTAATAGTTAATAAAAATATAGACATTGCAAAATATTGCAAGTTAGGCCAGTATCTAAAGCAGGCATCCAAAGGATATGAAGCGAAGAAATCGAAAATTTTGAATCGAGAAGAAGTGCTGAAATTCATCCGTGAAGCTCCCAATGTAACCTTTTTGATGTACAAAGTGACTCTGTTATTTGGTGTATTTGGTGGGTGCCGCCGCCAAGAGCAAGTTAATATGTTGGTTGAACATATAGAGGATAGAGGATCCGTAGTAATAGTTAATATTCCCGAAACAAAGACTGATAAAAAGCGCGTCTTCACAATTATTGATGAGAAGGAGATGGCTTGTTTGAAGCTACTGAGAACTTATTGGTCTTTACGCCCGACGAACTGCATCATCAATAGATTCTTTTTGTGTTACCGTAACGGTCGTTGTTTTTCACAGCCAGTTGGGAAGTACACCATAGGCAAGATACCTTGCATTATTGCAAAATACCTGGGTCTAAGCGATGCGGACAAATATACTGCTCATTGTTCATTGTTTACGCAGAACCTCTGCAACTTTGTTGGCGGACGCGGGGGCAAACAGAAATTACATTGAAAAGACATGGTGGTTGGGAAAGTTCAGCTGTGGCTGAGGGATATTTGAAAGACAGTATGTCTTCTAAATACAACATTTCGAAATTGATAGCTGGAGTACCATGAACATCAGAAAACGTTCAATCATTGTCAATTTCTGTTAGTGAAAATCACGAAATAATGGAAAACATTGACTTATCAAAAGCCGGTAAATTCGTTTTTACTGGGTCTTTTCATAACTGTTCAATTAATATAAATGATAAATAAGTTTTTTCGTTAATAAAAAGTTGTTACTTTGATTTTTTCCTATTTATTTCTCTTAATGCCCGAGAGCATTAGAAACTTCCTTAATGCCCTAGGGTATTATATACCATTTAAAGTGTCTGGTAACTATGGTATTATGAAATAATAATATTCGAGTAGGACATAACTATAATTTGAGAGCTTTAATACTTTAACACTGTAAATATTTTTTTTCTGTTGAACCGGGCGTGTATAATCCAGCACCTGACTGCAGTCCTGTAGGAAAGTTTGCGTAGGGAGAATTTTTTTTCGGGAATGTTTAGTAGGTGTGCTAGTAAGTATTTTGAGCTTGGGTGGCCATCCACCACCTGGTACATTTTCCAAATATGGCGTCATCAAAGATGGCGGCCGTGCCATCACAAAGCTGCTCATAGTTATGTCAATACATCACCGATTTCTATGAAATGTTCATTTTTTTTTACTAACAACATGATAAATCACCATTATTTACTCCATTCCTCAAATGAGAAGTAACATTTCTCACCCTAGGTAAATAATAATATTAAAAAAAACCTAGGTCAATAATGAAACGGAAACAGAAAATGTCAAAATGTCAAACTTGTTAGTTTGACAACTAGTTTTCATTTCGAATTATTTGAAAAATGATTAGGAAATGATTAATTTCAAAATCTAATCACTTCAAATAATGATAAGGATTGTATCAGTGCTATTAGTAAAAAAATTATATACAGTATGACTCACTTTTCATGACTCCCCATAATTTTCTTATTAATAATGCGATTTTGTCAAAATTTAAATGGAAAGAAGGTACTTTGTATGTATGGAGCTGTCAGGAGATTATAGGTTTGTTCTAGCAGCGTTTTCAAACGGTTCCAAACCGTACGGAGTTTGCGCATAGCCATATAAGCGACGCTTATATCGTTATGCGCAAACTCCGGACGGTTTGAAACCGTTTGAAATCGATGCTAGAACAGACCTTATGTTACGAAATCTGTCAATTAGACAACTGAACTTCGAGGCTACTTAATATTTCGAACTATTTGGAAAATAAGTAGTAAATGACTAATATAAAAATCAAATATGGTAATATATCAGTGTTAGTAGTAAAAAAAAATCTATATATACCTCGGTTGAGAAGGCCATTATTAACCTCGCACATTATATCCTTCGGCGCTACGAGCCTCAGGATATAAAACTGCTCGGTAAATAATGGTTTACTTCTCAACCTAGGTATATAATATACTATTATCACCGACGGTACTACGGGGGGGGGGGGGGGGATTACCCCCTCTTTATCCCTCTTACCACCCCCTCCACCAGAACCAGGACAAATAAATAAAAATCAATTTTGTTAATTTTTTATTGTTAATGAATTCCTTTAATGAGTGCATTAAAACATGTTTAGATTATCTAAAAAGTATTGTTATAGGTTGAACCCAACTCCTTACTACCACACTTGCAAAAGGAGCAATAGGTCACTTCGTTTTTTTCTACAAATACAGGAGGATTTCGCACATTTTAAACAATTGCATGTCCCAACGAAATCAAAAGGGTATTTCTGTAAGTTCTTTTCTGGGACCAATTCATTTTCTATTAAGACAAAATCAAATTGACATGGGTCTAAGACAACAAACACGTCATCAATACAGTATTGCTGAATATATGTGCAGAAAAAGGATCTTAGCAAATGGCCCTTGGCACTTCTGCTGGTAGGCGGCAAATCTTCATTGTCTATATTCTTTGCATGGTGATACATCCACAATCTAAGCTCATCAAAAGTTTGCCCTTTTCGTAATAACTGCACCAAGTATGCTTCTGCAGATATAAAGTTTTGTTCTATTATCACGATCTGTATTTTTTACTTGTGACACCACGCCTTACTTAGCGTGCAGGATAGTAGCCCAGGTTTAGGATCGCACTACGTCAAGTTGAGAAGAGATAATAAGGGATACACATTGATAAAAACAATAACAAGTTTATTGACAAACAAACTTAACAACGTTAGGCTGTATATTAATAAAGGCGTGTCTAAGTTTATAGATGAATTAAGAGTTTACACTATACCCATTTAATATTAAATGCAATAGGACTCGAGGGAGCCTTAGTTCAAAGTTTTTCTAGAAAGCGACGTCACTATGTTAATAATAAACTTTATTTGAGCGGGGTTGTCTTTTATTTAAGTATTCGTTTTGATATTTATATGGTAAGTCTTTCTGATTTCAGTTTGTCACAGATTTCTAAGGCACTTGCACTACTTTTAAAACATCCCCAAAAATCCCTTTACTGGAAATTTTGATACTTCACTCGTAGATTCGACTCTCTCTACTTTTTAGAATCCCCCGGTGGTCGTATACCTGTGCATACGTCCATCCAGGTTAGGTAAGAACCTGATCTTCCTGGACCTGTGTCCAGGTGTTCACATATATGGGGGTTGTGGGATAGAACAACTAGAAGTGTACGCACCAATGCGCTGCACTCAGCTAGATTAAGCGGAGTTGAGAGACCCGAAAGCCTGATGAATTTGGCGTTTGCCTACGTATTTATATGTTACAAAATGCTAATGGCTGCATCATTAAGGATTAAAATCGCTCTCGTAGACCGCTCAAGTTGTTTATAATTAACTGTGAATGTTTATATAATATTGGTCAAGTTCAAGTTCAAACTTAGGACAGGGTGCAATTTAATTAGTAGGTTTATGCTTTTTAATAGTTCACACTATGTCAGCCCAATCAGATGATATACCTTCGACAAAAGCAATAGAGTCTGTTATTTCTCGAAATAGATTTGATATCATCAAACGCTCATGATGTGTTATCTCCCACTCTACTACAAATTGTTTTTGTTTGGTACGGCCTACAATAATGCCAGATGAGCTCTTTTGGGATCTATTAATGGTTTGTTCTAACGCCATATCCGCAGCAACAACTGAAAATTTATGATCATACCGTTTAAGAACATGCTTTCCCTTCATCCTACGGAGCTGTCTTGCCTATTCTTCTCATGTCTTCTAGATATAAAGAAGACCATCGCTGATAGTTGATACAGTCAAAGACGGCAAATACTGGTTGAAGTTTTTGTACTGTATCTAGATGCAGTTCCCAGAGACCTTGCCTATCGGAAATAATCAAATTTCTAAGAAGTTGAAGTAGTTTCAGATAATTGTCCCGGTATAAAAATTGTTCAGATGTTTGCCTTCCATAGTCAATAAATTTCTCAAAGTCTGTGAAGAGTTTTTCCGCATTGGCATCTACATCTATACGATTTTTTGCTTTTTTCTCCCATGCCAGAGAAATACTCTGCTGGATGTGAAGTAACTTTTCAAGGTCAGGTGCGTAAGACCACAGACCTATATAGAGATCTGTGGTAAGACTTCAAAAATGACTTTAACTGCAACCTACACATGGTTTCTACCAATATAAGCATTTCTTTTACTCCTCTCACATAATTCTTCCCATGTAAAACTGACTATCACATTTACTCCAAACACTGAGCATTCAATGAAGACATTGGATATTCCACTTCCACGAAGATATTTACCTAAACAACCTAGTACAATTTTAGCCATATGTGATGCTCCCAACACCAGTAAAATATTTGAAAACTTAACTGGATTGTTTAGCTGAATTTCGAGTGCAATAGCGTGTACACCTTCGTCACAGGCTACTGGTAGGTAGTTTTGGTCCAATTGCTTGAGGTTACTATTAAAATTCATTAAAGCTGTGTAGACAGTCGCCTGCTGAGTAACTGGGTTTGGAATGACTGGCAAAACTCAACTTGTTTCTGATGTAGATCTTCTTTTGAACAAAGTGCATTGAAAGCACGCCACGATGGTAGAAGCTGTTCCAGGTTCCAGGTCTTCTTCTGGACTGCGAAGGTCGTAATCTGTAGCAACATTAGAACTATGTAACAGAGTTAGAGCAATGCTTAACCGGTACAATAACATGTCTAAATTTTCGTATTTCTTCTTTTCATCTTCGTTTATTTTAAATAAATCTGAGTCAACTACGTAATTGCTTGAAGGATCAGGACGTTTTGTTGGTTTGAAATAGGATTGTACGTTTTGGTATGAAAGAAGCTCTTGAACTGCCTTCAAACATCATGTGATACCAGTCTCCAATAAGCGTGGTTTAAATTGTATATCCAGTGGTTTATCTTGAAAGAGTACACACACATGACTGGGAATTGGCACTTCATGAGGAGCCTGCTTAAGAGCATATTGTGCAAGATTATGATGTTGACGAATCACTTCTGCTGACACTTACACCTACATGATTCAAGCTTGTTATCAATGTTTTGCTTTGACATTTTTCATGTACTGATTCTCCTATCATCATATTCAACAGTGTTTTCTTCATTCCTCGATACATGATGTAGTACATTATTAGTAAAAACGCTTGTGATTTAAGACGCTTGAATGCTTCGTATGTTCAGCCTCTTCTATTTCATTGATATCTTCTTCCTCCATGAGGTTTGGATCTATATCAAATAATGTACCGAAAAATTGCTTTAAAACATGAGGTATTTTACTTTCACACCAAGAGTTAAGAAGATCCTGAGCATCAGCAAATTTATCGGTGAGCTCAAAGTCTAGCTCCTGTAGTGCTTCTTTCGACAGAAAGGCACATTCTGTTACAGAAGTGCAACTTCTCACAACATCTGCTACGTCTTCCGTTCTAAGTGCTGCTGAATAAAACATTAGTGGTCTGTTTGCCCCTTTAGGTTTTGCAAACGATATTTAATTTCCAAAGTAATCGCACAACATTAATTTCAGTTCCTTGTTACTGACTCTCATGGCTTCATTTTCTGAATTAAATTTGTCTTGAATGTAACTGAGGGTGTACCTATAACCTTCATTTAGTCCAACTTTAATATCCTGAGCTATACGAGAAAACGCTGCCAGCCTTTCAGAAACTTGAGGTGTACTCTTGTTACCCTCTTCAAGTTTCCGTTTGTAGCTTAGTAAATATCCAGACATAGTATCTCGGCACCAAAAACCCTTGACTCGTCTTCCAAATCACAAGTGGGAGTAAAAACATCATATTTGAAGTATAACGTGGCTTTTAAAAACTCCTTAGCTCTTGGAGACTCACTGATTTTACACCGGTCGTAAATGCGCTTATGAACGGTCTCGATTCGAAGTACCGCTTCCTCGAGGACTGTGGTGACGAGCACGTTTTCTTCCAGATTTCTTATCACTTTCAGGCGCAGTCGTTTGGGAAGTGCCATCGTTACCTTTATTTTCCAATAGGTCCTTTTCTCTTTCATGTTTTAAAAGGGACTTCTTATGACAGTATTGTTTGTAGCACTCATTATTCATATGATAGTAAAATACTGATTCCTCACTTAGTGAGCTCAATCGCTCGGTAACAATGTCATTTTGTACTTTCGCAGCCATTTTCCGTACTTATCATACTATTGTCACTTTGATTACAGTTTATGCATATTTTGTCACTTGCTTTAAAGTCCATTGAACTATCTTTTGAAACTCTTGTCATTTTTAAGCCATCCATATCTTCATTTCATTTCCGCAACTTAAAGCATTCGTAAAACTAAGTGTTCCCGGGGATGGGTGTAAGTCATTTCGACAACAATATTTCTCCTGGTTCTAGGGGAAAGGGCGATAAGGGGGGTAGGGGAAGGGATTAATTACCCCTCACCCGTAGTAATAAAAAGTGAAAATTTAATAAAAATAGATCAATCGATCATGTATTAACATAAATATGAGCAGATTTGTGATCGCACGGCCGCTATCTTTAATGACGCTATATTTGGAAAATGTACCAGGTGGTGGATGTCCACCTAAATTCAAAATACATAATGGGACCATTCTGCTACACATTCCCGAAAAAAAAATTCTTCCTACGCACACTTTCCTACCACGACTGCAGTCAGGTCCAGGACTATATTGCTTAAAGTAATATTACATTAAGGCAGTTCCCGCGGTGATGAGCACTTTAATAGCGATCTGCTGAAAAAAGATAATTAAAGAAAACGAAAAAAAACTGAAAGTATTAGTAAAATTTGAAACGCCATTTAATAGCGCAGTTTGGCGCTGCATGTAAAATGCATAAAATATCCAGAAGCAATATTCCAGTGAAGCACCTAATAAATGGAAAATATCATTTTCATGGATAGGTATATAGGAACTTTATATTTTCAAGAGATGCGTTTTTAACGAAAGGACATTTCGAATAAATTAGTAATAGGGGACATAAAATATATGTGATGTATTATATTTAGCTTATTAATAAAAGATGGATGAATATGCATTAAAACATTGAGAAACGACACCTAAAGGGGCAAAATTTAGTATTGAAGTATGCGACAACTTTGCTGAAAACCTGTATCTAAGCATTACAAATTTAAGGAAAATGCTTAAAGAGCGGCGCTTTATATAATACGATAGCTTAATTGGAAGCAAAACAAAGAAACGTACATGTTAAAAGACTATATTTTCATATTAAACTAATATTTTAATAAATAATTCTAACAAAGTTTTGGCCCGGTTACAGGATGGAAACCACTAAAGTTTCGGTGACCTCAAACGTGTAAAGTATATTGAGGAATCGTTTGGCAACTAAAGCTGATCTCTGATTAAATGACATGAGGTTAAAAATAACATATCCCCCGCTCACGTGTGCCAGTAACGTTCTGGGGATGATGTAGGTTATTCTTCTTGCTTGCCCGGCATTCACCCAGAAACTTGGTTTTAAATGCTATGCAACTAAGGGCATTTGACCTCAGTCATATTTCACCCCTCTCAATCCAAGTGGTTGCATCTAAGGACTTTTGTGATATATAGTCTGTATAACGAAGTGAAAGGAATGTCGACTCAATGGCACTATATGTTTGACCTTTCAAGGTGTCGAGCACGTAAAGTGGTAGCTATGAGCTGAACCTCTGCAGGCACAGACAGAAATGTGGATTTGTTCTGGCTAGGATTCACGATTCTTCTTCGGTGAGAAACAATGGTCACTGAACGATAGCCACGTGTTCACCCAAAATAACGACAAAGGAGCCGCTACAAAACGCGTGCTGACTCAACCGAAGGCGAAACGGAAATATATGATGTAGGTTATGTGCGTATATAACAGGTCACGTTGGTTCTAAAAGATGCAGCTATCCTCATAGGCGTCGCGATAAGAACCTACTCTAGCCAGAACTATCTCTATTTATTTTTATTTTATTTACAGTATTTGCCAAAAAGTATGGAACATATGGGAAACTAACTTATTGTCATTTGAAAAAATATTAATTCTTAATAAAAATGTAGGCATCTAGAAAAACTATAACTGACAAGGCTATACAGGGTGGCCCAACGAGAAGGGCGACCTTTTCGTTGGGCCACCCTGCATATTTGAGGTGTCACGTACAGGGAGCGATAAAATATTAAAACTAAGTTTAGTTGGTTAGGTGCAAGGAATTAAAAATGGAAATGTTAAAGTTAAGTTAAATGATGTGAAGTGATTCGGTCAAACTTTCATGAGTATTTCATTAGCTATTCAGCAATTAGTAAGAATGTGATAAGAATTCAAACTTTTTACTAGGCTCGCTTAAAAATAGACCGCATAGAGGAACGACATTAAAAAGATAGTATTTACGAACTGCTTTAAATAGCGGGTGTATTCCCGTGAGGCAACACACTACACAGACAAACCTGAGATCACTGGAAGCTGATGTTGGAGTTGATCGGCGTCACTGAGGTGGTACTCGCAGCAACAATATAGGTGGCAGCTACTTGAATTTTCGAACGTAACCAATACAAAAAAAGCCAATGAGTTATCAATGGCTTGTCACAACAAAATCAGGAATTGTTTTAGATGTTTAATCAACTTTATATTAAAATTAGCACAAGGCTACAACGGTGCAAGACTATTCTCTTCTTGCCACCAGTTATAAAGGTCAAGATTAACTCCTTAAGGTAAAATCGACAAGAAATGCCCAGAAAACCACACGGCGACTACAGCCAAGGAAAAAGCAAACATGCTCGCTAATTTTTTTTATCGCACTCTACCTTAAACTATCCCCAAGGCAAGGTTCACCCCACTACATCCCACATTAACACTACCATGGCGGAAGTTAAGTTTCATCATCGTGATATTCGTAAAATCCTCAAAGAACTAGATACGCAAAAGGCATTAGAATCAGACCTGCCATCGTGTTAAAGAACTGAGCCAATGAACTAACACCCATTTTTCCAGACTTTTTTCCTTATCTTACCCAATAGGGATTTACCCATCTTCTTGACAAGTCGCTCGAGTGCAAAATGTCCAAAAAAGGCAGGAAGTCACGCCCTCAAACTATCGCCCAATTGCCTTGATTCCAATAATCTACAAAGTCATGGAACGTGTAGTCAACCAGCAACTACTCAAGTACCTTGAGGCCAACAGTGTAATTATTAACAATAACCAATACGGCTTTCGCAAAGAGAGCTCGACAGGATATATATTGGCCGATGTCACTCATATATCTCAAGCGATTGCGTTGGATATTTCGAAGGTATTCGACAGAGTTTGGCTTGATGGATTGCTCAACAAACTGCCCTCTTTCGGACTGCCAGTCTCTCCCTGCAGCTGGGTTGCCAGTTTCTTTAAGAACCGATCTCTGCACGCTGCAGTTGATGGACACATCTCAGACACATTCATCATTAACGCGCGCCTGCCTCAGGGCGCAATACTTTTACCTACTTCATTTTTCATCTATATTAATGACCTGCTGACCGAAAGCAATAATCCTGTTTACAGTTTTGCAGATGACAGTACCTTTATTGTCTCCCAATTTAGATTCGAAAAACCTTTACTAGCGACTGAGATTTATCACCGGAGACAGGAGCAGATTACAACATTTAATCAAGATCTGGAGAAAGTTCGAACTTGGAGACACAGAAATTTAGTTCAGCTCAATGCAGCAAAAACCCAAGCGGCCAGGTTTACCAAGAAAGCCAATAAGGCGCCGGCGGTCCCTGACATCATTATGGCAGGATCGACCATTCCTCCATCCTCGTTAATCGGACTACTGGATGTCTCGGTCAACAGCAATATGACCATGCACGTTGCTAACATCGCAAACTCAGTCTCGCAGAATCTTGGTGCCGTATATCGCAACAAAAAACTGTATACATACCAGCAGCTTGTCTTGCCCTAGAAAGCACAAATAAGACCGTGCTTAGAATATCGCTCACACATCCGTGGTGTCGCACCAAAGCATACCCTAAAGCTGTTGCATTTCATTCAGAAGAGAGCTGTGTGTATCGTCTGCGACCCGGAGTTGACCCGGGATCTGGATAGTCTCGAACACTGCTGCCATGTGACCGAGATTTTCCTGATATTTTCACGGCAGATGTCCTCAGAATTTGGCCTGTCATCTCCTGCCTCCAGCAACACCTGTCAGACAGTCACAACAGACAGCAAAACACATCCGTTCGTCGTACAACACCTAGAACCTAGAACATCGCTTTACAAGGACTCTTTTGTCTGGCGCACTGCATCTGTTTTCCCCAAATGACAACCTACAACTATTCAAGAACCGTGTCAATCAGCATCTTTGCACACACATCGTTCATCGAGTGGCATAGGATCTCCATTTAGTGTGTGTGCTACTGCCATAAAATGCTCAGATATTGCCAAGTCCAAAAATCTTTCAAAGGGTTGATCGGAGCTTAATTAATTTATAATATCATGTTATTAAAATACAAAAATAATGAAAATGCTTAAATGTTATTACGGAAAATGTTAGTATTTACTGGTGTTGAATAAATTAGTTGTTTTAGATGTCCCCAAAACTAAGAGTCTAAGAGATTTAGGTCTAGGGGCTTTGGTGACCATAAAATAGACCCATCTCGATCGGGGACCAAAAATGTTTATTAAGGGCTGACATACTAAACTGGTAAAATGAGGCATAACACCATTATGCATGTACCACATTTGCATTATTTCCTCAAGAGGTACATCTTCAAATAAATTATTAAAATTTTGCAGCAAAAATTGTAAATAAATCTCACCATTAAGTCTTTCTTCCAAAACAAATGGATCTAAAAGGTTATTACCCACGATGCTGGCTGTCAGCCCACATATTTACCAAAAAGCTTATTTGGTGTTTGATTTGAATTGTGGCATGCGCATCTTTATCGAACCAAAATGTAAATTGTGTAAGTTTATTATGTCATCTCTTGTAAAACTGGTTTCAATAAGGTTAGAAACATTTAGATTCAGGTTCTCTTGCGTTGCTGTATAGACCAGTTGGAGTATTCAAGTCTTGCTGGATAACCATCCGGAGACATAGCGTGGACGTGGTGCGGGCGAAGTAACTGTTCTGTTAAGCTTTTAGGTACCACTCATTTTGTAACAATGTTTTGTGTCGCTAGCTTTCTTATAGGTACTGTTCAGTGGCGTGGCTAGAAATGTCGGCGCCGGAAGGCAAGCCTATCTGCTGGCGCCTAAAACAACCCTATATCTTGTGTATATACGCAAATTAATCCAAAAATAATACATCATAATATTAAACGTATATTTTATAAAATATATAAACGGAAATCAACCAACAGGTACATACATATTTCAATATAAACGTAAATTAAAAATGTGTAACCTTAATTAATTAAACATTACAGTCTTTCTTCGGTTTTAAATCGACGTAAATTGATCGATTATTTGATCAAAATAAATCTTTTGGGCAAATTAATTTTCTATGCTTAGTATCGCTAGGTTATTTAGACTGGCTAATGGTACTTCCTAAATCCGAAGCTCTGAACTCCTTGTCTAATATCTACCTGGGACTCGTCATGTCACACATAGAATATGGAGCATTATTCCTAAACATTAATAAGAAAAAATTAACAAAATAAAAAAAAAAAAAAAATACAATTCCAAAGCACTTAGCCAAACGTAGTAATAACTGAGAGTAATCAAATGATATATTTTCAATCACCCTATGATACCTATGCTAAAAGCAATTAACATACGTCATATGATAAATGCTAATTACTGGAGAGGAAAAGATATACCATGTTTACTACGAAGATATAATGATTTCTTCCAATACAGAACTAAAATAGAAAAACTTGACAAACTACCTTGAACAAAAACAAATAAGACACATGCATTAAAACACTATTTTTGATTAACACGGAAAAATACAAAAATGAATATACATTTATTTATACAGATGGATTTAAAAAGGGAATAAAACTGGATTTGTAATCCATTGCCCTAAATTCAAATACAATTTCAGTTCTAGACTGCCTGATGAATATGATATATGCTCTGCCGAGGTGGTAGTTATATTTGGTACTGTATGAAGCATTAATATACTTATTGGGGGAGAATATTAAAAAATATATAATATTTACAGATTCTAAAAGTGCCATTGAAAGAATGAAACAAAATCATATAAACCCAGAATTGGGTTATAACACCCTTAAAACAAAAAGCCCACTAATTACAGCAATTGAAGCAGGTTAGGACATTGGCATAGCATGGATACCAGGACATACAAAAATTAAGGGAAATGAGAATGCAGACAAACTACCCAACATAGGCAGCTTAATATCCTCAAGAACTTGCCCTTATATAAAGATCACATTTTAAGTATACTAAAAAATTCTATAATGAAAGAGCACAACATAATATGGAAATCCTCTCTGGAGCGGAAAGGAAGATGGTATGCAAAAATTCAGGATAGCATTCCAAAAACTCCATTTTATAGAAAAAAACACCCGCACATCGATAAAAGACATCTCACAACCTTGATTCGAATGACAACATGCCATTGTCTTACAGGCAAATATTTAAATATGATAGGCATTAAAGAAAGTCCTCTTTGTATCTGTGGTCAAATAGAAGACCTCAATCACATATTTTTAGAATGTCCTATAAACATAACCCAAACTTAGATTTCCCTCAATGTATGATTAAGGAAAATATGCCTACCTCTATTTCAGTGTCCACTGTACTTGCAAATCTGAACATTAACGTGATTAACAGATCTTTTAAAGTCAATAATATAAAATTGTAAATGCAACAATATGAATACCTTTGATGACCAATTTCTATAATCTGTAAAATTTTTCATTTCCTAACCGTTTACACTGGCAATACAGCTATACAACATCAAATATATAATTGATTCCTTTTCAATTCTGTGTTCTCTCCGATTGTGTTGTCATCTCCTTTGTTGTGTTTGTGAATACTAACAGTACTCACCCTTGAAGAAAGAAGAAAAAAGTGAAAATACAAGCCAGAGAAGAAAAATACACCCAAGTTTCACAGCACTTATATATAATATCATATTGTGGTATGTGAAACATGGCGTAGAGCCAGACAGCTTTCTGGATACCACTTTCAAAATGTGCTGGCAAATTGTCTCTTGAGGGACAGAAACCATACCCAGTAAAGAAAGAAAGAAGAAGAACTGAAAAACACATACTTTTTTACGACCGAAATCATCGGAATTTTTGTCTTTGACTGTATTATAATTATAATTTAATTTAAAAACTCAGTTAAGCTCATGAGCATTGTTAGCATTAGCATATTAATAAATCCGGAGCGGCGCCTAATTTCTCTTGGCGCCGTGGGGCCTTGCGCCGCCAGGCCCACCCGGTAGCTACGCCACTGGCGTTACTGTCCAGCCATTTGGAAACAGTTATATGTCCAAATTTAATTGTTACAACAGATGAAGTTCCCCTACCTTCTGTCTTCAATACCGTGTCAGACTTCCAGACGGCACCTGCATTCTGCAATCGATTTATTCTCAATGTTCCCGCTGTACATATTCCTCTTTTCCCTAACTCTTCAGAGGAACAGAACAAAATAAATTGTCAAAAAACAATTTATGATTTTTTTGAGACAAGTCTTCACTTAGACGTAAAACAACATCAGCACATGCCCCATATTCGCTGATTTCATCTCTTCCTCCGGATGCCCCTTGATATATTTCAAAACGATACATATATCCACTAGCTCCAGCTCGCACCCAAACTTTTACACCCCATTTTTGAGGTTTTTTTGGTAAGTATTGTTTGATGCCCAATCTGCCTTTTAGAGGAATTATTTGTTCATCAATTGATTGACATTCTTCGGGGTCCATTGCAGCCAAAAATTCCTTTTGAATTTCATCTAAAAACGGTCGTATTTTTTTTCAATTTGTCAGCATCAATTTTGTCTAACTTAGTATTATCTGCAAAATGTAAATATCTCTAAATTAATTCATATCTATTTACAGACATAGCGTCTGCAATCAAGTTCATTCGAAGCCCTTCATCACTTGACCAGTATAGCCGAATTCTAGGATATCTGATATATGACATGGCCAAATTTATCCCCAAAAATACATAAAGCTCATTCATTGACAAATTGAAATTGAATTTATTATTTTGAGCTGCGTACAAGTTTGTTTGGAAGACAATATTCTCTATTATATCATCGGTAAATAAAGACAAAAAAAATCTATTGGAAATAGTGGTAATGTTGCGGGTCCATACATGCTATCTAAATGCTGCCACTTCCAATCTTTTTTAGTTTTTTTTTGTTTTTCTTTTTACCTTTTTGAATAAGCTGAACCAAAGGAATGTCATCGTCGCTGCTATACTCATTGCATATTTCTTCTTCAGCAGTTATATGTCTGGTAGTAGGACTAGTAGGATTTTGTTCATCAGGATCATAATCTGATTCTAGTTCAGAATCATCAGGTGAACCATAATTGATACCATCATTTTCTATTCCCACGTAGACTTAATTCTCTAATGGTTGGTCTTCGGGTTGTTCTTCCAAAATCCAAACGATATCATTGGCGTCTTCAAAAACTACCCTCTAGAATAAAACAAGAATTATTTTTTAAATTTTATTTGTTTAGGTATATAGTTTTTATTTTAGGATTATTTTATATTTAAAGAATGCATGCCGTCCACTAAAGTGGACCGCGTAGACTTAAATTTTAAAAATGCATGACGTCCACTAAAGTGGACTTTGGAATCTGAACAGTAGATTGCATGGTGTCCACTACAGTGAACATGAATTAAAAAGGCTGAATTTTGGAAATCTAAAAGTATTTTTAAATTACTAACCCTACAGAACGTGTATTAGATGTCATTCTAACAAAATAATATTTTTTTACCTTTCTTTTTTGCCTCCCATAAAAAAAGCAACTTGCACTTATTTCGGGGAAACCATTCTCGTCCATGGTGACGCACTTATAAAACATGTGATTTATGAGTCAAAATTGTAAACACAATCTTATCTCCGCTATTTATGGATAGATGGCGCTGGTATTTGGTATAATAGTGTCCACTTAAATGGCTATTATGCAATTTAGAACGATTATTTGAAATTACTTCTATGTTTTTAAAGTTAGAATTACACGTCCACTACAGTGGACCCAATGCATGAGAGGGTTAATTGAGTGATATATTAAAAAAAACTACTTTTTAACCAAATCAGAGGCTAGGGCGTTTAAGTTTAAGAAGTTTCACTTCTGATATACGCACATAGTGCACACGTTTTTTTTTATATGAATATAAAATATATAAACGGCAACCAACCAACAGGTACATACACATTTAAATATAAACGTAAACTAAAAATCTGTAACCTTAATTAATTAATTAATTAATTAAACATTGGAGTCTTTTTCGGTTTTGAATCGACGTAAATTGATCGATTATTTGATCAAAAGTAATTTTTTGGACAAATTCATTTTCTATGCTTAGTATTGCTAGGCTATTTAGACTTGTCTGGCTAATGGTACTTCTTAAATACGAAACTATAAAAAACACATACGTTTTTACGTCCGAAATTTTCGGAATTTTTGTCTTTGAAGTCGCATGCCGCCTTACGCAGCGCTTTTACAAATTTGCATGTACCAAATGCCGCCGCGCCGGGACATCTTATCTTTTTATTCCACGTAGAATACCTAAATAATAAATATCTGACACAAAATGTATTGGTTGGGTAGAAAGTTTAATACATATTTTGGTCTTTGATCTTTGATTGTATATAATTTAATTAATTTAAAAACTCAGTTAAGCTCATGATCATTGTTAGCATTAGCATATTTATTAGTTCGGAGCGGCGCGGCGCCTAATTTCTCTTGGCGCCGTGGGGCCTTGCCCCCCCTGGCCCCCCCGGTAGCTACGCCACTGGTACTGTTTCAAGGGTTGTCAGCAATATCTTGCAGAATTTGTCCCTCTACGTGAGGGCCTCGTGCTCTCCTGGGAAGTCCCTCATTTGCCACGTTGCGTCACGGAAAAAATGACCCTGGATAAAAATTTTCAAAAGTTAATGCGTTAACTGTAATAATTACTTTCTAATCATCTTTTACCTATTTCCCTCAGTCTTCGAAAAGCCCTTAGAGATTTTTGAACTTGGCAATGTTCGAGCTGGGAATCTTTGAGCATAATGTCTTCTTGCCTTCAAAGTTAGAATGAATAAAAAAAAAGTTTTATCGTTGCACAGGATTTTAACCAAAGACCATTGTATAATACAATGCCAAGACGTTCCGGTTAGTTTTGAACGCTTAAATTAAACTGACGAAATGTTTATCAGTTTAATTCACATAATTCGGTTTACGATATTATGTATATACTGAGAGAGCAACATCTATTACATGCAAAATAAAAAAATTCATGAATATTTTTGAAAATTATTAATTAATTGTTAAGAACTTAA
The DNA here is from genome assembly GCA_016904865.1 of Pissodes strobi. NCBI lineage: Eukaryota > Metazoa > Arthropoda > Insecta > Coleoptera > Curculionidae > Pissodes > Pissodes strobi. The sequence continues at coordinate 24,207 of MU182773.1, forward strand.
AAATACATAAAAAAAATATAAATAGTTAAATTTCATATCTAGGTCTAAATCATCAAGTAATCATGTTTAAAAAGTATTCTGCTCATATAGAATCGTTTAAGTTTTATTTTTGAGGCCTTTCTCAAAAAGTTTAATTTCCACCACTGGCTCCGACTCGAACTACACAAAAGTCGAACGTCACTGACTATTTAAATAATTCTAACAGTTATCAGAACCACGTAGAATATTAAGCCGGAAGTTTGCGATGCACAGCAAAACAAAGTAATTTTAACTTTAAATCGACATTCCGGAGAGAACTTATTCGACACAAAGAAAATAGTTTCAAACGAAAATTAGGAATTTAAATTAATCTCTCTCTCTGTGTGTTCTTTTTTCTGTTGGAAAGTCGCACTTCATTTAAACAAGAATTTAATTAACTGTAGGAGGAATTTGACACCAATTAGACGAATAAGAGTTGGCAGGGTCGGAGCTAGACCACAATGCGCCCGTCTCGTCTGCGAGGATTACCGTTGGCGTCTGCGGAAAAGCCATCATATTGCCGACCGTAACAGATGTTATCTAAAGCTAAACGGCTCAATATAAAAACATGATATATTTGGTTAACACTTAAGTTCTATAAAAAAATTGTGGCCAGTGTTGCCGGGAAGATCTAGGAAAATAACATGCACAAAATAGCTAGTGCTTCAAAAATGAAA
>MU182773.1:54901-78410 GCA_016904865.1 Pissodes strobi
AGAACCGTGTCAATCAACATCTTCGCACACACACCGCTCGTCGAGCGTCATAGGACCTACCTTTAGTGTGTGTGCCACTGCCATAAAAAAAAAAAAAAAAAAAATTCAAGATTTTAAATTCAAGGTTAGCCCCCAAAGTGTTATGGATCGGGTCAAATTTAGTGTCATTCTTTAATGCATCGTTAGTGCTTTTTAGTGCTTTAAAAAGTTTCGTTATTGCTTTTATAGTTTACGAGATATTCAAGATTTTATATTCAAGGTCAGCCCCCAAAGTGTTTAGGATCGGATCAAATTTACTGTCATTCTTTAGTGCTTCGTTAGTGCTTTTTAGAGCTTCAAAGAGTTTCGTTAGTGCTCCTTTTGTTTTCGAGGTATTCAATTTTATTTTATTTCAAAGTCAGCCCTCGAAGTGTTAAGGATTGGGTCAAATTTGGCGTCCTTTTTTAGGGCTTTTTAGTGTTTCAAGAATTTTCTTTAGTGCGTTTTTGGTTTACGAGATATTCAAGGTTAAGATACACATTAAATATTTGCATGTAGAACCTGCACCAATAATGGGTAGTCGTCATTATGCAGGAATTTAAAATCTTGATTATCTCGTACACTATAAAAGCACTAACAAAACTTTTTGAAGCACTAACGAAGCACTAAAGAATGACACTAAAATTGACACGATCCTTAACACTTTGGGGGCTGACCTTGAATTTAAAATCTTGAATATCTCGTAAACCAATAAAGCACTAACGAAACTTCTTGAAGCACTAAAAAGCACTAACAAAGCACTAAAGAATGATGCCAAATTTGACCCAATCCTAAATGCTTTGGGGGCTGACCTTGAAATAAAATAAAATTGAATATCTCTAAAACAAAAGAAGCACTAACGAAATTTTTTGAAGCACTAAATAGCACTAACGAAGCACTAACCATCCTGAAAGAAAACATACTTTTTGGGCTAACTTCACGGACTTATGGCAATAACGAGCGTTCTGTGGAGATAAATGAGAAAGGAGTTTTTTTTTAAAATCTGCATTGTCTTATTGCATAAATGATCATTGTTGTGCGTCTGTAGAATGCAGGGACGCCATTTTTCTTTTAAACTTTCTTAAATTTGCAGTAGAAAAGTGTTGGAAAAGGCGTGTAAAATATGGATACATCTTATATAAAAACAAGCCAAAAAATGAGAAAAAAAAAACAAAACCAGAAGGCATACCCAAAATGAAGAAAAAAAAATTTTACACAACTTTAAAAAAAATATCTTGCACTGGAACCGAACCCGGATCGCCGTATCACAAACACATAATCTTACCACTGCATTAAAAGACCTGTTGACAGCAATTCATTGGACCGTAAAGACAAGGGTAACTCTGATACTTCGTACTGCGCATGCGATAGGATTGACAGCATCATTAACATTTGCAGTACATTTAGCCGCTCCTTTTGGCAGTACTACCGCGCTTAGGACCTTGAGTGAACGGGGAACGGGGAACTTTTAAAATTTTCTTCTATTGGATGGCTGGAAAGTTTTTAAACACAGCTTAGGATGCTTAAATTAGTTATTATGCTAGGTTAGCTCAATTATTGCCCATCAATTATTCGCACTTACTGCTCTTTAGTTCGACTTAAATTAAAGTATTCTATCTATTTTTTTTATGGTCTTCTCAATATCATTGTGGCACTTTGAAACAAAAAACCAACATCGACTGGGTGAATTAAATTATTGCCAAACTATATACGTATCGATATGTCTCCTTCATTGGAATCTGACAGTAGAATTCATTTTGATGGTACTTTATGCTAATAACTACAGAAATTACTGTATATTCTTTAAAGGGTTTTCCTACAACACTTTTGCCCAATTATTTCATAGCAACTTTTGATTTTCGTTTGCCTAGGTAATTTGGACATTCTAATCTTCAAAATAATTTACCGGATTCCCGGATTCGCTCCCCGTAATTTAGCGGGATAAAGGCGATATCTAAAAATAGCCAGTTTCAACTTCCCATAAAACCGAATCTACATTTTTCTTGCCGGAATATGATTACGCCCGGAGCGGGAAAGACTGCTTGTTCATTAGGCATTAATTCCGCTTTAATCTCAGAATGTGCAAATTGAAAATTACTCAGGTGGAAGGGGGAAAGCTGACTGGAAATCCTAATGCTATATTGCTAGAGGGTGATTTGCGGAATCAGTGCCGTAACCAGAAGATTAAGCGAAAGGGTTTTCTTAAGGACCCAATAAGAAATATGTAGCTATATTAAGTCCAGCCATCATACATGTGCACATGCAATGACAAATTAATAGATCAAATAACATTTCGCTGAGTGAGTGAAGAAACTGGGAGCGCGTTATATAGCATATGGAATTTTTTTAAATCGCTTCACTTAAACTAGTTCTGACCTCCCATTCAACCCGATCTATGCATACTTTACCAAATTTTAGACTATCCGAGCCTCTAGTGTCTCATGTATCTAATATACCCAAGAAGATAGACTCAATGAATTTGAAACGTCGTCGGTGGAAATCCTTTGCACGTAGGTTAACAGTATGGGCCCATTATGCTCCCATCCACACACTAATTAAACCCGACAGTCCCGCCTCCCTAGCGAAAGCACATAGCTTCCTCGGCTAGATCTCTCTTATATCCTCTGGGATCAGAAAGCAGTTCCTAAAGTGCACCTCTTGTGTCCTAACCAACGCTGGACACGTGGCAAGAACATATGAGTGGACGATTCATCGTCCTCTAAGCACCATCTACATTCCGGGTTTTCCACGATCCGCAGCAGGTGTAAAAGCCGGGTCAAGCGACAGTGCTCTGTGACCCCCTCTTCAGAGCCAGAAAGTTCCTCACCATACAAAGCACTGGGCCATTCAAAAGTATGGATATATAAACAATTTCTATACTGGTGGTTACGTACAGCGGGGCAACTGCAGGCCAAACAGTTCATAAATTACGGCTCCCCAAAATTCACGACAGATCCACTTAAGAGGAGTCGCAAGACGATACTAATATTAATGGGTCAGCTGCCGGGGCACTGTAGAATGAACAGACACTGGAAAAGATCGGCTTAGCAGATAATAGCCATTGCAGGTTCTGACAGGAGGAGGAGAAAACTCCAAAATACGTGTGGTGCGAGTATGAGGCTTTCTGCAGGCTCAAGTATGCAAGGCTAGGAGAGATCAAACCAAGACCTGCAAAGTACATGGATGAGCCGGTGCTCCATTTGTGGAGTCTGATTAGGAAGACCAGACTGGAGGAGGTCCTCTAAGCATGGTTCAGATTGCTACAATAAACCTGCATATGTTGCAGTGGCAGAGGCGGGTACCAGCGCCAACTCCCTTCAATTCTATTCTATTCTATCCAAAAGTAATCCAGCATGCCTCAGTTCTGGAGCGGCAAGCCATATATTCCTGGTCGCGCTTTTTTAGAATGGCGGCAGCTGTACTGTAGAATACACCTATTGCATGTTCCGGTCCCATTGGACGCATTGCGGAATTCTGTCGTACCAGACGATCAGATTCCTCGTTCCGCGGAACATTCTAGTGTTCCGGTATTCAAAAAAGACTGACGCTATTATGCCCGGCCAAGACACCACTCAAGCCAGTCTCTAAACCCTGTGCAACTCAGCCCTAGATACGAACGTTTGTGTGTCAAATCACCATACGATGGCCCCGTAAGTCATAATTAGGCGAACTACAGCCGTGTAGAATACTTGCTTCCGATGGTTTTTTTCTTCATGCGGCTGCTAAACCTGTTCTTTTCAGGCCAACTTGTAATCCACTATGACCCCGAGATGTTTATATGACCCTCTATAGCACAATAGTCGGCCGGACAAATTGATGACCGGAAGAATTTCTTTCAACACACGCTTCCACGTAAAGAGTATTAATTCGGAGTTGTCTGGGTTGACTCTGAGCCCTTCCACCTGGCACCACCTCGCTACCAGCGGGAGTGCTGGTTGCATTAGTCGCCTTGTGGCCCTAATCCAACCTACAATCGAGGGATATCATCCCTGCTTACAGTCTGGCAGACCGGTTCGAAAGACATGTTGCCAAACGCGTTCTCAATACCTAGTGTGTGTTTTACACGGTCGAGCACTACCTCCGCTCTATCCATTAGGTGATGGAGATCCATTTTTGTGGACTTTCTCGTCTGGTAGGCATACTGTTGGATATGGATTGGTGTTCACACCAAATTCACTTCCCTTGTCGGTCTAGTAGTATCTCCATTATTTTCAAGAATGAGAAAACTGGACAGACTAATGGGTCGATAAGTTTTCGCCTGTATGTAGTCCGATTCTTCTACTTTGGGAATAAAAATCACAGGTGTGTAGCCCAGGACTAGGCAGGATCTAAATATTACCATTATATAGAGGATTAGGGATTTTGACTCCTTTTGGAAGAGCGCCGAAAATATCCCGTCTCCTCCCGGGATTTTAAAAGGAGAACATGAAGTAATTGTTCTTTTCACTTCCTCATGAGTTAGGGCCTAAGATGACAGTTTGTAAGATATTAACCTTTATACACCGTCATTCAAAATGGTCTGCACAGTACATCCCAGGATCGAATCCGGGAAGTGAGTGTTATACATAAGTCGTAGTGTCTCCCCAGCAGAAGCAGTAAAATTTCCGCGTGGGACAGCCACCGAACCCAGCCTCACCCCCGGATCTGTCATTAGGACTTTACCTGGACAGCCGCTGAGGGCGTCGTCGTGTTGATGTCCCCGTAGTAGACCATTCACGTATGTCTTTGCAAGTTACGTATTCCCTTTGGGCAGATTTATGGTATTCTCAATGGGAATCCAGCTGAGTTCGTTTAGCTTTATTTAGTAGACTCCAAACCCTATCATAATAGTCTCAAGATTTGATTTCCACCACAATATCTTACACGCACTGGGCTTGTATATTAGTGGACAACTGGCTTCAAATAACTCTTCAATAGCAGTGGTCAGGCAACTTTCCGCTATCTTCATTTATATATTTATTTACTTATTATTCTTTTGATGACACGTTAACATTCATAATGTTAGGCAGTGTAAAATCCACAACGTTACTATTGCTACTTAGTATACAGTACAATTTTAGATCTAATTCAGCAAAATCCAATACAAATTTAAAACCATATAATCTTCGTAACATACCATTATCGTTCGTAACATACCGTTATCGCATTTCATAGTTACAAACAATGGAAACGCATTTTCTCCTTTAGAAGAATTAATTTCATCGCAGTTCAAGTCATTCTAAAGTTAAGTAAATTCAAATATTCGTCCAAGTTCTAAAAGATATTCTCAGAAAGCAGAGTAGCAATTTGCCTTTTGAACACAGACAGTGTCGCACTATTTGTGACGTTTGTGGGGGGAATATTAAAGTCCCTACTTCCAATTTTTTGAGATCTACAGAAGCTTTAAAGCGAAGCTGCGTGCTAAACGGCTTGCTTGTGATTTGTAACTATTGAGAGAGGCTTCTGTTGAAGGTGGAATAAGGTTGCCTTACTTTGTAGCTTTTAGTTAAATGTAGGCTAACTTTAAGTCTGATCTGTAATTAGCTTTCATTAGCTGTCGAGGAATGAATAAATAAATAAATTAGGTTTCAAAGACATGCATTTCTTTATTGTCTGTGGTAACATAGTTTTGAATTTAGGATCTAATAAAGTGGCGTCGCAGTTATTGATATTTAACTATATCCAAACCTTCAATTAGGCTATTTCCTCACCAAATTGGTCTTTTAAAAGAAAAATAGATTGTGGGAGTGTTATTTATATATCAGTGACACACACACTAAAAGGAGATCCTATAAAGCGCTCGACGAGCGGTGTGTGTGCGAAGATGTTGATTGACACGGTTCTTGAATAGTTGTAGGTTGTAATTAGGGGGAAACAGATGTTCTGGGAGTGAGATCCACAGTGATGCTGTGCTCCAGACAAAGGAGTTCTTGTAAAGCGATGTTTAGGTGTTTTCAATTTGTACGACGAACTGGGGTGCTGTTGCCCTCTGTTGTGACTGCCTGACAGGCGCTGTCAGGGGCGGGATGAGGCGGGCCAAATCCTGGGAACATCTGCGGTCAAAGTATCTGTAAAGCAGGGACATCTCGGCCACATGTCTGCGGTGACTCAGATTCCGGGTCAACTCCGGGTCGCCGATGAGACGCACAACTCTCTTCTGAATGGAATCCAGCAGCATTAGGGTGTGCTTTGATGCCGCACCCCAGATGTGTGGGCCATATTCTAAGTATGGACTTATTTGCGCTTTGTAGAACAAGAGCAACTGCTGCGGTGTAGATATACAGTTTTTTGTTGCGAAATAGCGCACCAAGCTTCTGGGAGGCTGATTCTGCTTGATTCTTTGCTGCATTGAACCGGACCAAATTTCTGTCGCCCCAAAGTGATAAGTCTCAGTTGCCGGTAAAGGTTTTTCTGATCTAAATTGGGAGTCATCCGAAAAACTGTTAACAGGATTATTCGTTTCGGTCATCAGCTCGTTAATATAGATGAGGAACAGAGCTGGTGAAAGTATTGCCCCTAAGGCACGCCCGCGTTAATGGTGTCTGCGATGTGTCCATCAGCTGCAACGTGAAGGAGGGCAGTTTGTTAAGCAATCCGTCATGCCAAACTCTGTCGAATGCTTTCGAACTATCCAACGCAATCGCTCGAGACTTTCCATAGCTCTCAATTGCCCTACTCCACAGGCCAATATATCTCCTGTCGATCTCTTTTTGCGAAAGCCGTATTGATTATCGCTGATTATTATGTTGTTCTCGAAGTACTTGAGTAGTTGCCGATTGACTACACGTTCCATGACTTTGAGATTATGGGAAGCAAGGCAATTGGACGATAGTTTGAGGGCGTGGTTTTCTTGACTTTTTTTGGAACAGGTTGCACTCGACGACTTTCCAAGAAGACGGGTATGTCCCTTTTTGGTAAGAGGAAAAAAAAAACGGATGTTAGTTCGTTGGTGCAGTTTTTAGCACGATAGCAGGTATTCGGTCCGGTTCTAACGCCTTATGCGTATTTAGTTCTTTAAGAATTTTACGAATATCACGGTGATGAAACTTGACTTTTGCCATGGTAGTGTTGATGTTCGATATAGTGGTGAGAGATTTTCCTTGGGGGACGTGTAAGGTAGAGTGCGATTACTTACTGCCTTTGGAACCGACCAGAAATTCCTGGAGCATACCCGAAGATTCTTTGTAGTATTTGGTATGCTGAATGTAATTTTTTTGCTTGGCATATTCAGTTCCGAAATGTATCCAAAGCATTATGAGTGGGTGGTTTTCAGCACATAGCTAAGAAGTCTGACACACTTCCTTGCGAAGCTATGGAATCCAGAATACCAAGCTGTGCATTAGTATGGATGATACGTGCACGATTTTTTGATATTTTATCTGCTATCAGACAAATATAGATGAATCTTTTTTTAACATTTCCATTCAAGAAGAATATACCATTCATCTCCGCAATTCGTGTATGGTTCCGGTAGAGTTCAAATTAAATTTCCGTAGTTGCATAACCAAGTCTCCCTTCCTCAATAAATAGATCCATCCATGCATATGTCGATAGAAGTCTGTGCCGTAACCGGATCGGAGGGTAACGGTGGTGGAGGCGGTACTACATTAATTTGAACCGGCGTAGCCTTAGCTTCTGGCTTTTCCTTGGTTCCTTCTTCGGGTTTGTTTAGCATCATCATGCTAGCCAGCATGTGTAGGATCATTTTCTAGTTAGGGAATTATTTCGGTGGATCTTGTCGCAGAAATAAATATTTTACGGTTTCAAAAAAAATCAAATTCGGAATCCTTGATCGTTTAGCAAAATTTGAGGCGTATGAAGCAAAGAATTTCCGCGCATGCGCAGGAACTTTTCCTAACTTTTGTATGTAATGGCTGGCTCTAAGTCGGTAGTGAAGTACTCAATCAAAAGTTAAGTGTTCCCGTTAAAATTTAGAAAGTAAAGTGCCCTAACTTGAAAACTGGAAGCGATACAGCTTTGTAATCTCAAAAACTGAAATCGGCGACCCCAAATTAGTCCTAAAACTGGTATCACGTCAAAATTGAGTTCGCGCATGCGCAGTAAAATTTTCGAGAAAACGGTCAATTCGGGTTGTGTCGGTCGGGCTTTTTATGGAATTCAAAACGAAATCGGTAACGGCAATCCAAAGTGAAAACAGGGCTCACAGCGAAGCCAAATTGACGGTCGGTGACAATTTACGATGGAAAACGGGGTCCCTGCTCGGGCGCCAAATTTGTAACGGCGCCCTTTACTTACTTTTTGCGACCTCCTGTATTTCGGTTTTCTCGGGCGCCACCCCTTTGATATTTACAGCGACAAAGGGGATCGCTGTTCGCCTATCGGGTAGCCTTTAGACAGTGGAGAAACGGTTGTCCAAGGTTCGGTTTTTAAATAATCGGAATCGGTCCCTGGTAAATGAAACACTCCGTGTAAACAAAATAATGGTCGTGTTTATCCGACAGTAAGTATAAACCTAACTTTCTTATAGCTAAAAGTATCAGACAACTTATTCTAAGCGACCCAACCCGGTAATACGTAAGAAAACTCAAAACCGTAGTAAAAGAATCGAGATCTCTAATCGCGCGGTAGACTGTAGAGGTGCGGAAGCCCCAGGGTAAGTATGTTAGCAATTACGTTAAACGGTAGCGGTACGGAAGCCCTACTATAAATATGGCAGTAAATACGGTAAACTGTAGCGGCACGGAAGCCCTACGGTAAATATGGCAGTAAACACGGTAAACGGTAGCGGTACGGAAGCCCTACGGTAAATATGGCAGTAAAAACGGTAAACGGTAGCGATACGGAAGCCCTACGGTAAGTGCGGTACTAGACACGGTGAACTGTATCGGTCCGGAAGCCCTACGGTACAGTACGGAAGAATACTCAGCCGGGATTACTCCACTTGCCAAGCCAGGATGGCCGGGATTAATCCGCTTGCCAATAGGGGAGCCGGGATTACTACGAGAGGATGGCCGGGATTACTCCGCTTGCCAATAGGGATGGCCGGGATTACTCCACTTGCCAAGGCAGGATGGCCGGGATTACTCCGCTTGCCAATAGGGGAGCCGGGAATACTACGGGAGGATGGCCGGGATTACTCCGCTTGCCAACCGGGATTGCCAAGCAGGGATGGCCGGGATTACTCCGCTTGCCAATAGGGATTGCCGGGATTACTTCGCTTGCCAAGACAGGATGGCCGGGATTACTCCGCTTGCCAGGGCAGGATGGCCGGGATTACTCCACTTGCCACTAGGGAAAGGATCATGGACCAGGAATACGGTACGACGGATATTTACCTGCTCGGTCGGTCGGTCCTTCCCGGTTTGTCTGGAGCTGTTTCCTACTGGTGGGCATTGTTGCCGATTGGCACATAATTACCAACTTTTAACATAATTTTGCCAGCTTTCTGATAAAAAAAGATGAAGATTGGAGTTGACGTAATTATATGGCTAATTAGAAGGGATATATATTTGCTTGTCGCGGCATATTCAGGTCTTAACATAATGTACATAAAAATCTGATAATTTTGGTTTAGCCATCATCACATAATTTCATTTCATGCCATCGGCAACAGTGCTGGTGGGGTATGCTGCTTGCTCGGTGCTAGACTGCCTCTCGACTGCCGACTGACTCGACTCCGGACTGACTGCGACTGCTGACTGCCTGTTTAGCGCGATGTCGCCCGGTTTTGTTAGTTCGACCCGTAGTGGGGATCGCCGCGATCGCGTCATCGGCCGGCCGACAGGTGGGGACCTCACGCGCAGCGTGATGCGACGAAGTTCGCGACGCTCCACTGGTACTGCACGAGAACTACGGAAAAAGTGAAAACCGATTTCCCGGCTTTTCGCGACGGAATATTTTATAGAATTGAATTTAGCATATTTAAATTATATTTTATGAAAAAGAATGATGTTAATAGTACGTAAAATAAGAAAGTTAATCTGTAGTGCATCCTATTCCCCAAAAAATATAGTAACTTCGTTACAGTAGTAGTCAGAGTTTCAGCTTGTCATTTGCGCGCCGCGGGTTTTGCGAGACATGTTTTGATATTTTTTAAAGGTTATGTTTGTTTTTTATTAATTTATTTTGTTTCTAAAGATTGGGCATGCCTTGGGTTAGTTTTGGCTAGGATTTGTTAGTTACGCCCCCGTAGCGCGCGAAGCAAGCGGAGGGCCATGCAAAGCCATAATAATACTTATTCTTTTTTTGCCATTACGCATCTCCGCAGTTTTTGCACCGAAAAGTCAGTAGGTTCCTTAGACTCTTGTAGATTTTTTTAAAGCTGACGTATTACGGTAGGCATGTCTTGTGCTAACGTGAAGTATATTTAGCAAAATCGCATCCGGGTCGAGCCTACATAGTCCGGAAGCACATTGATATACAGAAGGAACAGCGCAGGACCCAATATTGATCCTTGTGGTACCCTCATCTGCATATTAACGGCTGGCTTAAAAGACCTTTCCTTATTTTTATTCTGCATCAACTGCTTCGTATCCTCTAGAAAGCATTTCATTCATTTATCAATTACACCCCTAAGTCCATATTTTTATATGCTATTCAGAAGAATTTAGCGGTTGACACAATCGAAATCCATACTGAGGTCACGAAATACCGCAGTAAGGTTCTCGCTTGCATCCAAGCCCTCTATAGGTCAAAAAACCTTAAAATGCGGTCATTGATGATTTTTTTGGAACAAAGCTATGTCGATTAAAACAAAGCATTTCATTTTTTAACAGAAATTGCATAATTTGCTCCAAAAGAGCATATTCAAAGAGCTTAGAAATGCCGCAATGAAGCTGCGGCTTCTTTGAGTTCGATTTTTATATCTCCAGATTTATGAAGAACACCTCTCATTGAGTGCTCATCATGGATCCTTGGGTCTAGGGTTAATTCCACTGCATACCTATATTTCAGATATTTTACAATTTAAAATTTGAGATAACTATAGATAATAATTAAATGATATCTACATGTGAAATATAAAAAATATATGAAGTATCCTGTATGTTTTTAAATCGCAATATAGATTATTCTTTGATGATTTCATATATACCAGGTGGAGCACATTTATTCTGAACACAAACAAATGATAATGGTTTAAAAATATGTTCCACAATAGTAATGCGTTAGAAGGAGAAATACAAATGGAGAGTTCGAGAGTTGATAGGATTTCCGAGAAAACCATATTTCACTGCTGCTATTATGTCTTGAATTCAATCATGTATCAGCTTAAAATTTCAATTCGATATACTTTCTCGTAAGCAAGAAACGACTATAAAGTATGCAGGAGCATATGCAACAAATATACATGAATATCATATATTTCTTAAGTCTCGCGCAGATATATACAAATTACGTTATTAAAACCAGAATTCTAGGTCTTTTTGTTATGCCATTTAAACTTTTAATATCGCTCATTTAGATCTCTCTTAATTTCATGAATTTTAACATAGCGTGGTAAAATTACGGGAAACGAGAGTTTGAGAACTTTTATTGCCAAAAGTGCAACCGAAATTTTAATACTGGCTATTCGTTATCTTGGTTACAATTAGCATTCCTGGACCGGAGTCATGATTGTCACATTAAAGCTCCGAGACTAGACTTTTAACAACGGTAGGGTATCAGAAAAAATTACTTGTATTCGATAATATTTTTTTTTACTACTAACATGATAAATCACCATTATTTACTCCATTCCTCAAATGAGAAGTAACATTTCTCACCCTAGGTAAATAATAATATTAAAAAAAACCTAGGTCAATAATGAAACGGAAACGGAAAATGTCAAAATGTCAAACTTGTTAGTTTGACAACTAGTTGTCATTTCGGATTATTTGAAAAATGAGTAGGAAATGATTAATTTCAAAATCTACTCAATTCAAATAATGATAAGGATTGTATCAGTGATATTAGTAAAAAATATATATACAGTATGTCTCACTTTTCATGACTCCCCATAATATTCTTATTAATAATGCGATTTTGTCAAAATTTAGATGGAGAGAAGGTACTTTGTATGTATGGAGCTGTCAGGAGATTATTAGCATTTTTTGGCGAGTAACCACAGTTAACTAAAAGTAATGCTGAAGTAAGTGCCAAGCGGGCACCCCACCACAAATTGTACTGCCTGCTTCTGTCTTCGCCAAAATACCGTAGTTAGATCTTGCATTGCTAGAAAAGAATATAGATATTTTGCATATTTATTTGAAAATGATCAGTTTGATCAGTGCAGAACGTTTACTCATATTTTTAATGACAGAATGGTGGCCTCTGGAGATAAGCAAACTAATGGTATTTTTTCGATGAATATGTTCAGGATACTTTATGCTGCCCAAATTCCATTTGGGGCACATTTGTGTAGGAATTCCGATGCGTATGAGGCTTCTATAGAAGAATTTCATGAACGTATAATTTACAAACTTGTTCAGAATGGAAAAACAAGCATTTCACATGTTTAACGTTTCAAAATTAATCCGCCATGACTCCATCAAACCTCGAGTACCACACCTCGTCACGTATGTAAGTTGTAGTAAGCCGTAGTTGAAAAATGATGATGTAATAGTGACGTCACGAAACTTCCTCTCACTTACCACAATTAAATTAATCCTTGTGAAAACAAAGTAGTATCCTGTAGTATGCCGTGGTTAAATGTAGTTAGCTCGCGAAAAAACGCTTCTTGTTACGATATCTGTCAGTTAGACAACTGAACTTCCAGGCTACTTGATATTTCGAACTATTTGAAAAATAAGTAGAAAATGACTAATATAAAAAGCAAATCGAATCAAATATGGTAATATATCAGTGTTAGTAGTAAAAAAAATTCTATATATACCTCGGTTGAGAAGGCCATTATTAACCTCGCACATTATATCCTTCGGCGCTCCGCGCCTCAGGATATAAAAGTGCTCGGTAAATAATGGCTTACTTCTCAACCTAGGTATATAATATACTATTAAAAACAGACTTAAAGATATATGTTTGGGTTATAGTTATGATTTTGACTTTCAAGTAATGAGAGCAGCGTTTTATCGCCATTTATTCTAATGTAACGTTTGCATTTGGGCAAATCCTGAAATCACAGTTCGTCTGTCGATTCCAGTTGTACAAAAAATGTATATACCTATCTAACTGAAAACGACATTTCAAAACAATATCCAAACATAATTTTGTATATACCCAGCAAATTTATACGTACATACAGGGTAGTTCTACTGCAGTGTAACAGTAGCTACAGAAACGGTACGAACAGAAACCTCAAAGGATCTAGTCTAGATGATTTAGACTGATTTAATATCATTGCGAAATGTAGTTCGTAGCGGGGTTTAAATATTGATTTTCGATAATATTCGACATTATTTTTACATATGACTTAAAACTTTATACGATATGGCTATATACGTCCATAGTTTCTGGTGACCTAAATATTAAAAGTTATGAAGTCATATAAGCACAGTAAAAGCGTCAGATAACTACCGATAAAAGTTTTAATCTCTATGCAGCTGCGCATTCAAACAATATATGGACATAGACGTTGTAATAAAATTACGCTGTGTTGGATTCTCGAGGGCAAACGTTGCACTTAAAAGATTATTTTCTGATTTTATGGACTCTAATACTGGAAGTAAACTATTAATATGAGCTTAAATCAGAAAAATCATAAACTATAATTATTTTCTACTCATAAGTTTTACTGATGTGAAAATTTCGTGTGTAATTTAGTAACATATATCAATATTGACAATATTGTAAAAATCATTGCCTCAGATGAATAAATCATTTTGAAGCTTGCTTGTAGCGCGACTCAGGGCCCGCTTCAGCGTTTACGTCGCCCCGGACAAAAAGGCAAATTGCCGCCCCCTAATATACATTTAAAAATGTATATCTTTTGTATAAAATAAAAATCAAATGGTTTTAAATTATATTAAAAACGTATATTCAAAAAGAAACATATAACATAATTAAAATTCAAGTCGGACAAAACCGTAAACATTAAAAACGGTAATATTAATATAACACTTATTCCTATAAACAATAATTTTTAATACGTTTGAAGGTAACACTATGGGTCCAAGGGTAGTACAAATACCAAAATAATGAAAAGCAAACTAATTGTTAACCAGGTGCATTTTTAATATTATTACAAAAATGTGTTATTGCACAACCGCACAAACAAAACTTACATCCTATAAAAACTAAACAAAAATAACATCAGCTACTTTAAAGTCACAGGAAACATTTCTTTCTCACTTTTATTTCTGAAAACTTTTTTATTACCTCTTTTAAGTTTACTTGATCAGCAATTTCATGCTCAATCGCCAAAATGGCTAAACCATTAAGACGATTTTTTGGAACGTATAAAGTTCTTGATTAATTTTAATTTTGAAAAACTCCTTTCTCCACGTGCAACCGTTATTGGTATAGTCAGCAATATTCTTAAGGCAACACTAAGGTTTGGTGCAAAATTTAACATAGTTATTAATTTTAGTACTTTGCTCGAACTTTCTTTTTTGTCCAAAACCGCAGAAATTTCCTCTGCTAATTCTACCCCATTTATGTCAACAGAATCACCATCAGTTAAAATACTTTCTAAATCCTTCCGGTTTTTTAATAGCGTCTCTTTAGACATGTTTTTCAATTCGTATATATTATATAAGAATTGAAAATAGTTACTATGGTGACTAAGTTGTTTAAATCTAGCATCTAGAGCATTTAGTGCTTGATCAATAATTTTAAAATAAAAACAAAATCTATCTTATATTTTTCTTTGGGATCTTCGATCGGTTCATTTCGTGTTTCGTATGAGAAATGGGGTTTTCTTCTTCTTACACAATGTCGTGGTATTGTTGTTTCAAAACTAGCCTCAACGCCAATTTCATCTGAATCCGGAAGGTTTTTCGAATGACAATTATTCGAACGACAGTTCTCCGAACGAAATTTCTTCGAATGGACAGTTCTTCGAAAAGACAATTCTTGGAATCGATAATTTTTCGAATGTGTAATTCTTCGAATGGACCATTTTTCGAATCTTTAATTTAGTTTGGGTTAGTTTGGGTTGGCCCCTTTTACCGTTTTAGCAAAATTTCTGCAACGCCTCGGTGGTGTAGAAGGTAGCGTTCTTACCTGTCATTCCAGCGCTGGGGGTTCGATTCCCGTCGGTCGCGACAGATGTTTTTTTACACTACAATTTAATCCTATACATTATTTTTTTATTTAATTATTTACTTTTTCCATTAACTGGACATTTTGTGAAAAAATGCCGCCCTTTCAATTTGCCGCCCCGGACAAATGTCCGTGTTGTCCGGCCCTAGAGCGGGCCCTGAGCGCGTTCATATCTTTTTCACCCCATGAACTCATGGATTATTTGGGATTTCTCAAAACCATTAACACGTTCACGGCCAATGAATATTTATATTCGGTCTGCCTAAGGAAAATGTCATCTATTACTCTCATAAGTCGCCAGAAGCAGAAAAAAATAAATACACCAAAATACCCACAAGAAATTTTCTCATAGTTACAAATAGTGGCCTAGCAAAGCTATTCAAAAAAGGAAATCTAAATAATAAAATGATGTGAGAATGTTTTTCGTTGAAAAATGTTAAACATGGCGTTGGCTTTATATCACCCTCTGAGCAGTACCTTGTGACTTTAGGCACATTTTGTAGGCTTCTCGGCTAGACAAAGAAACTCTTGCATAGTTTCGTCGTTTTTTGTCAAGACTCTTGTTGAAATGTATGAATTAATTAATAAATCTTTTGCACCTTGTGCAAAAAGCAAATGCCAAATTGTCTCTAAACTATAACATGTTGCGTCAAGTAAGTACCGTGGTTATTTACATCGTTATATACAATTTAAAATTTTTCCACTGATGTCCCTAATATTAGTTCGAATAATGTCTTTCGGAACCATTAATGCTACTTTTGTAAGGAAGTGTAATAAGACACCTTTCCTAGTTTTGTTATAGCCGGTAATACATTCCTGCTTCAAAATTATTTGTGATGACCTTTTTTTTTATCTGCATTCATAAGGTTAATATGGTTCTTTTTATTTGAAGTCATAAGAATAGACCTTTTATCTTGCCATTTGATAATTTCTATGCCGTCTCCATTATGAACTCCTAATATCTCATTTTTTGAAATCTTGCTTTGCATGAATTCTTGTGGAGACCACTATTATTCGACATAAAAGTCCCACAGTAAAAACAATTTCTTGCTTAATTTTTAACATTGAAAATCTTTTTGTTTTCCTATTATGGGGTATCAAATCACCAAAAGTGTATGCTACATTTGGCACATCACGTAATATACGTGAGAGATCGTGGTAGTCCGTTTCGGAGGACGAAATCGGTTCAAATGACAAAAATAAATTAACAAACTGAAACTAACCGAAAGTTGATTGAACGACTAACCCAAACTAACTAAAATAACCAAAAGCACGAAAAGGGTTAAAATGATTCGGAACAAGTCAAAAAAATAAAGTTATGTTAATAACTCAAAGTAACCGAAATTTGGCGAATAACCAAAACTAACCATATAATTAAAATTGGCTATAACCTATCGAATCCGGTTCAAATTACTTAAGTAAATTGAAACTAACCGAAAGTTGATTCAACGACTAATCGAAAGTAAGCAAAAGCTCCAAAAAAGCTAACACGCATCGGAACAGATTAAAAATATTAAAGTAAGTTAAAACTAACCAAAACGAACTGAATTTTGGCGACTAACCAAAACTACCCAAAAACATTAAATTGGATTATAACGTATCGGCGCCGATTGAAATGACTAAAATTAAAACTAACTGAAATTAACTGAATATTGATTGAACGGTTACCCACGACGACTATCTAACCCAACCTAAACTAATCTAACCTAAACTACCCAAAAGAACCAGATATGGCTAAAGTGTATCGAAACAGATTAAAAATATTATAATAAGCTAAAAATAACCCAAATTAACCGAATTTTAGCGACTAACCAAAATTATCCAAAAACATTAAAATTGTTTATAATGTATCGGAAACAGTTCAAATGCTTAAAGCAAGTTAAGATTGAGTGAAACTAACCGAAACTTGATTGGAAGACTAACCAAAATTAACAAAATCTATTAAAGATATAAACAAGTAAGACACAATTTTACTTAAAATTCCACTATAATTGAAACTTGAATTCACTAATTGTCATTCGACATGTTTCACTACACAGTAGCTTATCAAGAATGAATGGCAGTATTACAAAATGTTGTTGTCGCCCTATCGGGACGGATGTAAATTGGTCGCCAAGATAATCCCTTTACCTGCATTTCGAAAAGGATTGCTGCTAATGACATGTAAATTCGTCGCCGGCGTTTTATTGAGTACCTACCTGCATCGGTAGGTACGGAACAATAGGTTATTGGGCATATATACCTCAAATCTGAAATCTATTTGTTTTTAGTTTCTTGTCAATTTACTTTCATTCATTGCTATTTCTACCTTCGAGGGAAGTGAATCATAGTGAAAAATGTCGGTGTCAGTTATTGAAAGTGAACGTGGGAGAAGTTTAATTTTGTGCGAAAATTTTACGTTTCCCAAAGACAAGGTCTTGAAAAGTGGAGAAACATCATGGAGGTTGCATCAAAGGAAGCTGCATTGTAAAGCAAGGCTTTAAACTATTGGAACGCAGAACCTGATATCCAGGAGGGAAGATGCGCACAATCACGGAGCATTCAAAAAGGAAGTGAGCAGAAAACTTATTTCAAGTGTATGCAAGAGGAAGGCAAGAGAAGATATCAGTGAAAGGCCTTCAAAAATTATTTGTAGAGCTGTAGCAACAAATTTGCCACCGTCTCGTGCAACTACTGATGTTGGCATTAGAAGAAATATCTATAACAGTTGCCGCAAAATCCTTCCAGGTCCGATTCCTAAGAACATAGAAGAAGTGCAAGGAGTTCTCAGCAGTGCATACGGCGAAACGCTGTTAACCAATAAAGGTGAACAATTTTTGTTTATTAACAATATGGAAAAAATATCATTGTGTTTACATGTGAAAGCAACATACGTGTTTTGACCGATATGGATATACTGTATATGGACGGAACGTTCTCATTCTGCGTAAAGTTCTTCTTACAGTTGTTTACTATTCACGGACTCCAAAATGGCCATTATGTTCCATTAGTTTTTTGTTTGCTACCAACTAAGACAACTGACTGCTATAAAACATGCTTATACCTACTAAAATGCAAGATTTATGAAAGCATGGTCTTACTTTTGATCCACGACAAATTTTCGTTGATTTTGAAAAGGCCATCCACCTAGCATTAAGGTGGGTTTGGCCAGATGTAAAAGTAAGCGGTTGCCGATTCCATTTACATCAAGATACCATGCTTGAATAAGAATAAGTCAATCGGATTAAGTTCTGATTATGAATCAAAGACCGAAATAGGAATCTGGCTCAAAAACACACTCGGGCTGACTTATTTGAATCCAAATGAAGAGGAGGACTGTTTCGTCTTCGATTTAATGTCGTACAAACCAGAAAGTGAACTTTTGGATAAATGTTGTGACTATTTGTTAGAGACATATATCGTTGAAAATGCAACCTTTCCTCCTACTATGTGGGCGGAAGAAGGTGCCTAGGTTACAAGAACGACTAATTAAAGCTAAGTTAGCATCACTTGAAAATTTGGTCAGAAGATATAAATCAAGAGAAATAATCGACTGCATTACGTAAAATGTACATCTTACTTATAATAACTATGCTGAATGGGATAATTCCTCATGTCATCCCATTCAGTATAAGTTAGCGGCATTCCATAGTATGTTACACAGATTAATTACAGTTCCATTAAATAATAATAATTTTGAAATAGAGGTAAATATCATTAAACAAATTGCGGTCAACAATGGATACACCTCTCAAATAATAGATAAACTTTTAAACAAAAAACTATATAAAAAAGCATTAAATCTTGTTTTTCCAATGACTAAAGATACGACAAAAAAATTTGCGCGCATTACCTATA
This sequence comes from Pissodes strobi, assembly GCA_016904865.1. Taxonomy (NCBI): domain Eukaryota; kingdom Metazoa; phylum Arthropoda; class Insecta; order Coleoptera; family Curculionidae; genus Pissodes; species Pissodes strobi. The sequence goes on from MU182773.1 coordinate 73,895, forward strand.
TAGGTCAAATTAGCAACTATATAGCAAAGTTTCTAAAACAATCATTTGACATCAATGTCGCCTTTAAAACTAATAACTCAATAGGAAAATATATAAAAAACAACAAAACTAAAAGACAAAAATCAAATAAATCAGGAGTATATAAACTATCATGTAATGACTGCCCAAAAATTTACATTGGCCAATCAGGTAGAAGTTTTTCTAAAAGGATAAAAGAACATTTTAGAAGTTTCATTAATCATAAGTCAGATTCTCATTATTCAAATCACTTACTAGAATATAATCATAATTTCGATCATAATTTCCAAATTCTGCACACTGAGAATAAAGGTATTAGATTAAATCTGTTGGAGTCCCTTGAAATTAATAAATTTAAAAACACAGATGTTTTGCTAAATTGTCAATTAGACCTAAATAGATCACCCTTGTTAAATCTATTTTAAAAAACCCCTTTTTTTGTTAAACCATTTATTATACCTATACCTATAACCCTTATTTACCGAACCTAATTTTATTGCTTGCATGAAAAACCAAGTCTGTAGAACCGATAGGGCGACAACATTTTGTAATACTGCCATTCACTCTTGATAAAGCTACTGTGTAGTGAAACATGTCGAATGACAATTAGTTAATTCAAGTTTCAATTATAGTGGAATTTTAAGTAAAATTGTGTTTCACTTGTTTATATCTTATATATGTGGAGTTCCACCAAGTATCGGCAAATTCAATTAAAATCTATTAAAATTAATTATAACGCGTCCGAACCAGTTCATATGACTAAAATAAATTGAGACTAAGTGAAAATAACCGAAAGCTGACTAGACGATTAACCAAATCTAAACAAATATATTAACATTGATTATAGTAAATCGGAACCGGCTTAAATTATTAAATTACATTGAGAATAAGTGAAACTAACCGAAAGTCGATTGGACGACTAACCAAATCTACTGAAATTGGTTACAACATATCGGAACCTGCTCAAATAAGTAAAATAATTTGAGACTAAATGAAAATAACCGGAAGTTGTTTGACGATTAACTGAAGCTAACTAAATCCAATAAAATTGATTATAACGTATATGTTCAAATGACTAAAATAAGTTAAGAAGAAACTAACTAATAAGAAACTAACCGGATGTTGATTGGACGACTAACCAGAACTAATCAAATCTATGAAAATTGATTATAACGTATCGGAACCGGCTCAAAGAAGTAAAATAAGTTGAGACTAAGTGGAACTAACCGAAAGACGATTAACCAAGACTATCCAAAACTACCCAAGTCTATTAAAATTGATTTTAACGTATCCGAACCGACTCAAAGAATTACAATAGGTTAAGACTAAGTGAAACTAACCGAAAGTTGGTTCGACAACTAACCAAAAATAATCCAATCCATTAAAATTGCTTTTAACGAATCGTTACCGGTCCAAATGCCTTAAATAAGTTGATACTAAGCAAAATGAACCGAAAGTTGATTAGACGATTAACCAAAACTAATCAAATCTATAAAAATTGATTATAACGTATCGGAACTGACTCAAATGACTAAAGTAATTTGAGACTAAGTGAAAGTAACCGAGAGGTCATTGAACGACTAACCAAAACTAACCAAATCGATTAAAATTGATTATAAGGTATCGGAACCCGTTCAAATGACTACAGTAAGGGAAATTAACCGAAACTTGATTCGACGACTAACCAAAAATAATCTAATCCATTAAAATTGATTATAAAGTATCGTAACCGGTTCAAATGACTAATATTAGCTGATACTAAGTGAAATTAACCGAAAGTTGATTAGACAACTAACCAAAACTGCCCAGCTCTATTAAAATTGATAATAACGGATCGGAACCGACTCAAATGAATGAAAATAAAATAATTTGAGATTAAGTAAAACTAAACGAATTTTGATTGAACGACTAACCCAAACTAACCAAATTTATTAAAATTAATTAAAACGTATCGGAACCGGTTCAAATAACTAAGATAAGTTAACACTATGTGAAACTATCATAAAGTTGTTTGGACGACGCACCAAATGTAACCAGATTTATTAAAATTGATTATAACGAAACGGAACCGGCTCAAATAAGTAGAAAAAGTTGCGAACAAGAGAAGCTAACCGAACATGGATTAGACGACTAACCAAAACTAACCAAATCTATTAAAATTGATTTAAACGTATTGGAACCGACTCAAATGACTAAAATAAGTTGATACTAAGTGAAACTAACCGCTAAAGTTATGAATAGTAAAAATAAACCAAACTTGAAATAATATGCATTTATGTAATATATGTTGGTAAACTAAACTTGCGTAATCTGCTAAAAGTAATTTTTTACAATAGATTGTGTTAAGGGTGGGTGAGGGTGACTTTTAGTGTCTCACGATAGACTAGTCGCGTTTCATCTGGTTAGATCGAGGAATATGCAACGAATCGAATGCAAATGGTCTTTTGTTTTTTACAACCACACTTATAACGTTTTAAATTGTAAAAAAGAATGAGACTTGAAGTAATATACATTTATTTGGTATATTTTGGTAAACTAAACTTACGTAATCTAACTTGATCTAACTTCTATCAACTATATATTTCAACACAATTATGAGTTTTCTCAGATCTCAAATTTAATAAGCACTGCATTCTGCTTCGGCATTTTCAATGTACCCCCCGGTTGCATCTTTGACTGTGATTTTTTTTCCTAGTGTGACATTTGCGTAAAATATATTCCCGTACAAAATCCGTCTCGTATCTAACAAGCTATCCATCAGATGCATGAACGTGGATCATTGGAGTTTGCGTTTTGATCTTCTTCCTTACCACATTTGCACAGTTACTATAGTTTCACGATATGCTTTTGCCGCTTGTTTCCGATATACTGGCAAATGCCTAGGCGCCGCGACCTAGCCAAGGTATCATACTTTCGTCCACTACCAGAATCTAAGATATTTTGATATCTAGTATTGAGCATAGTTAGTCGATGCCTTATTCGGAATTGGCGATCATTCGAGCTCCCTTAAATTTTCTTTATGGTTAAAATGAATTGTTCCAAGAGCATGATAAAGGTCATCTTTTGACCAACACAGTTTTATTGTTGGCACTCTGATCCGACCTATAATAATACCAAAAAATGTATACATTTCGTTGCAAGTTGTATTATTCCCTGAATTAACACGGGATTTATTGCTTTTAGCATGTGTAGCATTTTCGATTTGTATTGCGTATCTGAACAATATGGTCTAGAACTCCATCGTCTACAAATAGCTTAAACATTTGAAGAGGACTGCTGCAGATTTCAGAATCAACGTTAATTTTCTGTGTCTTAATGCTCATCAATGTTTACAATATTTGTTGAATCTGCATTTAAAAGTTCGTTAACAGCTGCATTTTCTACTTCATTAAGACCTGAATCATTGATGGTAACATTAATATCATTAAGTTCAAAACCTAGATTCGGCGGATAAACGTTTTGAAGTTAAGCTTGATTCATAATCGGGATCTGAATCAGATTGCTTGTTTGCAAATGTACCATTTAACTTATCTTTACTGCCATTACGGTCATCGTTTTGATTTTTTATGGCATCCTATAGCACTCGACAAGTACACACACTACTTGCGAAGATGCTGGTTGACACGGTTTTTGAATATCAGTAGGTTGTAATTAAGGGGATCAGATGCCCTGGGAGTGAGTTCCACAATGATGCAGTGCGCCAGGCAAAGGAGACCTTGTACAGTATGTGATGAATCGGTGCCCTCTTGCCGCTCTGTCGTGACTGTCTGACATATGTTGCTGGGGGCAGGATGAGGCGGAAAAAATCCAGGGAACATCTACCGTGAAAATATCTGTAAAACAGAGATATTTCGACTACATGTCCGCAGTGAGGAACTTGAAGGGGACTAGCTACGACATCTAAATGTTCTGACTTATCGGACTGACGATCGCATCGACATATCCAGTCTTTCGGGTTAACGCCTTATAAAAGTCTTTTTTCTTAAAAATAAAATTATGATATCGCTAAAATTTAAATCAAGTTGTTGAGAACATTTACCTCAATAGGACTCACGATTTTGTTTCTTCAATAATTCAAATATCTCTTTATTACGAGAAGACATCTTCGCACTTGCACGTGGTCCCAAATAAACACTCACAGCGAAAATGGACTTACCAGACAAATTTGTTCAGTATGTAATGAAATTGAACAGTTGGACGATAAATTGGAACGATATACTTAGTTGGGCGCTAATTTGTAGCGATAGTTAATTTATTTAATTAAGTATGGCATTGTGCGCCATTTTGTATGTATTTAGTTGTGCAAATGCATGAGATTCGTTTTTATTTTTCTTAGGGGGTAGATCGTCGCGTCGTTCCTTTACTAGCAGTGATTTGTTTGGGCGCCAGAGTTCCTAGAGACAATGCGAACTAAATATGAACACTTAAATATAAATATCAATAAAGATAGAAATATCAGAAATTTACCCTTATAATTCGCAATGTCTCACAGACCTCT
>MU182773.1:83410-94619 GCA_016904865.1 Pissodes strobi
GCTTAAGTCGAATAAGACTAAACGAATCATAAACAATTATTAATTATGTATGTAATAATGAAAGAATTAGTTAAATATACTGCAAGATAAATTAAATATTTGAAGATTAAAAATCAGCACTTAACCGTCGGCGTCTCGGCACAAGATTTCAAAATTCAAGACGCTGGACAAAATATGCTTGCCGGTGTATTATTGGCTAATTTATATTATGTGATTACCACTATAAATCACGCAGCGTCAAGCCACAGACATACCCAATATTAAATCTAGCAATCTATAGTAAATTAAATTCATGAATTGTAGGTATCAAATAGCGTATATAGACGTTACAAGTATTAGCACCTTTGTTAAATTAGCGTTTATTTGGGGCGATATCGGACAGATATACCCGGTGCATACTATCCATCCTAAAGGGGTTTGTCTGCTTACGTTCGACAAGTAGGTATCTGTAATATGTTTGGTGAATTATTAGTTTAGAAGATACGACTATCGCCGGAATGAAATAGATAGAGTGACTGGTACGCGTTGCAATATAATCCCCAATACCAGGTAAGTTTGGGTTACAGTTTGTATTGCAGTGGACATATTGATGATGGATGATGCAGTACAAATTTCAATATTGGAGGATACATATATGTAGGAAGAGCAAAATAAATATATTTCTCTATTTGCAATATGCGACAAGAGATTGCATTTTTTTGGAATGGGAGCTGGAGGAATTTTAATACATAAATACATATTGTATGATTTTGCTTGTAAACTAGATTAAGAAAGAAAACAACCAATTAAAAACAAAATTAAAGGCTTTATTTTCAGTATAAACACAGAGGTAAAAAGTTGTATAGAAACCAAAAATAACAAAATATATAGTAAATGAAATAAATGTAAAAATGCATTAAACATAATAACTTTCTATGTTACCAGGTGAGCGTGTACTAGGAATCAGTAATAACATATCGCATGTCGTCCACATAAGACAAAGCTACCTCATTTTTCAGTTCGATATACATATTGTGATGAAGCGACCGGAAAATATCATTCTAACGAAAAATTCTTGTACATGCTACGTCGACCGCTGTCTTATAATATTCAAGAATAATTTACACCTTATATTTTTTTCGTTACTTTTCCAATCATTTTAACAAAAAGCTTTTAGCTTCGGTACCAGCGAATTCCCTTACGTTTTTGCATACTCATCCTTCATCCTGCCTAATACTGATTAGTTTATAAGAAGACCTTGTGAGTAAATAGAATCTATAAAACTACCTCATAATTTATCATAAAAACTTTCTCTTTCAATATTCAAAATAAAGGAGTCAGTAACTGACCTAAATTATACAAAAAGTCATAAATAATGGTTTCAGAGATATCTAAAATCGTGAACACTTCATAGATTGGTTTGTCAAATGTGACTTTCTATTTCAGCAGGTACTAAATTTTCGCAGAAAATATCGCGGTCTTTCGAATGCGGTTTTGAAATCTATGGTTCAGCCCCTAACTTTCTACCAATACTTCCAATGGGTAATTTAACGTCTGCTCTCTCCTCCACGTTTTTCATCGTTTTCCCAAACACAGCATTACTTTAATTTTAAAGAGTTTTCAAATTTATTGGATGCCGCATCTTGCTTCGCTGTACTCAGGTTAATGTAAATTTTGAGCCTAGGAGATTGATCAAGAGAGAAAACGTGTAAGGCGGTGATTTAAAATTTGCTGCAAATTATAAAGATGATTATTAGTATTAGCTTTTCAAAATTAAATTTTATCAATTATATTTAAGGCAAATAGATTCTATCCAATTATATCTTTACACAATGCAGATATTTGTAGCCCACTGCGTTCCAGTTTGCTCATCATTTCACAAAAACGAAACATCTAGAAATAAATAACAACTCAAATTATTCAATGAACACCATTTAGTTTTTATTATAAGTAATTATTATGAGCCAATTATTTTTCCTAATAAAAATTGAACGTTCAACAAGAATAATTCACTAGCACTATTCCATTATAACTAGATCATTGACAATGTATATTATTATATAAATTGTTAATGCAACCAAAATTTGTAATCTATGCGATTTGCTTTGATGCTGTTCAATTAAAATATAAAATTGTAGTTACATAATATATAGGAGCATATTGCGACTGAATTAATGATTGTATATATCATAGATAAATATTAAGGGTATATATCATTGGCACAGATTCATTGGTAGCACTAACCCTATCACATTTAGGTAATTAAGTAAGATGTGATAATTAAAATACTGATTTAGAAAATCGATTATTAGATCTAATTAGTCAAAATGTAAATACAAGCTAAAATTCAAATTAGTACCGTTGATTGAGAAGTTGATTAATCAACGCTAGTACGGAATGCTGTTGAAATTTGTCAACAATAACAATAGCCTCTCTAAATCATGACAAGTTTAAAAAATGAAATGGAAATTGGTTCCAATAAATAATTAATAGTCAATATTACCCTGAAATCGTAATAGAAAAACATGCATGAGAACTCTTCATCAAAACTCGAGCCAAAAGTACTCGGACGGAACTGACTTTCAGTTTCAAGAAGGAAAGCTAAGTTTCTGATCTCAGTAATGCAATGATTAGCCCATATTATCAAAATAAACCCATTATTGGCTTTTCTGGAATAAAAGTACGAATCCCTTAACACAGAGAAGTTAGTGTTTACGATGCTTATAATAGTTCTTGACCATAATCTTTGCTCTTTCGAGAAATCAAACTAAACAAAATATTCATTATTAGCATTGTTAAATAATATGTTTGAATGACATCATTTCATTTTGGCAAACATAATATGGTTTAAAGTTACCAAATTGGATAGTGAAATAAATAGAAAATTTTTGCAAACCAATATTGGAGTGGTAGGAAAATCTGTTATTGGCAACAAGGAAGAAATATTTGATGAAAGGTTCGTACAGGGTGGCCCGTTTATTATGGGATGACACCTTATCTCAGAATCTACGGGGTGCACCAAAAAAAGTTTAATACAAAAGTTGTTTGATTTATTTCACTTTTTAAAATATTACAATTTTATATATACTGGGTGTTCGTATTTTCGTGGACAAGTATCAACTTCCTTATTTTAAATAGAATACCCTGTAAAATGAAGCATTTTTGAATTCCTCAGTAAATTCTAGATATATTTTATCGAAGTTCTTACCCGCGGCTTCGCGCACGTTGAAAAACCTGAAAAAAGAGTAAGATTTAAGAAAATAAACAGATGTAGACACCTAACCTCAAAAATAGAAACATTATAGCTATTGCTTAAAGATGGTAGAAAAATGGAAATAAATAAAGAGAAACTAGGATTAAAACTAACAGTGAAAATCATAATTTTTTACAATTTGAATTACTCTTTGTGAATTGAGCTCTCGTTTATTACTTTTATTATTTTTAAAAGTACATCCAAAACAGTTGATGTTATACTCAATTGAATAGTGATCTGACCGCTGGTATTTACTAGTTGGAACGCCAGATGGCGTTAAATGTCATTCAAATGGAACGCAAGATGGCGCTAAATTCTCTTCAAATTTCTCAACTCTTCGTCGGATGATCATATATATGACAGCATCAATCTATAGCCCTTCAGAGAATTTTTTTTATATAAAAAGTGACCTATGTCATTTACTATACCTTTGAAAAGGTCTTTACAAAATTTCATAAGGATCGATTGAGTAGTTTACGCGTGAAAGCGTAACAAACAAAGAAAAAAACTCACATCCACATTTATAATATTAGTTTGGGTAATAATTAGAAGTGCTTACCAGTGTTACAACTACACCTCCTTTACTTTTTTAACAGGTTTTAGTAGGGTTAAAACCCTTCGGCAACAACTTTACACTAACACTCTAACACGAACAACACTTTCAAACGTCAAAGTTTTGACACTTAATAATCAGTCACAACATTACGTTTCTATAGTAACAAAACCCCAGTACACATTCTTCACAATATGCTTTTGAAATAACTGTACAAAATTTCATGATATCTTAGTTTTTAATGATCTTTGACAGATATTTAAGTACATACGCCCCAGATAAGCCGCGGGTAAAAATTGTCCTATCTCTTGAAAACATCTGTACAAAATTTCAGATAAGATAAGATATTTCTTACTTTTTAATTATCTTTGGCAGTTATGTAAGGATATCAACGCGAGTAAAAACTGCTCTTTGTCCTTTACTATAAATCTTGAAAACTTCTATAGAAAAATGTCATGATGATCGGTTGACTAGTTTACGCGTGGAAAATAGGATTAAAACTAACCGTAAAAATCAACGCAAGCGAAGCCGCGGGTAAAAACTAAAAGTGTCCTATGTCCTTTACTATACCCTCCAAACTTTTTTTTTACAAAATTTCATGATGATCGGTTGTGCAGTTTACGGGTGGAAAATACGATTAAAACCAACCGTAAAAATCAACGCGAGCGAAGCTGCGGGTAAAAGCTAATAGTGTCCTATGTCCTTTACTATACTCTTGAAAATATCTTTACAACATTTCATGATATCTTACTTTTAAATGATCTTTGAGATATATTTAAGTACATCAACGCGAGCGAAGCCGCGAGTAAAAACTCTCCAATGTCCTTTACTATACTCTTGAAAATATTTGTTAAAAATTTCATGATGATCGGTTGAGTAGTTTACGCGTGGAAAATAGGATTAAAACTAACCGCAAAAATCAATCCGAGCGAAGCCGCGGGAAAAAATTAAAAGTCTCCTATGTCCTTTACTATACTCTTGACAATATCTTTACAAAATTTCATGATATCTTTCTTTTTAATGATCTTTGGCGGTTATCTAAGTACATCACCGCGAGCGAAGCCGCGGGTAAAAACTGTCCTATGTCCTTTACTATACTCTTGAAAATATCTGCAAAAAAATTCATGATAATGGGTTGAGCACTGGAAAATAGGATTAAAACTAACCGGAAAATCAACGCTAGCGAAGCCGCGGGTAAAAACTAAATGTGTCCTATGTCCTTTACTATACTCTTGAAAATATCTGTACAAAATTTCATGATGAACGGTTGAGTAATTTACGCGTGAAAGCGTAACAAACAAACAAACTCACATTCGCATTTATAATATTAGTTAGGATTATGATATAATAACCAATATCTAAGTCTTACTATTTTTGACAAATTTTGAAGATTATGGTAAAAATGACGTTTGCAGGTCTAAATATAACAATCAATTTCTCCAATTGAAAACCTTTATTATTTAATTGGAGTCGGTTTGTTTGTAGAAGGGGATCTACATTAGTAGTCTGTATTTGCATTTCTTATAACAAATAAATACAGGGTGATCAAAAACTAATATTCAAAATTTAAATGAAAAAATCGTTAAAAGTAATTTTTTTCAAATGGAAACCCCCTATTTATATAATGTTATCTTATTTAGCATTAAAAAGGGACTTTGTATAAAGTTGTCTATTCGAAAAACTTATAGTATTTGAAATATTGGCAATTTAATATTTTTCTATTGTAAAAATGCTATACGGCTTTTAAGTTTTGTTATTAGTTGGCCATGACGGCGAGGCGTGGTGAAAGAAAAAACAATCGAGCACTTCAGAAATGACACTATTTCTGACTGTGTGTGATAATACACTTACTTATTATCTCAGCCGGGATGATTAGGTTGTTTACCTTTCGTCGGGCGCAGCTGGTCTAGCAGCTACAACAGTCTTTCTTTTGCATCGTGTATGGTAGCCGATATAGTGTTAAAATCCCCACCGCATAGGTAGCCTCCTATAATGTGTCTAGAAATGTAAAACGCTGGCCAATGGTAGTGTCCTTCTCTATGTTAAAACGGACGCATAGATAGCTTTTCTAAAAATAGGAAAAATGTTAAATTGCCATGATTTCAAAAACTACAAGTTTTTCAAATATACAACATTATACAAAGTCGTTCGTATTTTTAATGCCAAAAAAGATAAAATTATAAAAATAGGGAGTTTCCGTTTGAAAAAAAATTACTTTTAACAATTTTCTTATTTAAATTTTTAGTGTTAGTTTTTGATCACCCTATCTTTATTTATTATAAAACTGTCAACGCAGACCACTAAAGTAGACCCTCTTCTACAAGGAAACCAACTCCAATTAAATAACAAAGGAATTCAATAGGAGAAATTCATAGTTATATTTAGACCTGAAAACGTAATTTTTTACATAAAATTCAAAATATGTCAAAAACGGTCAGACTTAGATATAGGATATTATATACAAGATATATGTAGAATTTTCCGAGGATTTTAAAAATGTCTTAATATACAGGACATTCTGTTTAAAATAAGGAAGTTGATACTTGTCCAAATACGAACACCCTGTATATTTAAAAATGTAGTATTTTAAAAGTCTAAGTATATCCAAACAACTTTTGTATTAAACTTTTTTTGGTACACCCTGTAGATTCTGAGATAAGGGGTCATTCCTTAATAAACGGGCCACCCTGTACGTGGTTCTGTTACAATGTGTATGAAAAATTAATCTGATTAGCTTACAGATGTTTAGCCGACTTTCTATGAAATGACGTAGTACCAGCGGAATACTGGCATATACGTTTTCCGTAGAACTCCAGATCCTATCTCGAAAGGGTGGAGTGGGTGGGGGGGGGGGGTTAGATGCACCGTCAATCTACTCCTACTTACTAGGATTTTTTGTATTCAACAATTTCCAGACATTGCGACATGTTTGTTGGTAAGGCAAAATTACTGAAAACCAGGAAAAAATCTGACATACCCAAGCATCTCGATTTCTTTCGCACAAATGCTGAATAACATTTTAACGAAAATATTACTATTCTATATTTTAAATGTATTTTTCTAAGAAAAGTCCTATCGTTCTGTTCGCCATTTAACTTTATTTCCAATTAAAAACGAAATTCTATCTGGCCAAAGGTTCTCAAAGCCAAAGCTAAAGTCTGTCTTGTAACAATCGTCCACTCTTCGTGAACATATTTGTGATTTTTTTCTTGCGCTGTAAGCTTCTTTTTGGCAGCAGCTTCGCCTTTCTGTCGACAAATTTGTAAAACGAAACGACATTGTTAACTCTAGTGCCGAATGCGCAGTTTTTAAATTGTCTGAAATTCGGCCGTCATTAAAGTCCGGGTTGCCCGTCAAGTTTCGACGAAAAGTGCCGCAAATAAAAAAGAGCAGTTATTTCGGCCTGCTTTTTAATAGTGATTTAATTGACGGTGCAGTTTCGTTTCAAATTCGGTCCTTTCTCTATGAGTTTTTGCACTTTATGCGCAATTAACTGCTTTAAATAAATTATGAAAACCAACATGATCGATTTGATTCGTTTTTGCAATAAAAGGAAAACTTGCTGATGCTGCGGCGTTTACGTTGGGGCCACTAGGTAAAATTGACAAGTTTTATTTGGCAAAGTAATTCAGTTCGTAATGGTTTGGAATTCTGGACGGTACTTTAACAATTTAGGTTATTTAAATTTGGATTTGGGATGATCAGATGTACAGGTTTTTAGAAGTGACCCTCTTTTACTTTCCCTTAAGTGTACCAAATATTTTCTAGTTAGACACGAAGTCTCTCAATTTAACATCAGTATCGCATTGCATTATGCAGACAAAAAATACATTCATATTTTTAATCCCTCCATTTATGCGGCAATAGGTTGCGGCAACCCTATGCCACTGTTTTTTACTCGAGTGAAATGTCACGAAGAAATAAGAAATGTTTTTTGAAACATTCTCTTGTTGCAAATCGGTTTAAAATTTTTGGCTGGCGTTCAAAAGGAGTTGGTTTTTATCTAAAATTATTCAAACATTCCCATTCAATCAGGCGTTTCCTTCATTCCTCGGTAAACTCATAATCCCCGTCTTTAAGCCGGATACGGGTAAATTCCATAAAAGAAATGCAAATAAAATGTAATCAGTTTTTGGCTTCTCGTAAAAAGAAACAATTTAGACATAGCTTGCAGGAAGAAATGAAAAACGTACTACGGGTTATTTCCAAGGTAAATATAATGTAATGAAATGTGTTGGCATTTTCTTCATACCAGCATACCTACGTGTATGTTGGTAATTTGGGTTAGGCATGCGACAGATTTAGTCATCTGACAAATTTGATAGTTCGATTGACGAGCTTCTGCTACTATTATCGAGGCTGTGCAGGAGCACAGTGCGGGTGATTCCCACGCATACACTGAAAAAATAGCTTTTTTCTTCAAACGTCAGTAAATCCGTCATTACTCGACTGTGTAGGCGGCGGTGAAGTTTCGTTTTTCCTCCGCCGGAGCTTTACTTTTCACTTTTCCGCCGGCGGAGGTAAAAGTGTTGTCATAGCAACATAGATACAATACAAACAGACAACAAAATATGCGCCAACAACTCAAGATTTATTAAACTACAATTTGTATTTATCACTCAATTTGTGACTGCATTTCTAAAAATCACTAATTTAGGAACAAATTGGTTATTATTTAATTGAACTTACTCAATAACTGCTTATCAATACGGAATTAAAACGCAATCGGAAACGCAATTTAAAAAAAATAATTATTGTTGACAGTGTCCACTGACAGCTTTATGTTACATTCACTGACACCGGTCTAAGCAAGGCCACCTACGACCGTGGTCTAAGCCGCCTTGCGAACCCATTTATCTTTAATAATAATTAGATATTATTACTATTAAAAAGAGATGTTTTTGCATTAATTTGTCGACATTTGAAGAAAAAACAGCATATTTTATTTGGAGGAAAAGTTACTTTTCATGGCTTGCTCTCTATTACCAGCCTCACTCCGTTCGGCTGTTAAACACGAGCGCGCCATGAAAAGTATCACTTTTCCTCCATATAAAATAATACACTATTTTTCTATAAGTTGTAGGAGAGTTTTTACATCACGCGGTGCTGCAATTGAAGAATTATTTTAGTGACATAAGGGTACTTTCCTATAGGGTTATACTATCCGATATGTAACGGCCTGATTTGTTACATATCTAGTGGCCAAGATATTCTTTGCGTGCGTTGATAGAATCACATCTTAAATGATTCTCAATGCTCACGGGAGCGTTAGTCGAATTACAGGTGTCCATTAATACAAAGTTGTAATAAAATGAAAGCAGAGATAAATTCTCGGCAATTTACAAACCTTCTTTCCCCATAACATTTTCTACAAAGTTGTAATAAAATTAAGTTGAAAAATATGCTCTATAGTCAAGGCAAAAATTTTTTACATCATATATTTCAAGGTATTACCTACAAACCTTACTAAATTTTTTATCCGATCGGACGAAAAACGGTACCTTTCCGATGTGTTTTCTCACCGCAAAAGTCATGATTCCAGTATATTGTATTCATTGCTTGGCAACATGCAATAACTGTACAAGAACAGAAAATAACAGTCCGGGAATATAACATTCCCGTCCTAGGCCGGGAATGTAACATTTCTGTCATATTCAAACGCCTTGTTCGTCAGATCTGACGTCTATCAAAAGTAACATTTAGCTGTAGTTTCCGTAGCTGCGTAATAAACTTCAAGCTCGCTCGATTCAAAACTTGATACCATGTTGAGTTTAAATTTAAAACCCGTTTTTATTTACAGTAATATTTGGCTCTATTTATATAAGTACGTATTCTGATTAATTTCGATCGGATAAAAAATAGTATGTGCAACTCGTAGGAAAAGCACATTCCTGGACTCCTGTGTTGCTGGCCTCGGCTGCGCCTCGTCCAGCAACTACCACAGTCGTCCAGGAATGTTTTGCTTTTCCTTTTGTAATAAATTCAAATTGAAATAATGCGTGCTTCTGATTTATTACTGTATTATTACCATACCACACACCTCTCAAGGTGTGTCATTATTACCCGTTGGGGCAATGAAAAATGTACTATCTCAAATAAGTAAAAATATATACTCACGAATTATTGAGTTATCTATAGAGAAATATAAAATTTACTAAAGTTTATATTCCAAGGTATAACCTACAAATAGTTTTGCTAAATTTTACTACAGAGTTGTGATAAAGTCAAGTCTAAAATACAACCTCAATAATTATTCTATTATCCATAGGGAGGAATATAAATAATTTACTATAACTTGTATCCGAAGATATTAACTGCAAACATCTCGCTAAATTTTACTAGAAAGTTGTAATCAAAGTAACTTGAATTTTATAATCGAGAATTAATGTGTTACCCATAGGAAAATGGAAAATTTAGTAAGATTTGTATTTTAAGGTGTTACCTATAAATTTCCTAGCTAAATTTTGTTATAATATTGAAATACATTCAGTTTGAAATAATTGCTCCAATATTATTGCTATCATGTTTTTACCCATAGGGGAAGTGAAACATTTACTGTACCTTGCAATCCAAATTTATTACGTACAAACATTTTAGAACGATTTTTGAAAAGTTTTATACCGACTAAGAACAATTAAAGAAACGTTTAAAGAAACACGTAGTCATGGGAGACTTTAATGCAAAGTTCGGAAGAGGAAAATTAGGAAATATAGTGGGGACATTTACATTGGGCGCAAGAAATGAAAGGGGAGTCCAATACTGCCAAGAAAAAGAACTGGTAATTACTAATACCCTATATGACCTACCCCCAAGAAGACTTCATACAAGCTCAAACAAATAACCGGCAACACAAAAGACGAATAACCTGTACCACAAGAAATAATCAAGGCAAGGTAGTATCAGACTCAGCCGAAATAAAAAAAATTGGGAACAATACAGCCGAGAACTTTTTAATGATAAAAGGAGAGGATTAATATCTAAAAATTCTACCATCTGAAGTAAAACATGCGATAAAGAATTCTAAAAGCGGTAAAGCGACAGGTCCGTACGAAATTCCCATACAAATATTGAAAGCAATGGATGATGATATGACTCAAAAATTTACGAAATTTTTAAACAAGATATATATACAGGACATAATCCCAGAATGAGAATTTGTACCATTTCCTAAGGAAAACAATCCTAAAACGTGCAACAACTATCGACTTATTCTTATTATGAGTCATCCGTTGAAAATCTTATTAAAAGTTACAAAGAACAGAATATACAATAAATGTGAGGAACAACTAAATGAAACACAATTTGGATTTCGTGGAGGCATGGAAACCAGAGAAGCCTTGTTTTCATTAACACTAACAGTTCTATTTCAAAATTGCCGAGAATACAACAAAACCGTATATGCATGCTTCATTGACATTCAAAAA
>MU182773.1:94629-108901 GCA_016904865.1 Pissodes strobi
ACTTTCGTCCCATTGCACTGTTGCCTACCATGGCTAAAGTGGTTGAGAAGCTGGTTAAGGTGAGAATGGATTCTTTTATAAAGAGACATGGCCTTATGAGCTCGCAACAGTTTGGCTTCCGAGAGCTGATGGGTACGAGCGATGCTATTTTCGACTTTCTCGAACATCTATACATCCAACTGAACTCTGGAGAGGTTGCTACGGCAGTATTCTGTGATCTGTCCAAGGCATTTGATTGCGTGGATCACGGAATACTGTTGTTGAAACTAGAAATGTATGGATTTAGGGGTATGGCGTTGGAGTGGTTTCGATCGTATTTGTCTGAGCGTGTGCAGATGGTCGTGTTTGCTGGGAGCAGCTCGGATGAACTGAGTGTGAGGGCCGGCGTTCCCTAGGGCTCTGTCTTGGGGCTACTTCTGTTCCTGATTTATGTAAATGATCTTTCGTACCTTTCGACAGCGGGGAAATTCACCATCTTCGCCGATGATACCACCATTCTCTGGCATGTTCGGATGTCGATCGTCTCAGATCCAATGTAGGGACAGATTTGATGAAGATAAAGCGGTGGTGTGATGCAAACTCTTTATCATTTAATGTTTCCAAAACCAATATTTTAAATTTTAAGTGTGCTGTGGAGGATATTTTTCTGGAGGGCTAACTGATTCCAAAACCCAACATGAACAAATTTCTGGGCTTATCAATAGATAACTCTTTGAAGTTTGAAGATCATATATTGAATGTTTCCAATAAGATCTCTTCTGGTTGTTATGCCGTCAGGGTAATTTCTAACAGTTTGGACTTCTCCATCGCTAGAAATTCTTATTTTGCTTTGGCCGAATCCCACCTTCGATATAGTATTTGTTTTTGGGGTTCATGTGCTCAGTACTTATTCAACTCTGTATTTAACTTGCAGAAGAGGGCAATCAGATATATGTGTGGTGCAAAAATTCGCGATTCATGTCGTCCATTATTTGTAAGACATGGCATTTTAATTCTGTGTTGCATATTAGTTTTGGAGACGGTTTGTCTAATTTTTAAGAAATACAAAAGTGAGCTATGTATAGGTGGGCAATATAATATGCGTCACACTCACACCCTTGTGCTGCCCATTCCAAGCTCAGAGCTAGTTAGAAGCTCCATAATTTATGGAGGCAAGAAGATCTTTAATCATCTCCCCTTACGGTTGAGAAGGCAACCATGCATTGAACGGCTCCGAAAACAACCAAAACAAATGTTATCGGAAAAGGCTTACTACAACCTGAATGATTTTTTTAGGGATAGGATTGATTAAAAAATGTTTGTGAAGATTGTTCTATTTTTTATATCGTCTTTCTTCTCTTTTTTACTCTATGGACTGGTGTATTTTTAGTACATAAGAATAAGTTTTATTATAACTATCGACCTTTTAGACATTAGATATTGAGTATGGCTTTGTCAACAACTTGGTAAGTTACGACAATAAAGCTATTTTTTGACTTTGACTTTTAACCGCTTAAGTGTTCCTATCCATCTTTCCCGATTATCTATCTGAGCTATGCAACATGAAAGAGCGCAGATCGAGAGCGGCAAACTGTCTTTACTGTGACACGTGGTCTACTACCTCACAGCGCACTGCCTTTATCTTCGTGAAGAACCTCACAACATTTCCAATAGTAAACTTAGAACAAACAAAGAAAATCGTTTTTCGACAAACAAACATTACTTAAACCATGAAGTGAAAATCCACAAAGGCACCAGGAAGAAGAAACATCGCATACCGACACTTAAACCAGAAATGGAAAATTGAAATAGAAAGGATAGTACATACAGGTCGCATAGGGAGAAATAAAAAGTCCATATGGAAATAAAACTACAATAGTTACTATGCAGAAAGTATATAAGGAGGAAAAGAAGAAAATATATGAGAAAGTGTTATGTGATGTAAATGGACCTAAGTAATAGTGAGGAAAATAACAATAAAACTTAGAGGCCATGAAACTTAGAAAATTTAGAATATGTACATAGAAGCCACCTGGAATATATTAAAAATATACTAGTAAAATAAGAGATAAACTATTCATATAGAAGACAGTACAATAGGCATAATCTGTAGGACAATAGATATGATTAAGAAGCACATTACAGATACATACCTAATATACATACTAAAACTCTTTGTGAAGTAAGGATACGACAGAATTCAGATTCATGGGAGCAAGTATTAGCCAACGAGACGCCAGCTGCACGATGCGCGATGCCCAGGTGAAAGAAACCTTAGGAAGAAATATACCATAAAAATTGCAATTAAATTAGTGAACGCCTTAAGATATCAAACATAAAGGGCAGGTCGTATAAAAATTATATATAGCAGGCCAAGTGTAATAAAAAGTTCTGAAAAACTTTATAATAAAATACACTGGAAGATTATGCTGAAAAAGAAAAGTGCATATTACCTAGCAGTATAAATAATAATCAAATAATAATACTGATTATATAGATAAGATTACATTAATGCAATCCATACAAAAATAAACGCTGCTACTTACCAAGATTCGCCGGACATTTCAAGGACCAGCAGGTGCAACAAATTTAATATATGTAACACTATGGAAAGAACAGCCAGCTCATTGATATTAGCTCTACATTAGTGAGATGTCACTGGTCATTTTTCATTCAGTAAACTTCTGAAGAAGGCATGTAAATTGTCTGTAGGGAATTGACCGCCCTGATACAAGTCCAGCTCTAGGGGCACTGAGAATATTCAGCAGCCCATTCAATTCTATACAATAGGCTTCTGTGTAGATAATAAAACTTCTCATTCTTTTTATGATTAGTGTAGGTATACATGGCAACATGAACAAAGAATTTGTGTAGGTATAATTAGTAAACTGGCAGCCACTAAAATCAGCAACTTGAATCAACCACGGCTCACAAAGAAATTGTAAATCTGTATTAAACGTAAATAAATATATATTATAAACCTTCGTTACTAATCTCTTACGTATCTAATACACGTTTAAAATTATATTCTAGGTACATGTGGCATTAGAACCCTCCAATAAACACTCACACTTAACAAACCAGTCCAAAATCATCAAGCTGGGTACCTTAACAAAGAAAAAAGGCCCAAAAACTCAGATTTAAGCTTAAACAGAAACTGCATAATAAACATGGACGAAAATCAACAAAACAAAAATGCCAGGCATCAAAAACCAGGTATTGGAAAAGCACACATGCTGCAAATACAGACGTAACTACTTAAATCGTATTGAACGTGATCTTAAAACTTTATATTTTTTGAAAGCCTAGATACATTTAAATCATTAAGAATATAGATAAAGACGATATTAGGAAATAGGATATTAGTGCGTTTTTGTCTACTTTCAGGGACAGTCGTTGAAAATAGTATATTAAGATACTAGTTATAAAGACCATATTTTATCGCACGAGCACGAAATTAGGAAACGACCCGTTTGCGGGGAGTTTCCTAACGTACGAGAGCGCTAAACGTCTTTAAAAACGTGTATTTTATACTATTTTTTCTATTTTGCATGTCTTTTAATGAAAAACATTAATTTATTCAATTCGCGATCAAAAGTTGAACGACCATCTTGTCATCTTGTCTTTTGACGTCTGTATTATTAGTGTCGAAATTTTTGCTAGCGAGCCTTGACATTGAACAATTTTGTTAATATCATAGCAACCAGTCAACAAAAGTAGTGTCGAAAAGAGCTTCTTTTCGACACTACTTTTCGTATCGAAAAGACTTCTTTATGATACCAAAATAGAAAAAATATTATATGAATATATAATATGTAGCAATATCCAAGGGTTACAATATACACATAAATATTAATAAACGTAAATATACCGAATATCTTATGCTGAATTAAAAATATCAATATATACCGGGGTGTCGTAAACTTGTGTAATAGTTTTTCACCGTATAGTATGCATTTAAAGCATTATATTTCAGTAACTCCTTAGTTCGAACCTGGATTGTTGGTAGAATAGATTCCAATATATGAAACAATCGCTGGAAAGCAAATTGTCACTCCGTCAAGGACGACGTTATTAATCGTCCACAATATAATATACAGTGCCTTTTTGTGTAAAGTCACTGTAATATAATCCGCGCAAATCTTTCTATTCTCCCGCCGCGCCGGTAGGAAAAATTAACAGTAGCTAAACCCCACGCAAAACAGATGATCCCGAGTCGGCCCGACCGAGTTTTGTTATTTACCCTTGTTTATATGATCTAGAGGCCTCGTGGTCTAGTGATACCATCTTGGGTTTCCGATATGGCGTCCGCGATCGATGCCCGTCGGTGGTAAGAGACTTTTTTTAAAGGTTATGTTTGTTTCTTTTTGTAAATTTGGGTTAGTTTCGGTCAGTTTTGTTTGGTTGCGCCCCGCGAGTGAGCGACGCGAGCGGACGGCCATGCATGAAGTTAAGATTGACTTCGAAATTCGTTCGGGTTGACTCGAGATCATTTGTGTTGCCTGGGGGTTCAGCTGCTAGTGGAAAATTTAGATGGTCGTGCCTGACCCACTCACCCGTGAAGCAACGGTCCAGTAACCACTCTGCTTGAGTTTGGCGCTAAAAACATCAGCGCCCCCTGTCGCTGCTAGGGTTTTCAGATACAGGCTAGTCTTTCCGGGACACGGACCAGGAGGGCCAGGGGGGGATTTGATGCAAAATATTAACAACAATTGTATTATGTATATTATTTAATCTTTGCCAATAAACAAAACACAACATTAACTAAACGTAAAACAAAAATTAAAGAGCTCGCTTTGGGTTTATAAAATCCAAATAAACTCTTTTGAAAAAAAAATAAAAAACAGCATCTAGTTCTAGAGTAAATAGTAAACAGCCCTTGGCTGTCGTAGTGTTAGTGTCATATTGTATAATTCCGCCTCTTCATAATCATTACTTTGTCAAAAAAAATTTACACGAAAATTACGAAACATTAAATTGTAATTACTGGTCACGGGACCAGATAATAAATTCAGAGATTTTCACGAAAATCCCGGCCAACTCTAGTTGTTGCCCTGTTGCCAAGATATTTAGTTACTTTTCTCAAAATTTAGGTTTAGTTAGTCGAAGAAATAATAAGTGCCTTACAGACATTCAGACGTAAAGCATAAGCCCCTGTGGCTGCACTGCTTGAATTTAGCAACAAGAACATCTACCAAGTCGCAGCTCTGTTTGACGCCAAGATATTTAGTAATTTTCTCAGTTGTTTGCACAGATATTTAGAAAATATCTGGTGTATTCTGTGTTATTGTATTCTCTTTTTACAACACTGAATTAAAGATTCTTTTGGGCGTTTTATACGCATTTTCTCAAAACTGAAACGATGTAGTGTGTCTCCTGTTATCCTGTTCTTAAAGGTTGAAGAAGATAAAATGGCGGTTGCAAAATTGTAGAAGACATATCTATCCCTGTATTCGAAATTCGAATCAAATGTTCGCAGTCATATCCCTGGTGAAGTTAAGTTGAGAGAATTGTAGAAGAAGTAAAGTAACAAGGTATTTAGTGTGAACGGAAAATCAGTCTGTTGAAATGTTGAAATAATATAGAAATTAAATTCAGTAAAGAGAGAAGTTCATGTCAGATTCAAATAATCAAAAAGTTTCGTTGGATATTAGATATTTACTAATAGTGATCCTGATGTAAAGTATTTAGTTTTATGTGTAAAAAGATGAATGTTTGAAAGTAGTTAGAAAACATTCTATATATTGATCATAATTAATGAAAATTAAATCTTGCATTATTAAAGTAGCTTATACCTAAAATACATGTTCCAATTCACGCTCTATGAATACAACCCCACATACCATGGTAATACAGTTCGCTAATTAAAGTGGTAAATTATAAAGGTAATTGCCACCCTCTCCTTTGTGGTCATAAATTATTTAAAATTAATTGTTTATAGCGTTCACGGGGCTTTACAAGAATGTATAAACGTAATAACATATGAATATGAACATAAATAAAAAAAAAGATAAAACGGTTGCTATATAGAGGTAGAATATGTATATAGCTGTGAATTACACATTAATTTATACAAGGGATCTATTGAATAGAATTATTCAAAAATAATCTAAAAAAGAGAATGATTTTGACTTGAATAAAAATAAAAGTTTACATATATATGAAAGCATATCTAACGAATGGATCAAATGGATATTTAAGACATGAGAAAGATATACGATTTTAGCTGATTTTCAGCTAAAACGATATTTTTTTAGCATATTTTTATTCATGTCTCATGATTTTGTAGGTTATAAAAGTACTAGTATTAGCATTCTTTATTTGTTACATGTATCTATACCGGGTGAAGACACCTCAACCGTTGTACTGAGTGGACAAACCTTGGTAAAATGGACCAGCTAGCAAAAATTCCTGGATAGGACAGGAATAACGATGGCTGCATGTGGTGCAATCAAGTTGGGTAAAAAATATATTTTTTGTAAAGGTATGATGTGTTTCGTCAAGCTTGGGGGTCTGAAGCTTTCTAAGGGAGAGGACATGGTGTCAACTAGTACTACAAGTAATATAAAATGACACAGTGCAAGTTTGAACTTAACCATGAATCTGAACCATACATTGATATTATAAAACATAATAACAATACTTGTTATGATTAACCATCAAGTTACTATCAAAAAGACAGCTCTGTTTCGCTAGAAGATAAGAAAGACCCATAGGTAGGAAATAGCAAGCCTAGAAGTACTGGCAGCAAAATCAGACCACTGAAAGTTACAATTATTTGGCCAAAGCGAGCAACGAATGCAAACGTGTGATTGACGAAACTCAGGACAAACACAATCAAAAGACCACGAATAAACTTTTGCAATGCCCAAGTGACTCCAGGAATATCAGCAGCAAAAGCAGCAAGTAATAACTTTACAAAAGTGTCTCTCCCACCTTTGACAGACGAACGCGGTGTCACGGTGACTATAGCTAAGGGAAAAGTTAACGTGCTCCCCAAAATACTTTAATCGCACTCTACCTTGAGTGTCCCCAAGGTATGGCTCTTCTCATCATATCCAATATTATCACTACCATGGCCGAAGTTAAATTTCACCACTGTGATATTCGTAAAATCCTCAAAGAGCTAGACTCGCAAAAGGCATCGGGCCCGGAAGGAATACATGCCATCGTGTTAAAGAACTGCGCTAGAGAACTAACACTCATTTTTTCTAGACCGTTTTCTCTGTCTTACCGAAAAGAGATTTACCCATTTCCTTGGAAAGTGGCTCGAGTGCAACTTCTTCCAAAAAAGACAAGAAAACCACGTCCTCTAACTATCGCCAATTACTTCCAATAATTTCCAAAGTCATGGAACAACCACTACTCAAGTGCCTCGAGACCAACAGAATAATTAGCGATAACCAATGCTGCTTCCGCAAACAGAGATCCACAGAAGATATATTTGCCTATGTCACTCATATATGGAGTAGGGCAATGAGAACTACGGAGGCTCTCGAGCGATTGCGTTGGATATTTCGAAGGTATTCGACAGAGTTTGGCATGACGGATTGCTCAACAAGCTGCCGTTCTTCGGATTACCAGCGTCACTCTGCGACTAGCTTGCAAGCTTCCTTATGAGAACTGATCTCTGCACGTTGCAGTTGATGGACACATCTCAGACACATTCCCCATTAATGCGGGAGTGCCTCAGGGCGCAATACTTTTACCGACTATGTTCCTCATCTATATTAATGACCTACTGACCGAAACCAATAATCCTGTTTACAGTTTTGAAGATGAAAGTACCCTTGTCTCTCAATTTAGATCAGAAAAACCATTACCAGCAACTGAAACTTACCACCGCAGATAGGAGCAGATTACAACAATTAATCAAGGTCTGGAAAAAGTTCGAACTTACCAAGAAAACCAATACAACATCATTATGGCAGAATCGTCCATTCCTTGATCCTCGTCAATCGGGCTGCTGGGTGTCTCGGTCAACAGCACTATGTTCTGGCATGACCATGTTGCTAAAATCATAAAATGAGCCTCGCAGAAGTTTGGTGCAATATTTCGCAACAAAAAACTGTTTATACCGCAGCAGCTACTCTTGCCCTACAAAGCGCAAGTAAGACCATGATTAGAATATTGCTCACACATCTGTGGTGCCGCACCTAAGGAAGCTGGATTCGATTCAGAAGAGAGCTGTGCTTCTCGTTGGCGACCCAGAATTGAACCGGGAACGGAATAATCTGTATCACCGTCTAGAAGGTCCCTTTTGTCTGGCGCACTGCATCACTGCGGAACTAACTCCCAGCACATCTGTTTCCTCCTAATTATAACCTATAGCTATTTAAGAACTATTAAGAACCGTGTTAATCAACATCTTCGCATACTCACCGCTCGTTGAGTGCTATATTATGTCCCTTTAGTGTGTGTGCCACTACCATAAAGTAAACCTTGCTGACAATTCAAAACAATTATCGATTTATGGGCCAAATTTTAGCATAAAAAGCTACGCAGCTGCCTACACCGTCAGACGTTGATACCCAGTGCACATTACCGAATAGGGTATCTCCTCTTTGGAAAATCAAAGCTCTCGCCCTAAAGTCCTGTCAGTGTACAGTAGTGAACTGGAAACGCCCTTCTGACAGGTAACTATTATTATCTTAAAAAATTATCGTCTTCAAAATAGTCACGCCATAAGGCAAAGTGTTGACAAAATTATTAAAGTATTAAAAATTAATTAAACGTAAGATAAATTATTCGAAGCGTATGATCTATATCAACCTTCTATAAATTTTCTCTCTGATGCATTATTTATTTTCGAGAAACATAATCCTTGGGTTCACGAGACACACATCACTGAAGCAAATAGATGCCAAATTTGTTTTTACCTCTTAAGTGTTTCTATCTCTCCCAACTGCCTATTTGAGCTACTAGCTATTTAAAGAGAGCATATTGACAGTGGCAAGCAGTCTTTACTTTGACAATATAATCAGTTTTTCTATCTCTAAAAATAAGATAGTTAATGGTATATATGTAAAGAGAATAACCAACAAAAAATTTAGAGTAGTGCCATTATGGACAAAAAAGGGGCGTACACTTAGAAGAACAACTACTAGCAATATTTGGTGAAAAAAGTTGCGTGAAATTAAAATTTTAAACAGGCGCAACAATGACAAATACCTTAGATAATAGAGACAATAATAGTTAGGCAGAGGAACAAGCAAATAGAAAATAAAGAAGAAGAAAAGAGAAGGAGTTTTTAAGAAGTGGTAATTAAAGGATAAACTAAAAAATGAGTATATACAGGAAGTATATAAAGAATTTTGAACCCAACTGTCTCAGATAAATACCTTACAGGGAAAATCACAAGTCAGACACTTGGAAAGCAAAATATACGAGGAACTAAGAGATGAAATTCGAGTTTCATTAAAAGTATATATAAATAGACAATATACAAGGAAATATTGAACCAGCATTAAATATGGATCTCCAAACATAGGGAGAGTCATACAATACTATTATCTAAGGTACTACTGTAACAGAAACTAAGTAAATACAAAAAAATATATATAAAAATTAAGTAAAAAGTAACCAGAAACTAAGTAAATGGAATGGAACCAGAAACTAAGCAAGAAGTAACCAAAAACTAAGTAAATACAAAAAAATATATATAAAAATGAAGTAAAAAGTAACCAGAAACTAAGTAAATGCAATGAAACCAGAAACTAAGTAAGAAGTAACCAAAAACGAAGCAAATACAAAGAAACCAAAAGTTAAGAAGACATCAGAAACTAAGTAACTAAGAGGAGGATTCAGAGGGCACATAGGACGATAATACAGAGAATACAGAAGATACAAATATACAGTTAGTTATACAAGAGGCAGAAAAAGAAAAACGTGATAAAGATAAGGGGCAACAAAACAGTAATAAAATTGAGAAAAATGAAAGTATACATAAAAAAGAGGGCGAGGACTTCGAAAGAAGACTATTAGCAATTTTGGGGAAAGACACTAATAAAATTGAGAGTAGTGAAGGTATGGACGAGAAAGAAGACGAGGACTTCGAAGGAAGACTGTTAACGATTTTAGGGAAAAAATAATGACAATGCACAAAGTATCTACAACCCCAGGTGTCAATGATAAATACCTTACATATCAGGGAAAATCATAATAAGACACTTAGGAGTGAGAAAAAACTAGCATAGAGTATATAGAAAAATATAAGATACATTTAAAATATGTACTTAAAGTAGAAAATAGAGTACATAGATACCAGAATGGAAAATAGAGTACATAGATCTTGTATATACTTAAAGTAAAAAAATAAAGCACATAGAAAAATATTAGAGGCACTTAGAGAAGCAAACAGAGATATGTTAGAAAGATGGAACTATAGAATGTGGAACGCGAGTGTTATTGACAACTATCTAAGACACTAGAGAAAGTCATAATAATAACATGAAG
Organism: Pissodes strobi; assembly: GCA_016904865.1. Lineage (NCBI taxonomy): Eukaryota > Metazoa > Arthropoda > Insecta > Coleoptera > Curculionidae > Pissodes > Pissodes strobi. Next base: position 105,064 of record MU182773.1, read on the forward strand.
GTGTCCAAATAGATGATATAGAAAGTTAATATAGAGAAAAATGAGACTAGAAAAGTTTAGTTCATTTATGTGAATAATAAAGTTTAAATGGAGAAATGAAACTTTAGTAAAGTTACAATGAGAACGCAATTGTTTTCGAGTAATACCATACAGGGAAAGTCATAGAAGAACATATGAGCGTTTCGAGTGAGAAGAAACTAGGAGAAATAAGAAGTTTAATGGGAAACTAGGTAGAAGACGATCTAATGAGAAAACATATAGGCATAGACTATATGTAAAACGGACTTAGGTAGTGATGAATATCTTATCGAGAAAATCACAACACTTAAGGGCCACGGAGCATTGAAAGTTTAGAATATGTACATAAAAATCAGCTGAGATTAAGAAATATACTAGTAAAAATAGGATATAAATAGTGAATACATAAAATATATAGGATACGCGATATAAACATATGGCAAACAGTAATATATATGGAGATAATAAAATAATAAATATACATACCAAAACTCTACACAAGCGCAACAGGTTCCGGAGCCTCGAGCGCCATGTATTAGAGAATAAAGGCAGCGCCAGCGTCACGATGTCCAAAGAAAAAAAAGGGGGACCTAGAAAGAAAAAATGTTGTAAAATAATGCAGTGAAAGAAATAAAGGCAGGACACGCCGTCCACACAAAATGTGCATATAATAAAATTAGGACTCAGATAAGGAACAATTAAAAAGCTATCTATATGATAAAATTAAATGGGAGAGATAGAAAGATGCATAAGGATAAAATACTCTTCTTAGACTCAATATTCTGTTACAGGACACTATTAGTGCTAATACACCACTGCTACAGCCATGAAGTAGAGGTCTCAGCAGGGGCCACATGGAAAGTCCTCCCTGAAACTATCTCTTACGAGGGAAGTATCCCTCTAACATACAAACTACCTTGGGTAGAAGAAATAATAAATATTCCACCCCCAATAAGAGGGAAATGTCTAGACAAAGAAAAAGATGAATGCAGAATCTTAAAATATATGGAAGGAATATCAACAGCGTTAGAAATGGAAATAGATGATTTAATGGACAATTATAAAATAACTCACCTAAAGGAAACTGCAAGATCTAAACGGGCCATATCCTTATCATTTATTGCCGATGGATTGAACTGGTGTTGCGGGGTAGCAACACAACAAAAGCTGGATTCCATGGTCATGGACGAGGATACACTAAGACAGCGGTTGGACTCACTCACTAAAGGGCTCGAATCGACTATTGGCATAGTGGGACAACAATCCATCCAACTAGAACAGGCCCAACAAAAGACAGCAACAGCCCTAAAAATAACAGAGGATAGAATAAAATATCTAGAGGATTATGCTGAGAAAATGAACAACAAAATTAGAACAGAAGAAAATACTCAGGATAACTTAATTCTAGCTACATTAAAAACAAACTTAGATCTATCAAGAAAAATAATAAGGCTTACCAGGGCACAAAAAAGACAGGAAGTAATCCACGCTTGCAGACAGCACCAAATTCCCATAGCAATCCTGAAGCCATCCATCCTGAGAGAAGATCTCAAAAGTCTCGCCAAGGAACTTGAGAAAGGTGGCCACGAACTAACAATCCCGCATGTTGATATATCAAAGTACTATGAACTCCCTATCAGTGAATGCAGCTTTTCACAGGAGCAGTTGGTAATACACATAAAAGTTCCTACAAACGAGAAAAGTAATCAATGGAAATTATTTGAATTAGTTACATATCCATTTGCCTGGGAAGGCCAAACATGTGTGATTGAACATAACACTCTGTACCTGGCAGTAGCTGTAAACAATAACAATCAGGTTACCAGACAAATAACAGGGACAGGGCTACACTTGTGCAAACCATATGAAAACAAATTGTGTTACTTACCAAGATTTTCCGGCGATATGCTTCAAGGGCCCGCATGCGCCAGAAAACTATTTCACGGAGCCTCGGTGGAGGACCTCACGTTTCACTGCGCAATGAAATGTCACAGGTCTTCACTAATGGTCATTACTGAAATAGGGGATGATGAATATATTATCACGCATCCTGAAGAGGGCATGGAAATAATCTGTATGGAATTGATCACTCCGATACAGGGCAATAAAACGTCAGCTACAGGTGCGCTAAAAATATTCATCCCGTGCCATTGCCAGCTACAAATAAAAAAGAAATTAATCATTCCAAACCGATTCCCCTGTACAAAAGAAAAGGATATATTATCAGTCACTCATGTAATACCAGCAGCATGGACAAAATTAAAAACGTTTATACTGAATCCGACAGCAAATTTACAGCCACCCAAATTCAGTAATATGGAAGAATGCATCAACCACAACTGGTCAATATCCATACCACATCTTAACCTAACATCAAGTAAAGAATTGCTACAAACGATTACGTCAGAAATCAAGCAAACGAAAACGTCATCCAATAATTATAAATGGACAAACGAAAATCACAGTATCATGGTTATATGGAACAGTATGCTATCATTTGCAGTAATATACATAATATTTCACAAACTCAAGCCAACACTACCCTTATTAGCAACCCCTGTACATGCAGCAAATGAAATCATGCACGATATACTATTTACAATAACATGTAGCACATTTGTAATATTCCTAATATATCTATTATTTAAATTATATAGATACTTACGCAATACGACCAGCTCCACCAGCACAAACCACTCCCCCACACCACTCTCCCAGGATGGATACACGTTAAGGATAGAAAATCAAAACTCAGACGGTAGCCTAAATTGCATATTTCAAAAGACTGCGGCAGTCGACCCGAGCAATGGAATATCAACATGACCTGCTTACTATTTCTGATGACTATACAAAGTAGTATAAATACGTATCATATCATATTATAATATTTATAAATAATAAGTTAGCTGTAATTAAAATTATCGTAATATATTATATGCTGAAATACGAATAGATATAGGACTGCCAGATAATCAAAAGAATTATTTTTAATACGAGGGATTTACAACAAATAATAAATAAGAATCTGAAATATGGTGATAGATAATCAAAATCTAATAATGATAACACGGAAACGTTTTATAATATTTAATATGCCTAAAAATATACATATATGGTAGGACGCCTAAATCTGACCACAACGGTAATATGTTGCTATTGTATTTGGCAACTAAAAAATTGATTGATTGTTATTAAATTAGTTATTAGTTAATTATTAAAACAAACCTTTCTTTTGTTCCATGTAAGCAAAAAGCACTGGGTCAAGCAACATACAGAGTCGACAACACTCCGAGACTAATACCGGGTGGACAAAACTGAGCCACGACACGAAGTGGACAACAAGTAACATGAATGGGCAAACTATTGCATCCAGCCAGAACGTCTTGGACCGAGTAGAGATCAGTACGGCCGGGTTGTGATAGTGTTAATTTAAGGTTGAATGCAAAATGTAAAAAATATATATATGTAGTAAGGGAATAGCATATCTGGTAATAAACTCCGGAGGCCGTCGTTTTCTGGAAGGGGGGCATGTGTCAACTAACATAAAATCATACAGTGGAAAGTTTGAACTTAACCTTGAATCGCAATTATAAATTGTTGTTAATTAAAATATAAACTGTTATGATTAACCTTGTTGACAATTCAAAACAATACTCGAATTAGAGGTCAAAGTTTGGTATAAAAAGCTGTGCAGCAGCCCATACCGGCAGACTTTGATCTCCAGTGCGAACTACCGAAAGGGAAAAGCCCCTCTGGCAGATCAAAGCTCTCATTTTAAAAAAGACCTATCAGTGCGAACTACCGAAAGGGAAAAGCCCCT
>MU182773.1:118901-142213 GCA_016904865.1 Pissodes strobi
ATTACGAAGTAAGTTGATGACATAAAGAATGATGGCATGATATGACAAAACATTCATTGCTTTGCACAGACATGCCCATAATATACAATAAGAATATTCAAGTTGAAATGTGGACCCAACAAAATATCACAGCTTTGTACTAAGCCGTGAAAATATTACATATATCGTAGTTATAATTAGATACTTACCTCTTTTTATCAGTAGGAAACCGAAAGAAGCTCCTATCACAATTATATTTTTTATTAATACATCCTTTAGCGGCACAAACGTGTCCCATCTTTGAGAAACTCATGATATCGCTAGTTATAAAAACACGAAATCGGTATCAACACTTTTAACTACGCCTATGTTCAATTAATTCAAAATCTAAGGAACAAATAGCCGCTACCGACGCTAGTGCAGTGATCTTCCCCATAATGGCGCCATGCGCAAGGATCGGCGCAAACCGTTCTCACGAGCGGAGTGTCCTAGCTGATTGTACTAAGCTGTGCTACCGGTCCGGAGACCTTTGAGCCCTATTGGAAAATAATTTGAGGCCTTTTCGATTTTCATTTAATTATCTGTTTGTTAGTCCTCAAAGTCACGAAACATTACATAAAAGACGTGTTTCTTAAACTGCGTTTGCAGATTTATAAGAACTTCCTTATACACGTCAACTTTCTAAAGGTGAATACGTTCCAAATAATTGGAAACAGTTGAATAAAATTTTGAACAGTTTCATAGTATTTAGTGACATAAAATCAGTAAGCAAGTAAAAGAAAAAACACAACAACACGAAAAAATCAATGGGGCCTCAAGAGCGGTCACTTGGGGAAATAACAAAGTAATTATTCCCCTCTCCTCCCCACAGCCATAAAAGAAAAATGGTGGAAAATATAGGACACAAAAAGTAAAAAATACTAACTTTTTACAAATATGTAGCCACGCTCATTATCTTCTAATTTTATTCATATAGTTTCACTTCAGGATAGAATAGACCAACAGTGACTACACTTCAGGTTAGAAGAGACCGATAATGAATACATTTAAAAGACAAGTTTAAAATTAATGATGCGTAGATCAAAACGAGCTGTCTTCGAAGCGTGCAAATTAGGCCCCAGCTCTCATTCCGGAGTAGGGGTGAGTATTTATTTAAAAGGCGCCACCAGCTTGTAGGCGACACAAGTCAGAAAATCCCTAAATTGGAACTTCTTTTGGCTCACGTTCTTGAGACCGCCCTAATATTAAATATTTACTTTTAGATGAGGACAACAAAATATAGGTTTGTACCAAAAAAAGATGGTCAAAACTCTACAGCGAGATATGAATACACATTGCTGAATTTAACCCGAAGTTAATTGGAGAACTATTACTAAAGGGGTTTTCAATTGGGACGGGTCGAAGTAGGCAGCCTGTGGCGGCCATGTTGTTTTGGCGGTGTTTGTTGTTTGTTGATTATTATTGAGTCACTGATGCCAAATCATCATGGCAAGTTACACGATTGAGCAGTACGTCCAAATAACAAAACTTTATTATCAAAATGAGGACCCCAATTTTGGCCGAAAAATTATCTTTAGCAATGAGGCGCATTTTTGGATGAATGGCTATCTAAACAAGAAAATTGCCATATGGACGACACCAGCCCACACGAGGTTCACTAGGTGGCAATGCATCCACAAAAAGTTACCGGTTGGTGTGGATTTTGGAGCAGCGGCGGCCGGTCCTCATTTTTCGAAAGCCACGTTGGTGAGGCCATCACCGTCAGCGGCGACCGCTACAGAATGATGATAGCCGATTTCCTTTGGCCCAGATTGAACAATATGGACATGAACGACATGTGGTTCCACCAGGACTGCGCTACGTGCCACACAGCAGCCGCCACGATGAACATTCTGCCTGGTAGGGGTCCAGGCAGAATGTTCATCCAAGTTGTGAGATGTGAAAGTTCCACTATGTGACGGGTAGTATCCCACCACCACCGATCGGCTTCTCTCGGTATTTTTGAACGATTGCATTCTCATAAGTTTGCATAGTGAGGTTGCCAAACTTTGAGTGGTATATTGGAACTGTTTTAGTAGACCTTTAAAACATTTTTGTTGTATATTAACAACCTACAAACCTACGTCTGTTTCTGTTAACCTAACTGTTTGAGCTTTATAATTTGCATTTTGTTATTTTATCGGTTTAATTGCAAAATTTTCTTTTTTTTAATACATTTTTTCGATATGGATCAAGCCACCGAGGAAACATAAAAAAAAACGATCATTGCCAATAAATAAAACTCAGAAAGACCTACTAGTGGAGTTCATGAAAAAACATCCAGATTTAAGAAGTGGGCGCTATACAAGTACCTGAGAGTGACATATTCTGTTGAATCGAAAAAAAAAGTTTTTTTTATTTTTTTTTATTGTTGAAATAAGTAAATTATTACCTTGTTCTTAACTGTTCAATACATCAATATTTGCCGGAAATTGTATATGTTGTGTCACAATTGCATTGTTATTCACCTCATGAATGCAGCGACTCACACTCGCTTGGCTGATGCCTGTAAAAATATTTTTTCCGACACATTCTTGGTAGGTGCCATGCCCAACAAAGAGTAAAAACACTAAAATCTAAGAAACAGTAGCAAAATATGAGAATCACTTTTGAGGTGTACAGTGTAAAAATACCTTTGTCTTAATACTCAGGGCTGATTGTCTTGAAGGAGCAGTTAAATAGGGAGTTAGCTGCTCTATTAACTAATTTGTTAACTCTTTAGTTAAACGAATATTTTTGACGAACGTTTCATCGGAAAAACGGGTTCTCTTTAATTAAAAATTTTCGTGAGGGTCGAATGACTTTCTCTTCAGCCTCTACCAAATTATCAATAACCTGCTGGATGATCAATGCTTCTTCCAAATCCATATTGTGATAAATGGTAATACTAAATAAAATAATACAAAAACCCCAAATAAACGATAAGCACAAAGTACAGGTTATGTTAGGCCTGAAAATAATTTAAAATTAAAAATAAAATGCGGAATTTAATTGCGCAATGCACTATGGCGCATTTGTTCTCTCAATATGAAGGCTTTCTATTGCTTTTAACCAAGAGAAGCACGTTCTCTTAATTTTCATGAGAAGTGACCGTTCTCTTGAGTTCAAGAATACATCACCTGAACAATTTGAGGGTAAGATTATCTCTCTCAGAGGTGACGTGAATTGGCCACCAAGATAGTGCGATTTGACCCAGTTCGACTATTTCTTGTGGGGTTTTCTGAAGTCGCAGGTCTCTGCCAATAAGCCGCAATCGACCGATACCCTTAAAGTCAGCGTAACCTAGGCCATCGCTCAAATTCAGCCGGATCTATGCGGCAGAGTCATTGAAAATTGGACCACTCGGATCTGTGCCACCGTGAAAAGCAGCGGCGGATATTTGAACGATGTCATATTCCATACATAATGGCATACATAGGTATTTTAAATTAAAATAGAATTTCGTTAATACCCTATACACAGCTTGTTTTATTCCATTTCAACATCGACCCGCCCTTATTGAAAAACCCTTTATAATATGTAGTATGACAATTAATGTATTATTATTTTTGTTTAAAGATTAACATGGATGTTATTCTGCAATGGTAAGGTCAAATTTAAAAATGGGACGTCAAAATGTACAAAATATAAACCCCATGAAAATGTTGTATCACTCGACCCCTAATTTCATTTAAGAATTTTAGGATGATAGTTCTGGGGATAAGAGGGTTGAAAAGGCGCCATCCAATTTTCCGTAAAAAACATTCCCCCTCAATAAATTTGTTGACGTGTTTTGGGAAATTTTACAAATCGTTTATATGCGCAGATAACATAAGTGGTAAGTTTTAAAATGAGCACCCTATATAATGATATCATTCCTACATGTATGCATTATTTTGAAAATTTAATTAACATCTAAAGGATTCTCATTTCGAAAACTATATAGGTACAATATTAATTGGCACACTTATCTGCGCACATTCAAATAAATAAAATAGTTCTAAATAAATGCGCGAAAATACTTCACTACCTAAAAGTAAGTGTTTTGGATTTTTCATATTTTTCGAATATTTTAATTTGTTTCCAAAGTTTTAGGTTATGTGGAATCGCCCTCATTAAACTTTCCTAATTACCTCATAAGTAAAGAAGCTTTACATAAAAAAATCCAGTTTAGACTGAAATTTATCAATAAGCCTGGCCGAATTTACATAAATTGCTATCCCGAATCCTTTGTCTGTGCCGCTACCGGCTATGATATATTACATAACAAGTGCTGAAAAGTACTAGTTTTCAGACAAGGAGGTTTTTAACACGAGGCGTTAGCGTATTGCCAAAAGCCTCAGAGGTTAAAAATGTACTTCAACACGACAATGATTGTTTGGGCTACATGTAATATCGGAGTGGCGAGGACCAGTATCCACCCCATGGAGAAGTGACAGTGACATATAAATCGAAAATTGAAATAGCATAATATTCATTATAGTTTTTTATCACGTTTAATAATATTAAATCAACTAGATACTTCAACAGTGCCTCACTACAATCCACTACACGAAACATTGGTCCTTAGAGCCGGATTCATTTTTGGAGTAACAAGCGATAATCGGAAACAAATATAGTCTCTTTGGCGAAGCGAGAAGACGATTTGTTGATTGGGCCCTATTTTGGATCAAACGGCGAAAGAAGTGTGTGTGAGGTAAACCTTGCATTCGTAATAACCCGTTTTATGTAGGTTTTATATTTTGTTTGAGTATTGGCTTGATTTCGCGAGCCGTAATGCTTGATACACGGTGACTTAGGTATTATCCATAAAATTTTAATAGCTTTATTAGTAGGAATTGTTTAAATTAATTTGGTTTGACATGTTTGTATTTATTTTCTCGTGACAAGGCTCATTTAATTTGTATATATTAATTAAGCTAGGTTAATCATTATGCCGAACACGAGAGAAGAAGCAGAGTTATCTTCAGCTGATGCTATTAAAGTTCTGACAAAAAGCGCGGCTCTTTAAAATCAAAGCTTACGCAATTCGATAAATTTGTCTCATCGTTTGAGGGCCTGGAAATCGAGAAAAAGACACGGGTAGAAGTAGTTCAATTGGAAAAGTGCATAAATAACGCGGATAAAATTATATGCGACTTCTATTTCACTCAAAATGAGATTGAGTGTCTGGCGGACGACCCAGATGAGTATTACGCGGAGCGGGAAGAGTTTGAAATAGTATATTATTTTAGATGGAGGAAAAGTAATACTTTTCATGGCGCGCTCGTGTTTAATAGCCGAACGGAGTGAGGCTGGTAATAGAGAGCAAGCCATGAAAAGTAACTTTTCCCCCAAATAAAATATGCTGTTTTTTCTTCAAATGTTGACAAATTAATGCAAAAACGTCTCTTTTTAATAGTAATAATAATTATTATTAAAGATAATTGGGTTCGCAAGGCGGCTTAGACCGGTGCGGTGTCGGTGAATAGGTTCAGGTTGTTGCTATAGTAATGTAACATATAGCTGTCAGTGGACACTGTCAACAATAATTATATTTTTAAAGCGTCTTCGATTGCATTTTAATTCCGTATTGATAAGCAGCTATTGAGTAAGTTCGATTAAATAATAACCAATTTGTTCCTAAATTAGTGATTTTTAGAAATGCAGTCACAAATTGAGTGATAAATACAAATTTTAATTTAATAGCTCTTGAGTTGTTGACGCTTATTTTGATGTTTGTTTGTATTGTATCTATGTTGCTAGAACAGTGAAAAGTAAAGCTCCGGCGGAGGAAAAACGAAACTTTACGGCCGCCTACACAGTCGAGTAATGACAGATTTACTGACGTTTGAAGAAAATAGTATATTATTTTATATGGAGGAAAAGTGATACTTTTCATGGCGCGCTCGTGTTTAACAGCCGAACGGAGTGAGGCTGGTAATAGAGAGCAAGTCATGAAAAGTAACTTTTCCTCCAAATAAAATATGCTGTTTTTTCTTCAAATGTCGACAAATTAATGCAAAAACGTCTCTTTTTAATTGTAATAATAATTATTATTAAAGATAAGTGGGTTCGCAAGGCGGCTTAGACCGGGGCGTTGTCGGTGAATAGGCACAGGTTGTTGCTATAGTAATGAAACATAAAGCTGTCAGTGGACACTGTCAACAATAATTATATTTTAAAAATTGCGTCTTGGATTGCGTTTTAATTCCGTATTGATAAGCAGTTATTGAGTAAGTTCGATTAAATAATAACCAATTTGTTCCTAAATTAGTGGTTTTTAGAAATGCAGTCACAAATTGAGTGATAAATACAAATTTTAGTTTAATAACTCTTGAGTTGTTTACGCTTATTTTGATGTTTGCTTGTATTGCATCTATGTTGCTATGATAACACTTTTACCTCCGCCGGCGGAAAAGTGAAAAGTAAAGCTCCGGCGGAGGAAAAACGAAACTTCACTGCCGCCTACACAGTCGAGTAATGACGGATTTACTGACGTTTGAAGAAAAACAAATTTTATAGCATTTTAGCTCGCTCAAAAACCCAGTTAGAGAATTTTAACGTTGAAAGCGTTGATGCGACATTGAATGTCTCTACTAACCACGCCTCTGGAGCGTGCTCGCCATCACTGGAAGGCATAAAGTTACCGGAAATAGCGCTGCCCAAATTTGACGGTAGCTACAGTCTCTGGATGGAATTCAGCGATACTTTCGATTCTTTAATTCATGCAAATTCCAAAATAAATAACATACAAACGTTCCATTATTTGCGGGCTTCTTTGGTCGGCACAGCATCGCAGGTGATTCAATCTCTGGAATTTGCCGCTTGTAACTATACCATTACTTGGGATACATTATGCGATCGAATTAATAATAAACCTCTTTTGGTGCAAAATCACTTGAAGGCAATTTTGAAATGGCAACTTAAGCAACTAAACGAACACACTGAATCATGGGATACTTTAATTATCTTTATTATTGCAAGCAAACTCGACGAAGCTACGACTCAAGAATGGGAAAAGCAAAAATCCCTTTTAACAAAAGCGGGTGCGGTTACTTTGACAAACAGATTTTCTTAAAATTCGTGCAAATTTATTAGAGACCGTAGAAATGAATATTGATAATTCAAAAGGCCATAAATCGAATGATCGTCATAATTCAATCCGAGATTTCAATGTAAATCGGAAAAATGCGAAACACAGTTATATTCAAAGGGTCTCTTGGTTCAAACAGGAAATAAAAACGATAATGTGCAGCACAAAATCAAATATACTAGTTTTAATTGTAATGGCGAACACAGTTTATTTTATTGTTCCGATTTCTTAAAGTTAAGCGTCAAAGATAGAATCACTAAAGTCAAATCATTGAATTTATGCTCCTCGAGATTATACATGGAGTGGGTGTAAAACATGCGGAAATAACAATACGGTGTTGCATGAAAATAAAACATTAAGGAATACGAAATAGGAAAACCAAAGTTCTGAGGGACGTAACGACATTGTGCAAATCGAATCATCTGATATGTCAAATACTGTTTTAAGCATAAATCAGAATACAATTTTATCGACTAGCTATATTACTATCAGAACTTTCTAGAAAATTAAATCTTGAAAAAATCAGTACTAATTTAGCTGTCTCGGGAATTAGTGATACGCTAACTTATGCGAAATATAAATGCGATATTCAAGTAGAATCGCCAATTACTGCGTATAATTTTAATTTATCCTAAACTAAAAACAGAGTTTCATCCACAATACTGAAACAGAATTTTTGCACATGACGCGCGTTTCGCTAACCATGCTAGCATCATCAGGAGATGATGAATGATGAAACTCTGTTTTTAGTGCATGTTGCCGAAGGTTCCAAACCCCAACGTAGTTAATTTATCCTGTTTCATAATAGACAGAATCACGTCAGACATTCCGCATACGAAAATTGATATTGAACAAATAAATATTCCTGTTAACCTTAAATTAGCGGATCCAGATTTTTTTTTAACCCCAAACCGTAGATCTTCTAATAGAAGTCGATGCATTTTGGAATCTTCTCTGTGTAGGTCAAATAAAAATAGGGGAAAATTTACCTTTACTACAAAATACGAGACTCGGTTGGATTATTGCTGGTATTATCAGTTCTCCAAGCGAAAGCTCACAATGTAACCTAAGCTTAAATCATTCCATAAACAACCCTTTACAAAATCAGCTTAGGAAGTTCTGGGAAATCGAGGAGATTGACGTTGAGAATTCCTGGTCAATAGAAGAACAAGCTTGTGAAGATCATTTTAATAATACTATAGCAGTATCTGAGGATGGCAGGTATATATATACCTCTAAAAAAATCCCCAGAATTATTAGGCGACTCACGCGAAATAGCCATGAAACGTGTTTTATCGTTAGAACGGAAGCTTCTGTTAAATCCAATTTTAAATGACTTATATTCTAGTTTTTTAAAGGAATACGAAAATTTGGGTCATATGACTGAGGTGAAGAAAATATGTAGCAATCAAATTGAATATTATATGCCCCACCACGGTGTTTCAAAAGAATCGCGTTCGACTACTAAATTGCGCGTCGTTTTTAATGCGTCCTCGCCGACTATAACTGATTTATCCTTAAACGATTTGCAAATGACTGTTGCAAACTAACAATTGCTACACGTGAATTTTCAAATTTGTCCGTTAAAAAGTTAGATAATGCATTTTCACGATTAATTCGAATTGCACACTCTTAGAAAGGGAAGTTCTCTATCTAACAACAGTAAGATATTAAGTCTGCATTTCTTTTATGATAAAAACGATGACGTTTTACGCGTAGGCAGACGATTATGTAATTCAGCTTTTCCCTTTTCAACAAAGCACCCCATTTTGCTACCAACTAATCATCGATTGACACAACTTATTTTTGAATTTGAGCACCGTAAATTATTACATGCTGGGCCCCAGTCTCTTCTTTCTAATATCTGCGATAAGTTTTGGTCCATTTCAGGTCGAAGTCTTGTCCGTAAAACCGTAAAACAATGCGTAAGATGTGCCAGGTATAGTGGTCAAAGGATTTACCCCATTATGGGAGACTTACCTGCGATGCGTGTACAACCAACGATGCCTTTTTCAGTCGTTGGCGTTGATTATGCGGGACCGTTCATCATGAATGACAGATCAGGTAGAGGCTGTAGGCTCCTCAAATGTTGGGTAGCTCTTTTTATTTGTTTTAGTACTTGCGCGATCCTTTTGGAACTCGTTGTAGCATTAACAGCGGCAAATCTCCTTCAAGCCTTTAACCGATTTGTAAGCAGGCGCGGTAAGGCATGCGAAGTTTTCTGTGACAACGGCACGAATTTTGTCAGAGCTAATAAAGTGCTGAAGGAGATGTCCGATTTTTTTTTTAAATAATTGTCAACATATCTCTGATTTTACAGCGAATATGAGCGATAAATGGCATTTCATCCCCCCAAATTCTCCTCTTTTCGGAGGAATTTGAGAAGCGGGAGTTAAGAGTGTAAAATATCATATTAAACGAGTTTTGGGAAGCCATTCGATTTATTTTTTCGATTTTCAAACATTACTGATTTGTATCGAAGCAATACTCAACTCACGTCCAATGTATCCCATGAGTTCCGATCTTAGTGCTTTAACTGCACTCACTCTCGCACACTTCCTCATTGGAAGAAATTCGACAACGTTAGCCAACCCCCCAGCATCTGACGGGAGTGAGAATCGTTTGATTAAGTACCAGCTTCTCCAGAAATTCTGTGAACAATTCTGGAAACGTTGGAGTACCAAATACATTGCCGAACTTCAACAAAGAAGCAAATGGAGGAAGTATAAAGCAAATGTGAAACTAAATCAGCTAGTTCTTGTAAAGGACGATAACTTGCCACCTTCATTGTGGCGATTAGGACGTGTTACAAGTTTGATCCTAGGAAAGGATGGCGTTTGCAGAGTGGCCTCCATCAGAACTACTGACGGGACCATTACCAGGGCAATAATGAGGTTATGCGCACTACCTGCTGTCAGTTGATCAAGTTCCGAGGCCGGGGGCCGAGAATAACAACCGCAGAGATGCGACAAAACCCATCGGCACCTTTGAAGTAGGAGAGCCAAGTTCAATTTGTCATATGTGACAGATGGCCGGTTTAATACACTGAGATAAATGTAACGAAGGGAAAAGAAATGCTATACACCGATAAAACATGTAATTAATTACATGTTTATTATTTACTTTATTAGAAATGTATTATGAATAGTAATTATATTTTAGGATTTAACGGTTTAACTCAGTGTTTACTAATTTGTCGCGTTCTAACCTTTTTGAAGTGAATACTCCTTTGGTTTCATGAGAGTGATTTTTTAAGGTCGCATCACGACATGGTTTATGTTTTCGTCTCGCGTTACGAACTTTTCGTATCGTTAATTAAAATAAGTTGAGAATAAGTGAATAAGTGAAGGTAATTGAAAGTTGATTGGACTACTAACCCAAACTATCCAAATCTATCAAAATTGATTAAAACGTATCGGAACCGGTTCAAAAGACTAAAATAAGTTGAGACTAAGTGAAACTAACCAAATCTATTAAAATTGATTATGACGTATCGGAACCGGTCCGGATGTAAAAAGTCAATCAGTTACACGTACTATTAACATATTATGTCAAAAGAAATAAATATTGATGTATATACGAATATTTCATGATGTTGTTTCATGACGTTGTAACGCCATTGTAATATGTCAAAATGAATGTTAAAATATTGTACATTTATTCCTTATTAAAAGGCGACTATGTACGATTCTGTCAATCGAACGTATTAAGAAAATGTCAAATGTGACAGATGAATTTATTCGTCAATATTTCCCTTAATATAACAGATATCGAAAAAATTGTTTAACAAAAGATTTTTATTTTTCGATGCTCTATCATTTGGAAATAAAGTATGACACGTGCAACTATCACATTTGATAGTTACAGCTGTCAAATTCGTTTATATTAATCTGACATATGTCAAAATTCATTGTTAACATTTTGACATATTTATGTATTTATATCTTGACATATAGTTTTAATCATTAAAGAATGCAATGCAATAGGATCCGAAACTAAAACAAGTAAAGAAGGTGGATGATGACCATATTGATATGTTTCACTTGAAAATAGTATACCTTCATTGGGCTCAAACATTCACTAAATCTTTGACGTAACGGATGCAGACATGCGTCTACGCCGCTCTCTCATAACATTTTTGAAAAAGGTTCAAATTCTTATAAATTAAAAATCTTTAACTGATAGAGTAATAAGAGCTATACAAAAAATTTCGTATATTTTTTTCTGTTTAGTTTATAACTAAGTGAGAAAAAATTAACGAAATACAATAGGAAACCGAAAAAGTTTGATTCATTTACGATTTATTCGAATAACTTTGTTATTAAAGGTCCTATCGAAAAAAAGTATTGAAGATATATTGTAGAGAAATTCAAAAGATTTTTTTCTGCACAAACCAATTTATTCCAACTGTCATTGTTCTATAGATAATTGGAAATATGTCTGAAACATATATCGTGTTCATTTATAACAGTTTTTCATTGTTTTCATCTGTCAAGTTCAAATATGATTGTTATCATATAAATTATAGCGTAAAACTATCCAATTGATAAGACAGAGAAATATTGGCTAAGCATATTCACATCTACACAAACAGTTAGCATAAAACAATGGGCTAATTTAGGAAAATCGCCATAATATTATATATTTAATGAATAATTTGCATATTATTTAAAAAAATGGCATATTTCAAATGACGATATTAAAGTAGTGGTAAACAAATAAAAAATTATGTAACATCTCTCACTGTCATATTAACCCATAATATGTAACATAAAATTTGCTACATTATTTAATGATTAAAAACATATGTCAAAATATAATACTTAAATATGTCAAAATGCTAACAAAGTATTTTGACAAATGTCAGATTAATATAAACGAATTTGACAGCTGCAACTCTCAAATGTGACAGTTGTACGTGTCATTTTATTTCTAAACGATAGAGCATCGAAAGATACAAATTTTTTGTTAAACAATTTTTTCGATATCTGTTATTTTAAGGGAAATATTGACGAATATATTCATCTGTCACATTTGACATTTTCTTAAAACGTTTGATTGACACAATCTTACATAGTCGTATTTTAATAAGGATTGAATTTACAATATTTTAACATACATTTTAACATATTACAATATGATATTACAACGATATAACCATCATGACATATTCGTATATACATAATTATTTGTTTCTTTTGACAATATGTTAATAGTACGTGTTACTGATTGACTTTTTATATCCGGATTGGTTCCGATACGTTATGATCAATTTTAATAGTTTTGGTTAGTTACGGTTAGTCGTCCAATCAACTTTCGGTTAGGTTCACTTCAACTTATTTTAGTCATTTGAACCGGTTTCGATAGGTTATAGTCAATTTTGATAAATATGGTTAGTTTAGGTTAGTAGTCCAATCAACTTTCGGTTAGTTTCACTTGTTCTCAACTTATTTTAGTCATTTGAAACGGTTCCGATACGTTAAAATATATTTTAATAGATTTGGTTAGTTTAGGTTAGTCGTCGATTCAACTTTCGGTTAGCTTCACTTAGTCTCAACTTATTTTAATCATTTGAACCGGTTCCGATAAGATATAATCAATTTCAATAGATTTGGTTAGTTTGGGTTAGGCGTCGAATCAACTTTCGGTTCGTTTCACTTAGTCTCATCTTATTTTAGTCATTTGAACCGGTTCCGATACGTTATAATCCATTTTAATACCCGGGGAGGTGGGGGTATAATTCCCACCCCCACAGATGACCCCGTGATACGGGGTCATCACTAGTCATATTTTCGATCCGAGGCTCTGTTGCAAAGATCAGTAAAAAATGTTTTTTCCCCAAAATCCGGCCTTAAATTACAGCCCCTCCCCCATATGGTCAAAGGTAGGCCCCCCATGAGACGCACCTACCATAAAAAGTTCGACCCCATAGCTCTTCCCATTGTACCGAAATGAATTATTTTCAGTTTTTTCTTCTTCCCCCTCTCCTGGACGAACGGATGGGGGGGGGGGGTGTACTTTGTCCAGTGTTCATCTAGGATTGTCATTTTACCCCGGCTACATGTCCTAAAAATTTCAGCACTCTAGCTGTACTGGAACATGGTTAATTAAAGGGGCGTTTCAATTCGATAAGCGTTTAATTTTTTCTGGCTTTACTTTACCCTCGCTTAAGAAGTCACTTCAATAATAAACCAAAGGAAACTGGCGTTCACGCAAAAATTTTGTCGTCGACGACTGTACTAAACAAATCTCGGACTAAACTAAACTGACAAGCACTTGGAGATGACAGTTGGCCGGTTTACCTGCCACTCCAAATTTTTGGGCGGGATTTATGTTGTCGCTTCTCTGCGGTTGTTATTCTCGGCCGGGGGCATGTTTGGTCTACCTGTAATACCGGAGTAGCTAGGACCAGTATCCACCCCATGGAGAAGTGACAGTGACATATAATTCGAAAATTGATATAGCATAATATTTATTTTCGTTTTTTATCCCGTTTAATAATATCAAATCAACTATATATTTCAACAGTGCCTCATTGCAATCCACTACACGAAACAACCTAATTATTCCTATGACCACCTATGAAAATGAGAAAAAATCAGTCTTTAGATTCTTAAGAAAACCATTTCTATTACACGCGTGTTTAAATCAACTTTGCAATTCGAGTGTTGAAGCATTTTCAACATGCGTGTGATATAAGGCACTGTCCAGCCAAGGTAACTGTTTTTATTCTCGTTTTCATAGGTGGCCTTAGGAAAAATATTTTCTTGCAAATTCTTCGGTACTGACCGTTTAAAAAATTATAATTTTGATAAAATAGCGAATGCGCCACGGCACTCTCCAAGCAAATTTTAAAATTCACTCTTGAATTATAATGATCATTCAGGGCCGCCCTTGTGGGCCCTAAGTGTGCCACTACTCCGATGATAATAGTGACTTATATCACCTTAGAACAGCAAACGAAATTATTTCATTGGTTGACATTAGATAGATTTCAGTGTCATCGTTTTTTCAAAAGTGAACAAACATTTAATACAAGCAAACATCGAGGTAAAAAGTAGGTGAAGTAGGCGCTTCCGCCTAACATAAAAACATAGGGAGAGAACGGCAATAATCTTTCCAGTGACCCTTTATTCTTTAAAACTTAGAACGACTTATGTTGCGCCACTATACTCGATGACCCTTATCTCTGACTGACGCAGAAAAACACATCGAGTGGCTAAAAAGAAATCCTTAGTATCGGGTTTCTCTTTTGCCAATGGGAAATAAAATCAGTGGTTATTTTATTCTTATATCGCTATATGGGAGAAATCAATTCCGCGTTGTTGCAAAAAATAAAAACTTTTTAATTTGAAGGCTGAATATTTCCTGCTATAAGAAAACCATAGAAGAGAATACCGGACACATGAAAGGGATAGGGTAAACAGTTACTTTGCGTACTTTTCAAATTTTGGAATTCCTTTTTGTGTAACGTGTATTAGACACTATTAGAAGTGTTTTGTGACACGTTACATATTGCGCAAATTACTTTTGACCCCAAAAATTGAAAAAAAAAACAAATGAGGCTGTTACTAACACATTTTAACACAAAACTCTCCCAATTTGACGTTAATGATGAAAATGTACTTGCAATGTTGTCACACTTGACTAATATTCTTGATTTTCAAGTAGGTAAATGTCCCAGGTCAGCTGCATGTTTCAAAAAGTAGAATAACAACTTGGCAAACTAACTAAACCACCGCACTACGCGCGCTTGGCTTTAAACCACCCACAGCTAACCCAAAATAATCAACACTAACCCAAACTAACGAACACTAACCCAAACTAACCAATACTAAGCCAAACTAACCAACACTAACACAAACTAACTAAAACCAAAATAAACTAACCAAAACTAACCCTAATTAACCAAATTAAAAGGCAAGCGCGCCACGCGCGCTTCTCTTCATTATCCCTAACTAAGCAAAACCAACTCAGACTAACCAAAACTAACCCAGACTAACCCAAACTAACCTTAATTATCATAAGTAAAGAGACAAGCGCGCTACGCACGCTTCTCTCTTCGCTATCCCAAACTAAGCCAAACCAACCCAGACTAACCAAAACTCACCCATACTAACTAAAACTAACCTATACTAACCAAAACTAACCCAGACTAACCAAAACTAACCCTAATTAACCCAAGTAGAGACAAGCGCACTATGCGCGCTTGTCTTTCGTATCCCGGATTAAGCAAAAATAATCGAAACTAACTTTAATTAACTAAACAAGCGCATTGAGACGAGCGCGATACGCGCTTACCAACACCGCCTATCACAAAACCAAAATGAACCCAAAGTAACAAAACAAACGCAGTACGCGTGATACCCTCTTAACTAATCCAAATGAACCAAACAAGAGGGCATTTGTTTCCCATACTTTTACTCGTCAAAAAAACGAGCGTCTTACATAACTCAAACTAACGAATTAATATTATTATTTATTATTTAAATAAACACAAAGTACTTCTGAATCACCATCTATCTATAAAGGGTTGGCTAGCTGTATCCAACAAGATACCGTATTATAGAACCGAACAGAAATTACACTTGACAACTAACACCTATGCGTATCTCAGCTGTGCCCTGCCAAGTTAACCTAGATAGATACATAATTATAATTTAAGAAATAGTGTCATGTTGACGTTTGCGCCAGGAATATTATCATTTTAAAGTGCAAAAAACAGTATTTGCGGTTTTTAAGAAAACGAGCTTTTAAAAAACACTTTAAGGCTACTATTACCTTTTCTTGTTTCGTCATTACGCATGATCGAAGCCTTTGGATCGGAAAGTTAGCAGAGATAGTGTAGGTCTGGATTGGAACATGTCGTATAGAATTTAACACAACTACAGTGAGTAAGCTTTGTAATTTTTTATGACAAGTAGAAACATTTGCGCACCATTTAATGTGTGGGAAATTGTAAGGGAAGTAACGTAGAATAACTCAGTACTTTTATTACTGTGGTAGCCAATAAGTGCGCAAAGTAAATAATGACCAAAGTTTTCTTTGGATCAAGACCAGGACCAGGATCAGGAAGCAGTAAATTTCCTGATGTGCCGTGTCCTTTTCAACTTTCAAGGTAATGAAACTTCCATCGTTCTTGTTTGTCTTGACTAACTGTAGAATAATACCGAGCTAACTCTCGTCAGGCCTTCCGAAAATTAAAACAGGCATAGTGTGAGAGAGGAGAAAGAGAGAGGGAGGGAGAGAGAGAGAGATGTGGCAGGACTGGGCATTTCAAAAGAGACTGCCGAGTACAACTACGGTCTAGATCTTCATCCAAAGACGTCAAATCAGGAAAACTTAAATTAGTCAACATTGCGGCGCGGGTGCAAAAATCTGATGTGTATAAGAGCAAGTTTTTAGATCTGCGATATGTTAAAGGACAACCGAGATACGAGGAGGGCCCCAAATTGCATTTTTTCAATTTCGCTCTGTATCTCAAAAACGAATCAGGCTATGAAAATTGAAAGATTAATCGAATACCTACTTACCTGTATGAAGATTAATCGTAATTTTCCGAGCTAAGGTTTAAATTTTTTCCGAAATCTTCAATTTTGACTGTAGAGTCTCTATTATTGTCGATCGTAATTTTGGTTAATATTTGGATCCGATGTGCTGAACTTAGTGCCATAAGTGTTTAGTGTTACCGTGTTTTCTTTGTTAGTTTATCAAGTGATAGAGATTGTAAAGGGTAAAGTGTTGATACATAGAGTAATACAGGTTCAATGTTCCATGTAAAATCGTATTTAGGTTTAGGGGGCTTTATCTTGTAGCCTCCCTTCAAAAATCTTTTTATTATATTTTAATCCCTATTAGGCGGTGAAACATAAAGTTAAGAGCTGATCTATAGGTACTTATCAAGACGTAAGAAGCTCCTTTGTTTACTTCGCGAACTAAAAAGTCCAGATAAATGTTTAAATTATAAGTAAAGACATCGAAATTTTGCTGTTACAGAAATTATAATACCTACTTATTAAAACAAGCGTTGTATGTTAAATATTAATTAACAATTTGTTTTAATAAAAATATTTATAGGTACGCCTATGTTATTACTATTAAGTTAGCAACAGTTTAGATAGTAGGATAACGTTAACAGTGTTGTTGTTAGATATATTTTATATATCGTTGCAATATTATAAATACACAAAGTAAAAATACTAAAAGCCGGTGTTTTATCAACACAAGAACAAGTAAAAACCAATTTTAAAATCACAACATTGTACTGTTTCCAAGTTCTTTCTGAGATGGATGCAAACATTATTGGGATGGCGTGACCGGAAATGCTTCTTTGAAGAAATGCTTCTCAGACAGTTTCCTTGCCACCAGGAAAATTTTCCTGTCTAACAGATGAGAGTCTCTATAGAGAGTAACTAATTTTTACTCGATTTAAATGTCAACGGTTTCCCAACTAATAAACTAGGAAACACGGTATACCAGGGCTGTACTAGCCACCAATATTCCGGTGGCTTCATCATGTATAATTTTATCTAAAGCATTAAATAACATAGAAAACAAGGGAAACGCGTAAAAATACTCATCATGCCAAGAAATCGTAAATGCATCGACTGCTGTGGAGGTTGAATCCGGAAACCAGGAACAGGTATTTTACATTAAAATAAGTTGCAAATAAATCTAATCCCTAATTATTTTCTGATATACCTGCTTGTTTAGTTCGTATTCTGTTTCAATGGAAGTTTGTCTTTATGCCTTATCGGCTTCCGTTTTTCTTTTGAAGCGATATAAGATGCGAAGAGTGTTATACGTTTTGTTCATACCAGTCTAAAATTTGAAAGGTTATATTGGTTAAGTTGCGATATTTTACGCTTTCCCCACGATTAATGCAGGATATTGCCGTGTTATTATCGATTCTAAGTAAGACTCTAATATTTCCATTTGATTTAGTAAATAATTGTAAGCCATGACAAGCAGCTTTAACTTCAAGGTAATTAATATGGTTAGACTTCTCGGCTTCTTCCTAAAACTCGCGACATTTTTGGCCGTTACAATAGGCACCCCAGCCTGTAGGAGACGCAGACGCATAAAAAAATCAAAATTCCAATGAAAACGTACTATGAAGCCTAGTATATTCTAGATTGTCTATCCACTAGCTAATAATTTGCTTTGTATCTTTTGAAATTAATATTCTGTCATGTACGACTTTCCTTTTAAGGCTTTAAATTTTGCGTGACCTTGTCTTTTGATACGATGACGACTCTGAGGAACGGCAGGAGTCGCTGCTACCAAAACACCAATAATTTTTGCAAAATCTCGAATCGTAGTACCTTACTTGTTAGTATATTTTTTAATTGCCTCTTTTATTGAATTCATTTTCTTAAGAGGTAAAGAAAACGTTCGAGGAAACGGTCCTCTGAATTAAGTCATAAGTAAATCCTAGGTAAGTTATTTTTATGATGGTATTAACTGACTTTTTCTGTATTTATAATAATTCCTAAATCATTTAGGAGCATTATACACATTGCAAAGCAGTAAAGTGCATCAGCCAAGCCTGCCAAATGGTTGGTGTTGTTAGCCCAATTGATGTTGTAGGAACCTTTGCAAATAATTAAATTTGCACACAATAATATTTAGTCAAATAACTAACACCCTGTAAAGTATACAGCTGTTTTACAAACAAGAGTCTTCAGGAGAAAATTTAGTGAAAACAATTTACACCCTGTAAAGTATGCAGCTATTTTGCAAACAATAAGGAGTCCATGATTGCAGTCTTAATTAAATAGGTCCACGACCATATTAAAATATATACTGTTGGCTCACAGTCTTTTAATCGCTTAAGTGATGATAGAATTTACTGAAGAGCCCACGGCTATCCCTCAGAAAGTATGGCCCACGGCGTTAATGCCAAATATGTTTTGCCATAACATCCTGTAAAGTATGCAGCTATGTTGCAGACAATAGTCTGAGGGTGATATTTTAGTCAAAACAGCTAACAGGCTGTAAAGTACACGGCTATTTTGCAGACAATAGTCTGCGGGTGATATTTTAGTCAAAACAACTAACACCCTGTAAAATATACAGCTATTTTGCAGACAATAAAGAGTCAGTCCATGATAGCAATTTTAATTAAATAGGTCCACGACCATATTAGAAATATATATTGTTTTTTGTCCCTATTGGAATTGATTATTGCTGCATAAACAGGGGAAATATTATACACACAAAATGTATCTGATTATCATTTGGCGGTGGCAAGTTTGGCATAATAAACGATCACTTCTTAGAAAGTCAATAGCCAACTTTTAGTGGAGAAGTCGAATAGTTAGGTCCTCGACCCTAGGCTTAATCAATTAATAATTTATAATAAAAATAATATTAATTTTTTTTTGTATTGCGAAGCCCTCGGCCTAAACCTATTCTTTTTCTATGCCCTCAGCAAGAATTTTTCGATTGAGTGCTATTTGTATGCAGATTATAATATCCTCGGCCTATGCACAATCTAACTCAATCTAACCAACTCTTTGTTAGAAAGTCGAATAGTGAGGTCCTCGGCCCTAGGCTTAATCAATTAATAATTTATAATGAAAATAATATTAAGAATTTTTTGTATTGTGAAGCCCTCGGCCTAAATCTATTCTTTTCCTATGCCCTCGGCAAGAATTTTTCGATTGAGTGCTATTTGTATAATATGCAAATTATAAGGCCCTCGGCCTATGCACTATATAACTCAATCTGGCCAACTCTTTGTGGGAAAGCCGAATAGTTAGGTCCTCGACCCTAGGCTTAATCAATTAATAATTTATAATAAAAATGATATTAATTTTTTTTTGTATTGCGAAGCCCTCGGCCTAAACCTATTCTTTTTCTATGCCCTCGGCAAGAATTTTTCGATTGAGTGCTATTTGTATGCAGATTATAAGGCCGTCGGCCTATGCACTATCTAACTCAATCTAACCAACTCTTTGTGGGGAAGTCAAATGTTTAGGTCCTCGACCATAAGCTTAACTAATTAATAATTTATAATAAGAATAAAAATAACAATTTTTTGTATTGCGAAGCCCTCGGCCGGGACGTATTCTTTTACTATTGCCCTCGGCAAGAAAAAAAATCGATCGAGTGCTATTCGTACGCAAATTACAAGGCCCTCGGCCTGTGTACATTAATTTCTATTTCTCTCGGTTAGGTCAACGTATTGTGCCTTACTGAAAAACTGCATGAATATGCATTTAATAAGCCCTCGGCTGTTATGCAAGGTTTTTAAATTATTCTAATTACTTAAAATAGTCTAGTTGTACTTAGTGAGCTTACGTAAACAAATGAAAGACCGAAAATAAAAATTGATTATGTTCTACTAAATGAAATCCAGCTATTTTATTTTTAATCTCATGTCTAAACTTTACATTTCACGTACTCGGTACAGACTACTTCTTTTTACCTCTCTATACCCTAGCTAATCTGGCCCCGGGGCCTACTTCTTTTTGCACTACTCAGTTTTTTGGTTTTCGTGAAACCCGATATTATACTTGTTTTTTTTTTGTGACAACACACCGCCCAGATAGCAATCTCTGTTTAGCCACATACATTTGTATTATATATATTATTTTTTAACAAAACCTAATCTTACACAAACCTCAATACAACTTATCAACTGTAGATTGTATCATTGTACGTAGATATTTGGCCCTCGGCCTACTATATAGGAAATTGATTAACCTAAACAAGCATAAACGAACCCCAAAACAACTAATCAACGACCATTTATTGTTCGTAAATAATAGGTTATCGGACTAGTTCTATATAGACAATTTATTAACACTTACTTAAAGAACTGGACAATATATTTTCCCTTCTTTTCGACATTTTATTTCACAAACACAAAACAAAACACGATTTTTGAACGTATTCGAAGAAGACGGAAAACAGAATGAGTAAGCATCGAAGTGCGATAACAGACTTGGGTTGAGGATAAAAAACTTTATGCTTTAAAAACGTATCGATGGGTATGGTGATTCAGAAACTACAATGTAATCATATCGGAAGACAAGCGATGGAAAATTTTGTTTATATCATCGTTCTTTTCACAAAGAAGTAGCACAGTATTGCGAAAACTGCAACTCTCTATCTTTACTCGTAGGTGAGATACCCTGTAATATCATCGAAAATGGGACACCCTGTACAAAGATTTAACGAAATGATTTACCAACTATTTACAGAAAAAGAGGTCACCAATGTTATTAAACACTTACACAACTGAAAAGCACCTTGATCAAAAATTACTGAGTACTTAAGGGTACACATGAAAAATTTATTTCGATAATCTGAATTAACAAAAAATCGCTTCGATAGGGAATTACAGCATATTTACTAAAATATTAAAAATATTCCACGAGTATGTTTCTGAATTAGCTGAAAAATTCTAAGAATTTGCTATATGGGACTATAACTTACCGGCAATCAGTTAATTAAATTGCTCTGAAAATCTGTTGTGACGATTATTTGACATGTCTAAAATGCACTAGCATAGAAGGTGCTCCATTAAAACAAGTAATTCAAGTTCATTTCCGGAAAATAAGAAATTTGGCAAAAACGCCGATACCAAAATCGGGTCATGAGGCTCTTGCTTGGAACTAGCAACTAAGCCTTTATAATATGCATATATAGGTATCTATATTCATAATTTTTTACAATTTTTAAATTAAACGTTTAGTTTATATCCCGTTAGATTTTCTACACGGCCAATAAAAGAACCAAAGTTTGAAACTTTGCCCAAAACCTCAAACGACAATTTTAATAACATTTTGCGGTAAAAAGCGGACAAAAAGCATACGGCACTGCCAAAATTCGTCCGAATTTTTCCAGGAATTATTTAATTTAACTTGGCAGGGAATGCCGCGAACTTATTTGATGCGATGATATGAAGATATCCAGGCAGAATGCAGCAGCGGTACAAAATTGCATATAGTACGAGACAAAAATATGATTTATTTCTGGATGGTTAGGGTATTGTCTTCTGAGAGGAAAGAAAAGTTAGTAATAGTAATATGTTTGCCAAACACGATTTTCGCCTTTTTTTAATTCAAAGTATTACTCAAATAAATATTTGGTAAAATGAAAAATGTAATGAATCTTCGATAATCTTTTGTATAACATAGATATGAAAGTAAAAAGGACCAAACTAAGTTGACTGAAATCACGCCTAATGAATCAGCCCAAACTAATAGAAGTTAATTGGTTAATTTGAGTTAGTTATATTACTAGCGTATTTTAACAAATACTAACCCAGACTGACACAATCTGATTAGATCTGATTAATTTAATTAGTTGATATTACTAGCGTATTTTAAAAAGCCAACTCATCATAGATATTTCAGGCTAATATTTGTTAACATCACTCTAGTTAGATGTTAAAGCAACAATATTATCAGAAAAATTTTGAATATTGTGATGGAGCTATATCGGAAATTTTTAATTCGTGGGTAGTTACGGTCATAAAAAAATATAATGTACCCGGAGATGAGTGTTATTCCAAATATCGAAATTTATTACAAACTTACAGACAAAACATGAGATTCAAAAATTTGACATGATGGATAATGTCCTAAGTAACAAAGCTTCCAGTACACCTCCAGTGAATTCTTTAAGTCCATCAGTTAATAGTCATAATATAGTATCTGATAAGAGCAATGCCATAGATGATTCATCAGAGTTATT
Organism: Pissodes strobi; assembly: GCA_016904865.1. NCBI lineage: Eukaryota > Metazoa > Arthropoda > Insecta > Coleoptera > Curculionidae > Pissodes > Pissodes strobi. The sequence continues at coordinate 141,682 of MU182773.1, forward strand.
GCTGGAACTATCAACAAAACATTTAGATGATAATGGTTTACAGCCAACACCAAAAAGACATGGGCAAATGGAAGAAAAAAACTGAAGCAAAAAGAAAATGATGCAATAAATAACTTGGCAGATGCCATTCGAAGCACTGCTAGTAAAAAAATGAGTCTGATTTGATCAATGACAGTATGTACCAAGCGGTGCTGCATTGTATTATCTGGCAGGAACGACAAACTGGTGAGAGCAGTTTACAGTTTTCGAATACATTAATGTGATAATTTTTATTATTTTATGAAAAACGCCAATTAAATAGGAGTAAGTGATCTCTTAAATATCGAATATTGTATTCCCAACTTAAATTTTCATAAAAAATAGGCCTAAATATTTCATTGAATTTAATTTTTTTTATTACCTCTTTCCTAATATTAGCGGAATTGGGTTTCTTACCAATAAACATGAAAGATGATTAATTAATGTAAACATCATGCTATGGGATTATTAATAATTTCATTATCCTTATCCTTATCCTTATCCTTATCCTTAT
>MU182773.1:160118-173230 GCA_016904865.1 Pissodes strobi
ATTACAACGTTATCCGTCTTCCGATTATTAATCTCCACCAGTCTTGGTTTCTCCTAGACTCTTCCTCCAGTCCTGTCGTTCGGATGTCTCAGTCTATACCCTCTCTCCAGCTTTTCCGGGGTGTTGCTCTCCTTCTTCTTCCTTGCGATGTCCAGTGTAATACTTTCTTCGGGAGTTGGTGTTGGCCCATTCTCTGTACATGTCCGTACCACCTGAGTTGTCCAGTTCTTATGTCATCTACAATATCGTGCTTTACTTCCATTATTTCCATTATCCTTTCATTTCTGATCCTTCTCAATCTAGACTTTCCTGCCGCTCTTCTCCAGTAATCCATCTCTATGGCTTTTAGCGTTTTCACTGGTCTTTATAGGCCACACTTCACTACTATAGGTTAATATACTTTTAATTTCTGTGTGTTATATTCTGTGTTTGTTTTCCTTTGTAATGTGTTTATCCCATAGTATGCCGTTTAACATGAACACAGCCTTCCTGCCTTGAAGATTTTCTTTCGGCTATTGCTTCGTCCAGACTTCCCTCTTTCGATCTTTTACGCCTAGAAATTTGTATGAGCTGCAGTGTTTGATATTCTGTTTGTCTGAGATAGGCAGAACTTGTTGTTCTCCTTCTATACACATGTATTCTGTTTTCTGTATGTTCACATATCATACTCTTCAATTATTTTGCGTGTCATAAATTCAATATTATCAATGTCTTGCGCAATCATCACCTGATCATCCGCAAATGCCAAAGTATAGATTGTTGACGTATCATCGACAGGTATGCCCATTGCTTCGCATTTTCTCTTCCATCTTGTTAATGCGCTTTCTAGATAGACTTTGAACAGTGTTGGCGACATACAACACTCTTGTCTCAATCCCTTTGTTACTGTGAACCCGGTTGTTAAGTTATTTCCTATTTTTATTTGTGTTCTTGCATCATTATACAGTGATTTGGTTGCTTTTATTCTTTCAGCATTTGTGTTGGTATATTGTAAGCTTCCCATAATTTTACTAGGGGAATGCTGTCATAGGTTTTTTAAGGTCCACAAATAGCAACTGAACTTCCTGGTTATATTTACGTTAACTCAAATCTACGATTTGAGTTAACGTAAATAAGTGTTCAATGGTGGATATTCTTGCTCTGAATACGGCTTGCTCTTCTGCCTCCATTGCACTGTATTCATCTTCTATCTTGTTTTTGAATATTCTTCCATATATCTGCTTATGGTGTTGGTGACGGACATTCCTCTATGGTTGTCGCATTTATTTTATCCCCTTTCTTATGGATTACTGATATATATGACAACTTCCATTCCTTTGGTACTTCTGAGTTATTTATACATCCTTGGAATAGATTTGTGAGCATCTGGGTTAGTTTTTCTTTCCCATATTTAATAAGCTCTCCAGGAATATTTCCTGGTCCCACCGCTCTTCCATTTTTTCGTGCGATAACTGATTTTTTTAATTCTGATACAGATATTCTTACTGGAGATTCTCTAGTGGTTATATTTCTGTTAGTATTATCAGTAATTTGGAACTCATTTCTATCTTCGGTCAGTATTTTTTCGAAATACTGATTCTATGATTGCTCTGTTATTAGGGAAATTATGTCTTTGTTCCTTTCCCGTCTCATGTTCTATTAAATTAGTATTTCAATAATATAATTGAAAGCTACATGCTTTAAAGATTATACTCACCTAAATTTACAGTTGCGCTCAGTTCCTGATCATCATGCGGCTATTTCTTGATACTCGCAGGAAAGCTAATATTTTTATTACTTGCCATTATCTCTTCATTTTGACGTGATACGTTTTATCCATAAACGCACTCCCCGTTATCATTACTATTTGATTCAGTTTGAAATTGTCGGGCCATATCAAACATTTTGCGGACCTAAAACAACAACAGAAATAAAAATCAGCGATTCGTGAATCTTAATTTACTTTTTAGATGAGTTTATTTCCGCAAAAATTGCCTCAAAAATCTTTAATTTTGTTATGTAATTTTAAATTTGAATTGGCAAGAGTTCTTGTAATGACGTTTCAACAATCTATAATATAAATATTTTAAATCAAATAGTCTCTGATGTAAGAGTAGACAATCAATCAAAAGACCAATAGGCACATAAATCACAGAGGTGATAAAGATAAAAAATATGATATGTGCTGAGATCACACGACAGAAGTGAAAACGTCAAAAGGCGAGATTAATAACACTGGCTTTTAATAATTTTAAATTGAAGTTGGTTAGTTGAATTAAACTGAAACGTCGGTGTTGTGGTCCTGTGCGAGCCTCAACAAATTAGAATCTCACATTTAATTTCCCTATCAAGTTACACCATTTATTTTGAAATTTTCTAAATATTTAAAAGCAAAATTATTAACTTTCCAATATCAGGGAAAACTAAGTTTCTATTAATTGAAGCAAAATCAAAAGAAAGCGCTATTAAAAACTAATAAAATAAAATAAAATTAGCATCACGAGGCATTGAACCGGTAGTATCGTATGTTAAGCGAGCACTGTACCATTGCGCAAAGCGACTGATAGAGATAAGTGCGTCAAAACTGAATAATATAAGCATACAAACCTATATAATTACATATTTATTGTTACTGTTAATTAATATGCTTAAAATTTGGCTGTTAGATTATTATTCGGTCTAATAATATTACAAAGAAGTTTTGACTTCAAAAATTCGAACACTAAAAATCAATATAAAGATTCATACAGTGCTAAACTACACAAACACACCTACTTAATACACTCGAGGTGCCTAGTGGAAAATAAGTACTATACGCGTACTATACAATACGTACTATATATTTTTATACCTATAATAGTAACAACTCGTTTTGGAAAAAGAATATTTTGTACATACCTACAATTCCTGGTTAAGTAGATGGAAACACTAATTGTTCCCGTGAAGCCTGCTCCATACTTTTATCTTTTAACGTTAGATCTTCTTCACTTGTAAACTCATAGTCACTAACCACATTTGTGAAAGTGGCATTTGCATTTGCTTCATTGTCCAGTAATTCATCAATAATTACATTCGATTGCGAAACTGGCCTATGAAAACAATCTTCATCGATAGCCATTATTTCTAAACTTTTATAAATACACAAAATACACTTAGTACCCCAATTTTCAGTAAATCTGCTTTTTGGAGGTTATTCTTTTATAACGCTTTGTGACTTTCAAGGGACAATAGTTTATAAGTCAACTCACTTTGCCTGTTTGACGACGACTGCAGTAATAGTTATTTATGTACCGAGGGTATTAAGTAGATGTTTATGCCCTGAGAGCGACAATGTTACAAATCCGAGGGCCTCTTGACAGAGGGTTTATAAGTCTTCCGTGGGCGTACACATCTATTAATACCCGTGTTGCATACAAACTTTTATGTCACACTAATTCGTTATTGCATTCACAATATGAAAATATTTAAAAAAAATACGAATTAAATTCAATTATTTAAGTCCATAAAGTATACTTTATGGCCGCACGGGCCAAAAGTGGACTTTATGGCCGCACGGGCCAAAAGTGGACTTTATGCTCGCACGGGCATATACTAATCCATTATGTAAATGATATCTAAGGTATAAAAACACTATAATGTACTAGTATGACATAAAAATAATAATGGCGTAGCGCACCTAAAGCTTATACACGAGAACCCCTTCCACAATATAGCCCTTATGATTTTTTAAGATTTACTTAAAGGTACGGTGTCCAAGGCGCGACAGGTCGCGGCGGCTGGTCGCGGCGTTTAGCGGCTGCCTATAGACGCCGGGGTCCTGATGGTGTTCAAGATGCGACCACTCGTCGCGGCTGGCGTTTGTCCATCTGCAGTTGCGAATAAAATTTCAAACATGGTGGACGCAAAAGTGCAAGCGTGTGTTATAAACAATAATGCAATTATTCAGTGCTTACTAGAAAAAGAGGAGAAAGACGAGTTATTGTAGTTGCGAGTAATAAAAGGCGCAAATGTAGTTTGCTATTTTAAAATCGCGATAGTTGCCAGAAAGAAAAGGTGTAAATGTAGTTCGCTATTTCAAAATCGAGAAAGTGAAGGATACTTCTGAATCTCCTCAATTAGTCGCTCTTTATCATCATAGGAAAATATATATCCGTAAATCTTGCTCGTTGTGATCGTAAAGGTGCGTATCCACCAAAAAATCATTGGGATGCAAACGTTTGTAACTGTTTGCAGTTCTATTGTTGACATTCGTTTCCACCAGCCAATTATTCGCAAACAACTGTACATAAAAAAGCAAAGCGCACACACAAACAACAAATCCCTTTGATGTACCGACACCTTTAGGAACACGACCAAATGATTGCAAACGTTTGTGAATGCACGTGATATATGTCTCCACCAAACTAGTGAAGGGAAAATCGGATGATTTTTAAAATCGAATATCTTGCATTCGAATACTTATGAGAATCCAATGACTATTCGAATGCAAAGAATCGAATTATTTGGATTAGTCGCGATGTCCCAAATGTTTCAATTAGCGATTCAACCTCTTGAGATTTTGAGTGACTTCGAAGTCTCATTCTCGAATTCAAAATTAAAAATTGTCTGATTCTGGATTGTTTGATCTTGAAGTCTTCATTCTTGATACATTTAAGCATAAGAGCAAAATCTTTTACAAAGATTAGCGAAAGCATTCACGATTAAAAAATAAAATATTGGTTAAAAGTTGTTTTGTTTAGATATTATGTAAAAGTTTGTAACCGCGCCCTTTACTTACTTTTTGCGACCTCCTGTATTTCGGTTTTCTCGGGCGCCACCCCTTTGATATATACAGCGACAAAGGGGATCGCTGTTCGCCTATCGGGTAGCCTTTAGACAGTGGAGAAACGGTTGTCCAAGGTTCGGTTTTTAAATACTCGGAATCGGTCCCTGGTAAATGAAACACTCCGTGTAAACAAAATAATGGTCGTGTTTATCCGACAGTAAGTATAAACCTAACTTTCTTATAGCTAAAAGTATCAGACAACTTATTCTAAGCGACTCAACCCGGTAATACGTAAGAAAACTCAAAACGGTAGTAAAAGAATCGAAAACTCTAATCGCGCGGTAGACTGTAGCGGTGCGGAAGCCCCACGGTAAGTATGTTAGCAATTACGTTAAACGGTAGCGGTACGGAAGCCCTACTGTAAATATGGCAGTAAATACGGTAAACTGTAGCGGTACGGAAGCTCTACGGTAAATATGGCAGTAAATACGGTAAACGGTAGCGGTACAGAAGCCCTACGGTAAATATGGCAGTAAATACGGTAAACGGTAGCGATACGGAAGCCCTACGGTAAGTGCGGTACTAGATACGGTGAACTGTAGCGGTTCGGAAGCCCTACGGTACGTGTGGCAGTAGATACGGTACGGAAGCCCTACGATAAATGCGGTATACGGTTCTCAATAGCTCCAGCTCTATGACACGGTCGGTTCAGCAGAACGGTTCCCTAACTCGGACGTGAAGCCTGGATGGACTTAGTTTGGAAGGATCCTTAGCCGGGATTACTCCACTTGCCGAGCCAGGATGGCCGGGATTACTCCGCTTGCCAATAGGGGAGCCGGGATTACTACGGGAGGAAGGCCGGGATTACTCCGCTTGCCAAGCAGGGATGGCCGGGATTACTCCACTTGCCAAGGCAGGATGGCCGGGATTACTCCGCTTGCCAATAGGGGAGCCGGGAATACTACGGTAGGCCGGGATTACTCCGCTTGCCAAGGCAGGATGGCCGGGATTACTCCACTTGCCAATAGGGAAAGGATCATGGACCAGGAATACGGTACGACGGATATTTACCTGCTCGGTCGGTCGGTCCTTCCCGGTTTGTCTGGAGCTGGCTCGCTGCTAGACTGCCGACTGACTCGACTCGGGAACCCCGGGTGGGTACTACCTGTTAAGCGCGATGCCGCCCGGTTTTGTTAGCTCGACCCATAGTGGGGATCGCCGCGATCGCGTCATCGGCCGGCCGATCGATAGGTGGGGACGCGCAGCGTGATGCGACGAAGATCGCGACGCTCTACTGGTACTGCACGAGAACTACGGAAAAAGTGAAAAGCGATTTCCCGGCTTTTCGCGACGGAATATTTTATAGAATTGAATTTAGCATATTTAAATTATATTTTATGAAAAAGAATGATGTTAATAGCACGTAAAATAAGAAAGTTAATCGGTAGTGCATCCTATTCCCAAAAAATATAGTAACTTCGTTCCAAGCTTATTAAAGATCTACTAAAATCATCACTTTTTAATAAGGTAAATTTGAATTCCCATAACTCCTTATCTTCTGCGTATTGCAAAAATATGTATGTCATACCTGCCGACTACCGCATTTAAAATTAATAATATGTTAACATTGTTAACTACAGAAGAAAAATATTCAACAATTAAAAAACTACCACAGTAATTAAACTACTCTATTTTATACATTTGTACAGTATAGCGTTTTAGATTATTATTCACCATAATACAAAACAAAGCTCGATATTATTTGTTGCTCAGACGGCAGACCAGCATAATATTAATCGAACAAGTTATATTATAATCGCATTTGACGCGAATTGTGCCGATTCATATTTCATTTCGCTTCAACCCGCATTCGAGGGACGATTAATTTGTTGTTAGCGCATTCGAATATTTCTGGTATTCGAATTCTTCGTTGGGAATCGAATGCATTCGAATGCAAGCCAGAATCGAATAATTCGATTATTTGTATTCGAATAGTCCCTTCACTACACCAAACAAATATTGAGTTTGCAAATATTTGCTAACAATCACAAATATTTTGCCGGCTTGGGGCACCTTAACTGCAACTGCGAAAATGCGAGAAATGATTGTCGGTACAATTTCGGCTTATTTCGGGCGGAAACAAATCGCTGGCGGCCGCGACTGCACTGCTCTGAGAGCAGTCCGGCCGCGGCTCAAATGCAGCCGCCTTTTGGGCACCAGTACAACAGTATCACCATATGAACAGTGGCGCGGCCAGCCGCAGTCGCGCCTTGGACACCGTCCTGTACGCCTTTATGATACAACTAGAAAATGTGAGAATTAGCCCATACAAACGTATGGCTAATTATGGTATTTTGTGCACACCATTTTATTGTGCAGTGTAGTGTAAAAATCTCAATTTTGCCGAAAATGGCTCATACGCCTTTCTAATATATTGCCTCGATATCATTTCTTTCTGGTAGGGGTTCGCGAGATCGAGACCGAGACCGAGACCTGGCAAGTGTCGGTCTTGGTCTCGAAGAAAAAATTTAGTCTCGGTCTCGGTCTTGTCTCGGTTTGGTCTCGGTCTCGGTTTGAGCAAATAAAAAGTAATTAAATAATTTACTGTTTTATTTCGTTAATAACACAAACGTTACTTCGGAATGTTAAGTTAAATGAAACATCTAATAAGTGTCATTTGTGTATCAGTTCTTGGTGTAGATGTGATATTAGGGATAAACTTCTTAAATAATTTTACATTTTACAACAGTTGTTTGGATAATAATAGTTAACTTAAATAGGTACCTAACAATATTTTAATATATTTCATGTTAGTTTCTAAATTGTTGTTTTGATATAAAAATGCTTACCTCTAATGTGGATAGGGTTGGTATACAAGTAATAGGGATTTTTAAGTATGTACACATAAAAACTAGGTACCGATTTATGTCAATTTTATTATCAAAGTCAACGTTTTTTCTTCTTATTTTTTACAATTCTTATCAGTTGTAGCGTAGCCATACAAAGTAATGTCATTTTCAAACATTCCGTATTATGTGGAAACATTTATTTTGAAAACTCATAAAATTTAACGATACAGGGTGTCGCGAAATGAGTGGACGAAACATCAACCATGTATTTATCGGTCAAAAATAACTAAAATTTTTCTTATAAATATATATCGGGAAGGGAGCTAGAGCCTCTTAAAAATGGGTCCCTGAATATTGTTTACTTTAATTATTTCCGAAGCGGCGTAAAATAGAGTTTTAAAATTTTGGAATTCTAACTTTAGTATCCTGAATTTAAAAATGGAATTAAAAATAAAAAATTTTAGTCAGGTGCGAACATTTTAGGGGGTGAATCTTATCTTTTTTTGGACTAACTCTTTACATATTTTTTCTTCAAATTTTGAAAAATTGAATTTTTTTTCGCAAAAATGTGCCTCTTAGTTTGCTGCGCTAGGACGCAGCGTTTTTGAGAAAAACGGATTTTAAAGTATGCTGACTGCCAAAAACGGGTGTAAAATGAAGGTTATAATTTTTGATATTCTCCAAAAATTCCTTTTGACGTTACAAAACTTCATATTATTATAAAATAGTAGAAACACTTGTTCCAGAAAAAAGTTATGACAGATTTTCAAAATTTGATAAACTATAGCATTCAATTTACACCCATTTTTGGCAGTCGGAATACATTTATAATCCGTTTTTCTCAAAACCCTGCGTCCTAATGATACGAAATAAGAGGCACTTTTTTACCCAAAAAAATTTTATTTTTCAAAATTTGTAAAGAAAATAGAAAAATAGCCCACAAAAAAGTTGACGATAATTTTTTATATTCACTCCCAAAATGTTAAGCACCTGACCTGACTAAAATTTTCTATTTCTTATTCCATTTCCGAATTCTAGATATTAAACTTAGTGCACTTAGGGAATTCCAAAATTTGAAAACTCTATTTTACGCAATTTTGGAAATTATTAGAAAAAAAACATCTTTAGGGGCCCACCTTTAAGAGGCCCTAGCTCCCGTAGGAAGCGTTTCCCGATATATGTTTATAGAAAAAATTTAAGGTATTTTTGACCAATAACTACAGGCTAATGCTTCGTCCACTAATTTTGTGACACTCTTTATAGGTATACGGTATATACTGTATAAGTGGATATGGGCAAAGGTGGCCATTCATCTTTTAATATACTAATCTGACCCGGTTGTATCAGAAGCAGATATCCAGTTGTTTTAATGGATACGCGATGTATTCTTACCTTGTAGATATTACGAAAAATGTGAAAAATCATAGCTGTTTATTAGTTTATTGCTTGGAAATGGCTCAAAATAAGTTATCTACATAATTACATATTATGTACAGGGTGGCCCGTTTAAGAGGGGCCTATACCTTAACTCGAAAACTACGGGGGTTGGAAAAAAATTTAAATACTAAAGTTATTTCTAGTAAAATGATTTTTATTTTTTTAGTATTGTTTTAATCGTCACTTTTTTATATACAGGATGGTCAAAGAAAGTTACACTTTTTTAAATGACACACCCTATATTTTATTACCTTTTTCGATTCTGCTTAAAATTCTAGGCATATTTGATGTATGATGTTATACCTCTAGAAATCGGTACTTTGACTACTTTTCAAGTTGGTAGCAAGAAGACCATTAGAGATGGAGTAAAATTTATTTCACATTCCTATCTTAATTTTTCAAGAGCTATCTGACGGTATTAATTGGCAGGTGGTACCATGGGTACCAAATCTGGTACCTCGGTAGGTACCGTCAGTTAGCACCACCAGATAACTCTTGAAAAGTTAAGATAGAAATGTTGAGTTCATCTTACTCCATTTCTAATGGTCTTCTTGCTACCAAGGTGAAAAGTAGTCAAAGTACCGATTTTCAACTGTTTATAGCTGTTAAACTACTACCTTTAGAGGTATAACATCATATAGTAAATATGCTTAGAATTTTAAGTAGAATCCAAAAATGTAATAAAATATAGGGTGTTTCATTTAAAAAAGTGTAACTTTCTTTGACCATCCTGTATATAAAAAAGTGACGGTTAAAACAGTACAGAAAAATTAAAGATCATTTTACTAGGAATAACTTTTGTATTTAATTTTTTTTTCCAAACCCTGTAGTTTTCGAGATAAGGTATAGGCCCCTTTTAAACGGGCCACCCTGTACAGGGTGTCCCAAATTCGAGCCTCATCATTGGCATCTCGGAAACTAGAAGAGATACGAGGTCGGTTAAATGGAGGGAAAGTTGCGCAATTTGATGCTGATCAAAATGCCACCTTAAAAGTTAAAAAAATCCGAATACTTCCGAAGATATTTAGAAAAAACCCAATATTCGCGATTTCATTTTTATTTTTTATGACTCTATTTGAATAGATATAATAAAATAAATTTCATATTCTTATTGCTACTTTTTCTGTTCTACAAGATGGTGTTATCAGATTTTCAAACCGACGTTTCGTCTTTGAGCTGCCTTAATCAACTTTGTTTTTTTAAATACGGCCCTGGATGTTTTATTACGGACTTTAAGAGCTTCTAATGTTCCAACACCAATGATGTATCGCACTTGTTCGAAAAAATCATTTTAATGATTTCCTGGTAAAATCTTACCAAAAATATGTTTTCTGTCTCTCTCTAACACATGAGGTCTTATGGAAAATGCCATTAATATGAATTTTTCGAATAAGTGCGAAACATTATTGGCTTTGGGACTTTAGATGCTCTTAAAATTCGTAATAAAAAATCCAGGGCCGTATTTAAAAAAAACAAAGTTGATGTTGGCACCTCAAAGACGGAACGTCGGTTTGAAAATCTGATTACACCATCTTGTCGAACAGAAAAGTAGCAATGAGAATGTGAAATTTATTTTGTTATATCTATTCAAATAGAGTCATAAAAAAAATTAAAATGGATTTGCAAATATTCGGTCTTTTCCAAAAATCTTCGGAAGTGTTCGGAATATTTAAACTTTTAAGATGGCATTTTGATCAGCATCAAATTGCACAACTTTGCCTCTATTTAACTGACTTTGTATCTCTTCTAGTTTCCGAGATCCCAATGATGAGGCTCGAATTTGGAACACCCTGTACATAACAGTATAACCTTTCGTTTAGGATCTTAAAAAGAAGCAGCCCAATTTAAAATAAACAAGCGTTATACCAGGATTTGCACGATTTTTCAATTTTTTGGTTGCTTGGACCCCGTTGGCATAAATTACCAATAACATAAATAAAAATTTGATTTTTTCAGAAAAATAAGTTTTGAAAATTCAAAAATTAAAATATTTTTCGAGACCGAGAGTCTCGTTACCTTGGTCTCGGTCTTGGTCTCGTTCTCGATAGGTAAGTCTCGGTCTCGGACTCGATTCTAATTTCCAGACCATAGTCTCGCGAACCCCTACTTTCTGGTCTTGTGCTTCTGAGGTGACAAATTTTCTGATACTGCTCCTTTCTACACAAGCTTCTTATACTGCAATATTGTATATTTAAAACTGCTGGAATATTTACAAAAATAATCCGAATATTTTAATCCTCATGAAAGAAGAAAAAAAGCCAAGGTCCAAACCAATATATATGTTAATTTTTTTAGGGCAGGAGGGCAATTTCTGATTAAGTTATGAACAGAGTTGCTGTCTAAGATTTTTCGGTCCTATGATCTCAATGCTTGCTTTTCTCATTAATGTGCCGGGTGATTATTTTAGGTTATTATGAGAGCTTAGGAAAAGTCAATTAACTCGAGGTCATCTTACGAAAAAAAAAATATTTTTTATAAAAGCCAAATTCACTGTTTGCTATTTATTCCCTAAACCAACAAAATCAACTCCAAAACATATAGGTCTAATTTGCCTTTCGTCGTTTTAAAAAAGATGCGGTTGAGGATAAAACTTAAAAAGTATGGTTATGATTTCCTTTTATTTAACTTATTCACAAATTGAGATCACAAATGTCAAATATCATCTTTTGCAACCGTTTCCTCTTATACTGTAGCTTTTTTTTTTATAAAAAGCTTCTATACTTCTTGACCTATATTTTTGCTGCCTTTGATCTCAGAAGCTTCATTTAGGAAAGGTTAAGCTGAGGACGAAGATTATGTGTTGTCATCTATCATTTTCTTCCTAAACTATAGCACTTGTCATAATTGTGTTATTCTTTTCTCAAGCGATTCTGCTTCTGTAACTTTGGACATACATATTCTACTTTTCTACCATCTAACCCTATATTTTTATGTTCCACGCAGAAACAGAGCAATTTGATATCGATACAAAGATTGTGTTTTTTTTTTTGTAAAGGGGGTGTCATAAAATGTTATTCTTGAAATTAGGCGGCGGATATTCTGCTCTATCAAACTTATACGATTTCTACCTTAAAGAATACCTAATTGAGTTGACAGTAACTGTTACCAATTTGTCAAAATCTGAGCAAAGATGATGTTACCTGACCAGAAAATAGCCATTATTGTCTTCCCACTCGATTCAGTCCGATTGCGTTTCATCAGCTCTGATCAGGTAAGAAACATAAATTGGCAAACTGAATTCCTAATTAGCCAATCATAAGTCACAGGCCCTCCTCCGAGCGATAAGGTTCTTCAATTGGCACATATTTTCTACTTACAAATTATGCAATGACCTCTTCAGAAGTGATCAATAATCAGCGATATATTACACTACCTTCTCCTATGTAATCTTTTCAGATTTGAAGCAAATACTTTCCTTTACTTCACTTTAGTTACAAATAAAAAGTTGCCTATATTAATTTTCAGAAGGGACGACGGCTGAAAGTTAATTGAGTTAACGGTCGGAAAGTGGTCAAGACAACAAGAACGGTCAGGTCGTTTCATTGTCTTGAAAGTTGGAAAGGACACTGCACGTCCGGGAATTTACTATAGTTTCTGCAAGGAAAAAGTTTTATTACCTATGTCTCGTCGCTTACGATGTGCCTCCTGGATGAACTGCGCGTTGTTTTATCCCTCTCCCTTTCCTGTGTACGATATTCTCTTTCCTGTGTACGATATTCTTTGCTTCTTATTTTTTTTTCATAAGTAAAAATACATAAATTTTTAGCATTTAACTAAAAAAGATTTTTTTTTGAAACAGCACGGAACTGATTCTTAGCCAATAACGATCTAAGCAGAAAAAGCGTCTGATTTTTATTCCCTGCCGAGAAAAGAGAAACTCGATACTAAGGATGACTTTTTATCCACTTGATGTGTTTTTCTGCGTCAGGCAGAATATTATACTTACGATGTAGTAATTAGAAATTTATGTCTGTTTTGCGTAAGAGATGGTTTTTCAAGAAATTGCATAGCAGCAAGTAGAATTTAAGGTTTCCTTTGTACATCATATTAAATAATATCTCCATATTGTAGCCCCGAAGAAG
>MU182773.1:188230-209799 GCA_016904865.1 Pissodes strobi
ATTTAAGTGTCGCTTATATTGCAATGCGCAAACTCCGGATGGCTTGGCTTTGGTTTGAAATCGCTGCTAGAACAAACCTAATATATATTTATACCTTGAGAGGGAAATAATAGTCAGTGACGTCAGTCACTCGTTCGAAAACAGACCAACGTGAGCGGCTTAAAGTAATATTTAATATTTAACAATAAATCTGGAATGAAATGCTCGCAAAATGCCGCTTATTCTAAATGCGGACACAGAGTTCCGGCACAAAACGTGCACCGCTGCCAAATTCATTGTGGCCCGTATACGCGCGTTACGCGGAGCATTTGAAGCAGCTGTACTTTAACAGAGGTTCGCGATCGACGGTCGTAAATATACTGATATTTTACGACCGTCGGGCGGAGGTCGCAACGTTGCAACAGTAAACGAGCATGTACCCTGTGAGAGATCTGTTGCATAGTCGCGCTTGCGGGTTTAGGTTATCGTTTTGTTTTAACATTGAAAATGTTTCTGTTTTCCTAAATAGGGCCTCAAATCGTGAAAAAATGCATGCTACATTTGCCACATTCATGACGTCGTACCCGTGAGAGATCGTGTTAGCTTGTTTATTTAAACTTAAATTGATTGTAACGTATCGGAATCAGTTCTAATTACTAAAATAAATTGGAACTAACTGAAACTAACCGAAAGTGTATTGAACGACTATCCAAAACTAAGGAAAAGCACCAAAATGGGCTAAAACGTATCGAAATAGATTTAAAATATTGAAGTAAGTTAAAACTAACCCAAATTAACCGAATTTTAGTGACTAACCAAAACTAACCAAAAACATTAAAATTGCTTATAACGTAACGGAACCGGTTCAAATTACTAAAATAAATTGGAACTAATTGGAAGTATCCGAAAAACGATTGAAAATATCCAAAAATAACTAAAAGCACCAAAACGGGCTAAAACATATCGAAATAGATTAAAAAGATTGAAGTAAGTTAAAACTTACCCAAATTAACCGAATTTAGGTGACTAACCAAAACTAACCAAAAGCATTATAATTGCTTATGATATCGAAAGGTGATTGAATGTCTAATCAAAACTAACCAAAAGTAACTAAGAACACCAAAACGGGTAAAACATATCGAAATAGATTAAAAATATTGAAGTAAGTTAAAATTAACCCAAATTAACCGAATTTTGGCGACTAACTAAAACTAACCAAACCATTAAAATTGCTTATAACGTACCAGAACCGGTTCAAATGGCTAAGATATATTAAAACTAACTGAACTTTACTGAGACTTGACTGAACGACTAACCAATAGTAGGTAACTAAAAGCATCAAAACGGGCTAAAACGCATCGAAATAGATTTAAAATATTGAACTAAGTTAAAACTAACTTAAATTAACCGAATTTTGGTGACTAACCAAAAACCCTAAAATTGGTTATAGTGTAACGGAACTGGTCCAAATGATTAAAATAAATTAAAATTAACTGAAATTAACCGAAAGTTGATTGAACGACTAACCAAAATGGACCAAAAGTAACCAAAGGCATCAAAAGGGGCTAAAACAAGTTGAAACTAACAATTAACCGAATTTTGGCGACTAACTAAAGTTAACCAAAAACATCAAAATTGGATATGACGTATCGAATCCGGTTCAAATGACTAAAATAAATTAAAACTAACTAAACTTAACCAAAAGATGTTGACCCAAAACTAATCAAGAGTAACCAAAATGGACTAAGACGTATCGGAACAAATTAAGAATAAAATAAGTAACTAACCCAAATTAACAGAATTTTTGCGACGACCTACATTATTAACCAAAAACGTTTAAATTGTTTTAACGTATCGGAACCGGTTCAAATGGCTCAAATAAATTGAAAGTTACTGAAAGTATCCGAAAATTGATTGAATAACCAACCAAAGCTAACCAAAAGTAACTAAAAGCACCAAAACGGGATAAAACGTATCTAAAAAATTAAAAATATTGAAGTAATATGAAACTAATTCAAATTAACCTTATTTTGGTGACTAACCAAAAACACTAAAATTGGTTATAACGTTTTGGTTTACCCGGTTCAAATAACTAAAATAAATTATAACTAACTGAAATTAGCCGAAAATGAACGACTAACCAAAAGTAACCAAAAGCACCAAAATGGGCTAAAACATATCAGAACAGATTAAAAATATTAAGCTTATAAGATGAAACGAACTTGAATTAACCGAATTTTGCCGACTAACTAAAATTAACCATAACGTATCGGAACCGGTTCAAATTACTAAAATAATTTAAAACTAACTAAAGCTAACCGAAAGCTGATTGAGTGACTAACGAAAACTAATCACAAGTAACCAAAACGGGCTAAACCGTATCGGAATAGATTGCAAAAATTAAAGTAAGTTAAAACTAATCAAAACGAAAAGATTAAATTTGATTATAACGTATCGGAGTCAGTTCAAATG
Source organism: Pissodes strobi (assembly GCA_016904865.1). Classification (NCBI taxonomy): domain Eukaryota; kingdom Metazoa; phylum Arthropoda; class Insecta; order Coleoptera; family Curculionidae; genus Pissodes; species Pissodes strobi. Next base: position 190,682 of record MU182773.1, read on the forward strand.
GCTAAAAAAAATTGAGCGAGTCTGGTAGTAGTCGAGGCACTGATGTGTAAACATATCCTCTAACGACATCGGTTGTAAAAAAACGACAGCAGCACGTAGTGTTCTCGAGCGGTCACCCATCCAAGCACTATCCCCGCCCGTCGTTGTTTAACTTCGTGATCGGACGAAAACTGGCATTTTTAACATGCTATGGCCATTGTTGCGTTTTACCTTGATCATAGGATAAAAATTAGGTTTAATAACCAAGTTTAAAATCATAAAAAATCAACGCGAACGAAGCCTCGGATAAAAGCTAAAAGTGTCCCATGCTCTTTACTATACTCTTGAAAATATTTGTACAAAATTTCATGATGATCGGAACAGTTTATGCGTGAAAGCTTAAGAAACAAACAAACAAACACATTCGCCTCTGTAATATTAGTTAGGATTATTTTATAATACTTACTGGCAGCTTCGGAGTGGATTAATTCACTGCACAAATTCGACACGATAATCTAATGCCATCAGGAATAACATCAATATATGGACACAGCTTATTTACCTAGTAATCGTGGGCCGACATCCTTAGATTTGGGAAAGTCAATAACCAAATTTTGCAAATTTTAGAAGAGGGCTATGACTCAATATTGTTTTAAACGTCTGGGCATCTGAATAATACTTTTGACAGTTCGTTTAATTTGAAATAATAATATGCTCTTTTATCATCTAAAATCCGTTTAAAAACGATTTTAAATGACAAAATTATATAAAAACCCGAAAATTCGGACTTTTTAAGACGATAGCCGTGGCTTCTGACGAATTTGTCGTGGATTTTGAAGCGAAAATTCATTTTAAATTCAACCGTTCATTAAAAATAAGCTGTGCTATTGATCCAAATCCACTGCGAATATAATAATTAATAAATAATAATTTTGACTGTTCGTTTAATTTAAAATATGCTTTTTTATCATCTAAAATCCATTTAAAATTATTTTAAATGGCAAATTGGATATAATACCGCCCTAGCGGCTAGAATCGGTTTACACATTTTCGTCCCATTTGCCGAGATTTGCCCTCATACTGCCGCGTAAGATGTTTACACATCAATAAGTTGGAACTAACGGAAAGTTGTTTGAACGACTAACCAAAAGTGACTAGAAATAGCCAAAACGGGCTAAACAGAATCAGAACAGGTTAAAAATATTACAGTAACGTTATGGCTATAGTCAAAAGCGGTCTTATCGTGCGGGTCCAAAGGTCACATTTTTATTTATTATTTATTTATTTACTTATTTTTTATTTATTATTATTTTTCATTAAATGTCATTACTTTGACAGATTTTATAGGCAAAATCTGCCACAAATGAAGTTTTTACTGAAAATTGTGACCTTTGGACCCGCACGATAAGATCGCTTTTGACTATAATTATATTATGTTAATAGATTTTCCTATCTAAAAGTGAAGGGTAATTTTTTCGGTTTTCATATCTGCACATTTTTGATGTGTAAACATCTTACGCGGCGTTATGAGGGCAAATCTCGGTAAATGGGGCGAAAATGTGTAAACCGATTGTGACATTATAAGCCGGTGAGGGATTTTTATACAATTTGGCCATTTAAATCGGTTTTATACGGATTTTAGATGATATAAATGCATATTTTAAATTAAACGAACCGTCAAAGGTATTATTCAGATGCCCAGACTTTTAAAACAATATTCAGTCATGGCCCTCTTCTATAATTTTCCATCTATAAGTTTGTTTTTTCAATGGACGGTTGAATTTAAAATGAATTTTCGCTTCAAAATCCACGACAAAATCGTCCGAAGCCACGGCTATCGTCCTAAAAAAGTCCGAATTTTGTGATTTTTATACAATTGTGTCATTTAAAATAGTTTTAAAACGGATTTTAGATGATAAAAAAGCATATTGTTATTTTAAATTAAACGAACTGTCAAAAGTATTATTCAGATGTCCAGACGTTTAAAACAATATTGAGTCATAGCCCTCTTCTAAAATGTGCAAAATTTGGTTATTGACCTTCCCAAATGAAAGGATGTCGGCCCAAGATGAGTAGCTGGTAAAAGAACAAGCTTTGTAGATTTTCGTGTCGAAAGTATGCAGTGAATTACTCCACAGTAGAGTGCTTTAGGCGGCCTCAATTCTCCCCCTCCAACTTTTTGCCCCCTCACCCCTCTCCGGTGACTTTGAGATAAACCCCGCCCACTTGGTCTTAAGTGTATTCGACCTTGAACGACATTGGCCTAATTTCACCTTGAATGTCCTTGACATTTTACCTTGAATGTCCTTGAGTTTTTGTTGAAGGTCGCGCATATGACCTTGGGATTGCTCCAAGCATGTATGACCTTGAAGGTCCTTGGGACTGTTTTGTGGTGTCTTTTACCTTGAATGACATTGAGGTAATTTGATCTTGAATGCCCTTGAGCTTTTGATGTGTAAACTTCTAACGCGGCGGTATGAGGGTAAATCTCGGCAAATGGAAAGAAAATGTGTAAACCGATTCTAGCCGCTAGGACAGTACTATATACAATTTTGCCATTTAAAATCGTTTCAAACGGATTTTAGACGATAAAAAAGCATATTATTATTTTAAATTATACGAACTGTCAAAAGTATTATTCAGATGCCCAGACGCTTAAAGCGGTAAAATTTGAAAAAGCTGGTTATTGATTGTCCCAAATCAAAGGATGTCGGCCCAAGATTATAAGGTAAATATCCTGTGTTCATATGTTGATGTTATTCCTGGTGGCATTAGATTTTCGTGTCGAATTTGTGCAGTGAATTAATCCGCTCCGAAGCTGCCAGTACGTATTAATAAAGAATGCTAACTAATATTATAAATGTGAATGTTTTTGTTTTTATTCTATGAACATGCTAAAATGTACAGTTAGGGACCATAGCACGTTGAAAAGCTTTTTAAGATCCTTTACACAAATAATGCACTATGTAAAAATCGACCTCTCCTATTGGTTGATCCATCTCGTATTACAATATGTCTTCGTGATGTAAACGATTTCTGTCAAGAGGTCTCTTGGTGTAGATGTTTAGACAACTGGGTCTCACCTGGACGGCCCGGGTTCAAACCCCGTTGCTTTTTTTTATTATTATTTTTAAGATTATGTTTCTAAACAGTTTTTTCCTTGATTTTGGGTATGTCTTGGGTTAGTTTGGCTTAGCACCTGGTTAGTTTCCTTTCCTTGAGCCCCCGTAGCGAGCGAAGCGAGCAGAAGGCCATGCGGATTGGCCAATAGGAAAGGCCGATTTTTATACAGTGCACTATTTGTGTAAAGGATCTTATAATGCCGTTTAGAATGCCAGTTCTCGCTCGATCGCTGAAGTTAAGCAACGTCGGGCGTGATTAGTACTTGGATGGGTTACCGCTTGGGAACCTCCAATAACGAGTAGTAAACTTAAAGTTTTATTGATGTTTGATGTAAACTTTCGATGCAACTTTCAATATGGTATTTTATGATAAGAAAAACCCCTTATCATCCATGACTCTTTTTTTCCTAGCCTTAATGAATATTTTACTATTTGTTTGTAGTACAATTTTGTTGCTTATTACTAGATTTAGGAATAATTTTGAATATACGTTTTTTGCATATTTTAGACTAAAATCATGCATATTTATGTGCATAAACTTTATTTTTTTAAGTGGATATTTGCCTAAGTTTACTTATTACTATTCCATTATATAGTTATTATAACATATTAATTTACAAAGCAATTGTATCCGCCGCTGGAATTTCCTTCTCTCTTCCCTTACCCCACGAGGCGCGCCATAAAACTAAAAATGAGTCACTGACTATTATTTCCGACTTGAACATAGGTCAATAAATGTTATTTAACCCCTATCCCTAAGGCTAGAGCTCTAGCTCGAGCCGAAACCTTGACCCAAACCATAAAAAAATTAAAGCAATGAAATAGTCAAGAATCTATGCCAGTTTAATTGACTTAGGTCTGACATATTAACGACTGGTCTATCAAACTATATCGTTTTTTGATGTGTAAACATCTTACGTGGCGGTATGAGGGCAAATCTCGGCAAATGGGACGGAAATGAGGGGACGAAATTGCGTAAACTGATGTGACATCATAACCCATGCGCATTGAGGAGAAAGCTAATCCTGGACGGCCGCGAAGGACGGCCCCGATTGCAACGAGTCAAGTGGCGCTTCTAAAAAGCTAGTCGCTATTAGTTTTTCATATCAATGATGTAGATATAGGACATATGTTTACACATCAGTGTCTTTAATATTAGTAGACTCGCTCATTTTTTTTCAATATAGACCTATAGAAACAAGAGACCCAATGCACAGCTTATTGGTGAATAAGCTGTGCCCAATGGTTAATTAATAAAACTTCTGGAAAGGAGATCTATTATTGTTTGCAATGACTGATGGATGGGAGAGAAAAAGGTATACGCCGGCCCTGAATGACAACAATGTCAAACGTTTGTCATTTGTAATCTTTTGTTCTCCAGACTCGCCAGTGGCGTATTGGTAGGTGAGGAAAGGGTGGAAAGAACATTTTAATAAAATAAAATTTTGTGATTTTGGTTGGTTTGTTAAAACAGCCTTTGGTTTAAATTCATAAATTACTGACGGATCAAAAAAAGTAGGTAACACCAAAAAAACAAATAGATGTTTAATGTAACATTTATTTTCATCGCGAAGGTATACAATAATTATTATTGAGGTAAGCTTGAAGGTAGACAATGTTGAGTTAAAAGAAAAACTACAATTTCGGACTTTCATTGTCTAAATTTATTTGACGACAGGAAGTTTTACACCGGATTAAATTACGGACCAATATTTGATAACGGTCGGTGATTTACTACCGACTAAAGCGTTGTGTTTTCAAATAAATTGACAATTGATGCAATAAAAGTCGAAAACCGATTACTCGGCTAATTTAAAGATCAACCGATACATATTTTACTGACTATCAATAATCATCAAAAACTTATACAGGTTGATACAAATAATCAAATCTAACAATGTAATAATCAGGCACATACAGGTGATTCACTCACTTAGGTGCCGCTAAAATAATTATAGAATTAGGAAAACATTTCATATATATTGAAACAGTTTGGATTAATGGATTGTAATATTAAATCTAAATAAAATAAATTAATAAATATATATTTAATATTATAATGTACACGTATAACACAATATTATGATTTGCCATTCAATCTACTTAAAGGCTAAATTGTTTAAAACACTGTTGTGCAACCTAAAATGATACAGTTTATACCTGATTGGCAAAACCCGAGGCAAAAACCCAAACCCTTCCTTATTTTTTCATAGAAAATATAAATCATGTACCATGAGATTATGAATTTTGCCTATAAAGTGTTACTCTTAATTATTTATATAACAATAATAAAAATAAATATTAATATTATAGCCGGGTTTACTCAACTTATAGCTTATTCTTAATTGATAAGATTTAAAATGTTTTTAAATAAGGGCGTTCATTCAATTTGATACATTTATTTATTTAATTTTTAAGAACAAGCTTGAAAAGCTTTCAAATGTTAACAATTAAAATTTTAAGATTAGGGAAGTAAACATATTTTAAAATTAAATAAAAATTCATATCTTTGGAACCACAAATCCAGAAAATAAGTCTTTACACTACAGCAAGGCAAGAATAGGACGTCATAGGACCGCAAAAAGTAAAATAAACAAAAACCTTGCAGTTTAAATAGAAAATTAAGAAATTGAGTTAGTTCGGGATTTTAAAGTTGTAAAGTTTACTTTTTGTTTTTGTTACCCCAGGTATCTTGCTGTAGTGTAAAGACTTATTTTTGTGGTTTGTGGTTCCAAAGACGCGTCTTTTTTCCATATAATCCTTCAATTTGAATTCTTAACAATTGGAAAGCTTTCAAGATTGTTAAAAAATTAAATAAATAAATTGAATAAATACTTTGAAAACACTTTAACTCCTTATCAATTCAGAATAAACTATAAAATATTAGGAAATTGGAAGTTGGGTAAACCCGGCCATAATATTAATATTTATTTTTATTATTGATATATTAATAGGTAAATAATTAAGAATAACATTTTATAGGCAAAATTCGTAATTTCATAATGTATATTTTCTATGGAAGAATAAGGAAAGGGTTTAGTTTTTGCTAATCAGATGTATATTGTACCATTTTAGGTTGCACAACAGATTTTTCTTTTTGTAAACAATTTAGTCATTAAGCATATTCTATGGCAAATGTAAATATTATGTTATACATTTACATTATAATATTAAAATATATTTTTTTATTTTATTTAAATTTTCAATTACAATTACAATCTAAAGTATTTGGATATATATAAATTTTTTGCTATCGCCGTAATTATAATCACACAGGAGGTGGCGCCGCGCCGGCGGCGGCGCCTGATTGATCGACTTGATTATTTTTATCCCTCTGCATAAGTTCTTGATGATTAGTCAGTAAAATATTTACTTGCAGATGGTAAATTAGCCGATTATTCGACTTTCAACGCAATTTCGGTAGTATTATACTGTACCTATATGAATTTATTTGAAAACACGACGCTTCGGTCCGTAGTAAGTCATCGACCGTTATCAAATCTTGATATTGGTTGGCGATTTAATTCGCTCTATAACGTCATGCACTCAAATAAATTCAGAAAATGAAAGGACAGCTTTTCTCTTAATACATAGCATTGCCCCCCTTTGAGCTTACGTCAATAATAATACATAATTGTATACCTTCACGATTAAACTAAATATTAAACGATTTTATTGTTATCTACTTTCTTTCATCCATCAATAATTTATGATTTTTTAAAATATTAAATATAAAACTATACGAAGTACCCTTTTATAATCTAACAATCCTTTCAGAATAATCGTCTATGGACCGCGTTTGATAATACAAAGGATACCTTAAAACACGTAGATTTTGGAAATGGAATTACTAGGTTTATATAACTCATAACAATAATGCCGTTTTCGAAGAGTTAATTCAAATGGTGGACTGGTTCGAGCTGTAAACCGTAACAAAAACAGACAAACTAAAAAAACTTTTAAAAATTGTGATGAAGAACGTAACAAACAACATAAGATATACAAAATTAAAGTAAGCAACTCGCAACTGAGCAGGTTGTCACATTATTTAAACTAAACAAAACCATAGGATGAATAAAACTAAGACTAAACTAAACTTTTACTATCCAATTATTCACAGACTGTTCTGTTAAAAGGACTATTTTACCTAAATTTTACTATGCAAGTTTGAATATGTTAAGACTTTGACAAATTATTTTTAAATATAACCACTCAAATGATTATATTACATGCGCCAACTCTTAAGGATTATTAAAGCTTTGACACTATATAATTCGAGCTAGAGTTGTTTTAGCAAACAAACCAAAATCATTATCTTTTATTATATAATAATTAAACTCACAAAATTATATATTATTAGATTACAAGTGGCAAACACTGAACATTGTTGCAATTCAGGGTCGGAATATACCTTTCTCTCTCACACTCATTAATATTTTTCAATAATATTGCAAACAATAACAGATCACCTTTCCAGAGGTTTTACAAATGAACCATTGGGTCTGTTGTTCTTCTAGGTCTGTGCTAAGGTCGATAGGTACAGTGCAATATGTAGGTCGTATAGTGAAGAGTCAATTCCTACTAGGTCTCTCGATTTTTCTTGCACGTGTAAGCGTGCTGAGGGGGAGATCATGGCATAGATTTTACGGGAATATCAGGGCTCCTTACAGAAACAGGTTATTCGTCATTTCAGGAAACTCCCGTGCATAAAATACCAATAATCGTGCAAAATAAAGTAAAGTTTTTTGTGAAAGTTTGGAAATTTGTTTACAGGAACAGGGAAAAGGTGATGGTGTCATACCAGACGCATTATGTTCAACTCTTTCCCTGTTTTTTTTAGCTGGGATATGTAGAACGAAGCAGATACAGCAGCGCTCTTCCAACACCACTTAACAACAGGGCCCTCCATCGATTTCAACAATGCTAGATAAGTAGCCACAGTGGACCACTACCAAACTCGCATAATCAGAGAAGCTCTAGAAATCGAAAAGAATTGACAGCTCAATAAGCGAGACGACGCTCTCAACAACTCAAAAATTTGGAAATCTTTTCTCAAGATTCAAGAAAATCACCCCGGGTCCACTCAACAAACCAACCATAATATTGCCGAAGCAAAAAAATGGAACCAACGCAGGCGAAGTCTATACCACGTTACAATCTGCGCAGACGCCAGCTTATAAAAGCAGACGCACACAGATCCCAGCATAAGTTCGAGCCCAGAAGCGGAGCGAGCAACACTTGATAATGCCAGATGCAATTCTGGCGAAAAATATTCCGGGTGTCAATCCTTTCGTCTTGAAATTCTTCATCTTCACGACGAAAGGATTGACACCCGGAATATTGCTTATACATATATACAGATATCAATGTATTTGCCACTAACTGGATTTGTGAAGGGTGATTGTGCGATTCGGCGTTTAGATATCTGTTGGTATGGGTGGGTTTCCTATAGACGGAAAGGTTGCTTCTCATTATTTTCTACTTCTAGTGTGAACTGGATTCTGCTGTGAATTTGGCTTAGATTGTCCAGAAAAGAGTCCAACTGTTCTCTACCATGGGGCCATATAATGAAGATGTCATCTATATAGCGTTTCCATATTGTGAGTTTGAGGACTGCGTTTCGAAGGGCATCTCTTTCGAATCACGTCATGAAGAGATTTGCGATGACTGGTGACAGCGATGATCCCATGGGGGCGCCATCGGTTTGACAGTAGATCTGGTTATTAAACGTGAAATAGGTGTTTTTCAGGCAGTGTTCCGACAATTCGATAACATATGCTGAAAAATCCCCATTCATGGCGATCTTGTCTAGAGCCTCATCGATCGGTATGCTGGAGTAGAGTGAGACGATATCTAAACTTGCAAGAAATCGTTTTCGCCTAAATGGATGTCTTCGAGTATTCTGGTAAGGTGTTCCGAATTTTTGACGTTCAGTTGTCTGTTGGTTGCATTATACTTGCGAGATATTTTTCTAGTTTTCGTGTTGGAGAATTCACTGCACTTACGATGGGTCTTAGAGGCAGGCCGGGTTTCTGTGATTGACACCCGGAACATTATTTATACATTTTCCACCATCCGTAAAACCTACAAACAAACATTGTGTGGTTGATCGGGTATAGGGGTCACGATGATGTTAATTGCAGTGTTGCTAGATATCTATTGCCAAAACGGTTTTGCATGACATTACAGCAGTTCGGTCACTCTCAAAATTTTGAAGTGTCGGTGGGGAAAATTTTTATGCAGAAATTCATATTGCTTTGTGTCATAAATTCAGACCATAATCCAATAAATTTATCCAACCAATCAATTTCAATTTCAATTTAGCGTAATTTAGCAAAAACACCTTTGCTCCTCAACCAAAATAACATTAAATTGACTGTTTTTTAGAGTGGCCTAGGCGTTCGGTAACAACTTTGAGTATTTTCATTAAACTTGCCACTTCACCGTATTCAAACTTCTCAGATTCAGCCTCATTTGGCCGGATAAGTGAATGTATGTTATCATCTTTTTTTGGAACACGGCAATTTATCGGAAAATATAAAAAACGTTTTATTACAGCTTTACCCTGTTGTACTTGAAACCTCTTAATATGCGTGGGTCTAGATCTATATTATTAGTGGTTATATTGTTACGTTCAAACTGGCTTCCGTGTAAATAAAATACTTCAAAACCAGGTCTGAGGAGCAGTTGTTAATCACTATTTATTTCAATACACACTGCCGACTGAACAAACTACTAATTTTAACATTATAATTAAAACTGTACACATTAATTTTATTTATTTAGACAACTATTTGGTTATTATTTGCCTCAGTTTTACTTAGGATACCTAAACATCTTTTGTTGGTGGTATTATTCAATATTGATTAAGGGTTGTAGGGTGGTTTTAGGTACGTGTCGAAATAAGTAAAGTGTGTTTAAGCTTTGGTTTAAGTTCAATCGCTTTGTCAAGAACACTAACTTTTAAATAATTGTGTATAATAGTGTTGAGTGAATTAAAAATATGCCGTTAGTCTGTTGCGATTCCAAATGTAGAAAAGTCGCATTTTTTTATTTCCAAAAGAAGGTGAATCGAGAAAGTGGGGGGTAAATTAAGAGGGACGCACCATTTGTTCCAACAAAAAATACTCTGATAAGTTTTGTTTTTTCGAGGCTGCGCCTTACCTAACGTGCTCAACATATGCTTTGCAATACCTGCTTACTCCTTGGATGGTTGCATTCTATTTAAAGACTGTCTTGACCGAGATCTTAGTTTAACGCAGGCAAAGTAAATATATATTTTAGGTGTATGAACTCCACTTAGGGCTGCAACCCATATTATGGAATACAAATACAAATTTTAATTTTTGTATAATTATTTTTAATACATTGGTTCAGTACCAAGTATCCTGCCTATTTATCCCAACTATCTATCAAAACCCCACACATCTAAAAGAGCGTGCCTCCAAGCAAAAACGCAAAAATTAGAGTATCAGCAAATTGCAAGAGTGAGTGTTGTGGTTGTCAAAGATTTATCAAACTGTACACATTAATTTTATTTATTTAGACAGTGTCAACTTCAACTATTTGGTTATTATTTGCCCATAAATAAATTATGATTTATGTCGAAATTTTCTTGAACGCTTGAACCACTATGGTCGCTATGCAGAAAATGACGAGAGCGCCTTCTTTATATGCGACAGCCGCGCCTTCTGGAAGTGCCTCTCTTGCTCCCGTATGCGGTCGTGTTTTTTGTCGCTGTCGCGAAACCTATAGATAGATGAGTGATGATTGCGATCACCAAACTTTTATACTATTCATTTACTGAAATACAAATCTAATTTTAAAACCTGGAATCGTTATTAATTTTTCGTAAGGAGAGTGGGGTGTGAGTGTAGTCTAGTTAGCCTGTTATCCTATGCTTAAATTCAGCTCTGACCGTTGAGACTCTTTAAAACTACATGATCCCTGGATTCCCTGGGTTATTAACGATTAGACTTGGTAACTGCAATATAATTTGGGCTTAAGATTACATATTTTAATCTGTGTTTTGGTTTATATTGAAATAGGTACATCTAACAGATTTGTCGGTTGTCATTCTTTGGCCACATAAGACCTAATTTTGTTCTAATACAGCTCACTAAAACGTACAGGGTGGCCCGTTTAAGAGGGGCCTATACCTTATCTCGAAAACTACGGGGGTTGGAACAAAAATTGAAATACAAAAGTTATTCCTAGTAAAATGATCTTTATTTTTTTTGTATTGTTTTAATCGTCACTTTTTTATATACAGGATGGTCAAAGTAAGTTACACTTTTTTAAATGAAATACCCTATATTTTATTAAATTTTTGGATTCTACTTAAAATTCTAAGCATATTTGATGTGTGATGTTATACCTCTAGAGTTAGTAGTTTCACAGCTATAAGCAGTTGAGAATCGGTACTTTGGCTAGTTTTCACCTTGGTAGCAAGAAGACCATTAGAGATGGAGTAAAATTAATTTCACATTCCTATCTTAATTTTCAAGAGCTATCTGACGGTACTAATTGGCAGATGGTACCATGGGTACCAAATCTGGTACCTCTGTAGGTACCATCAGTTAGCACCATCAGATAGCTCTTGGAAAGTTAAGATAGGAATGTGGAATTCATTTTACTCCATCTTTAATGGTCTTCCTGCTACCCAGGGGAAAAGTAGCCAAAGTACCGATTTTCAACTGTTTATAGCTGTGAAACTACTAACTCTAGAGATATAATATCATATATCAAATATGCTTAGAATTTTAAGTAGAATCCAAAAATGTAATAAAATATAGGGTGTTTCATTTAAAAAAGCGTAACTTTCTTTCACCATTCTTTATATAAAAAAGTGACGGTTAAAACAATACAAAAGAAAATAAAGATCATTTTACTAGGAATAACTTTTGTATTTATTTTTTTTTTCCAACCCCCGTAGTTTTCGAGATAAGGTATTGGCCCCTCTTAAACGGGCCACCCTGTACGTGTATACTTGTAAAAAACGCTGAAATAAAAACCAATCCAACTCCAGGATACAAAACAAAATTAGATAATAGTTAAGACTAAAACTACCTAAAATATGTATCATTGTGGCAAACAATTCTGATTGGAAACGCACTTGAAACCCCGTATTTGAATTTTGAGTTCCGAGAAGCCATTTATTTACACTAACGCTTCAAGCCTTGATTAATATTTTATCAGTTTAGAAGTAGAAGTTATCTACTTCGGCCTCCTGTCAGCGTTGACAAGCTTCAGGTCATTCAGGGAATCCCTTTAACATAGCTATCATTTACAAAACTAAATTCCGATCAATATTGTAAACTATACGATGACCCAAAAATTCAATACTAGCCACAGTTCTAAAGATAATTCCAGTATTCAATGAGCGAGTCAATAAGCAACTAACACAATAATTTGGCCCAACAGATAATCCAGAAACAGAAAAAAATTAGAGCAAGTAGCCTGCCTGTCTCGAGAGTAATCGCATTTTCTTCCAGAATGCTCTCGCGAGATCCCATTCATAGTTCAGCGGACTTAAACTTTCGTATCTCGCCCTAGGCCCCACATTGTATTTCTATTTGCCTAAAACCTCAAAGTAAATAACAACAAAACGGAACCGGAAGCAAAGAGCTCTCGATAGCTTTTTATTTTATTACCATCTTGTAGTAGAGAATGGGATTCACTGCAAGCCAGTGTCGTCTCATCTGGGAGTAAATCGGGAAAGTGAGGACTGTACAAGAATATGTAGTCAAAGAATCGCTTTGGCGCTACGTTTGTAGTAGTATATTATTATGCAATGAACATTTAATGATGGATATTAACACGAGCATGAGAGTGTCGTAACGAATGCGAGAGTCTTAATAGCCATTAAATGTGAGTTGTAAACATTCTTTTTCTACGATCAGTTATAATAATGAAAAATAATCATTAATTTTGAAAATTTACTTAGCAAAATATATACGTCTGTCAAAATTAATAAATCTGTCTTAATAATGCCTGTCTTTGATATTGACCTAATATCATTATGATGTTGAATTTTGATTGGTTAAAACTTAGTTTAGTAATGAAACGTCAGTATCGTAATGCACTTCATTACGATACCGGTAGTAATTAATCAATCAAAGTATAGGAGTAGAAAAGATTTAATATTGAAGTACCTCCATCAAAATATTTTTTTTTATATTAACATTGCAATTACAGATTGAAAATGCATTGGTATGAATTAATCGGTTATTATTGGGATTAAACATAGACAGTCGGTGTTCCACATGAATTGACCTTCGATCACTACAGGTGGATCAAAAAAATAATACATGTTGGATCATTACCATTCATTCCCATTTCCTATAGCACATTTACAACGAACATTGGTTTAGTTTTATACTCGTCATGGGGTACAAGTTTACAAATCTTAGTAAGGAATAAAATTCGTTTAGTTAGTACTATTATGTTTGGCTGGTTGTATAACGGAAACGGAGAACCAACAACGGTAATTTTTTGCATTAAAAATAAGTAAATTGATCAGAATCTGCGAAAACATTATTTGACTGAGAGTGCCGGCGCTTAAATTTGTTTCTAGTGAACGGAACAATTTTTCTAAAAAACCCACCAAAATACATCAACATTGAGTAAATGCATGAGTGCATCTCATAGCACGGGGCCAGGGGCAAATAATTTATTATTTTTAGTCATAATCTCTTCGCAGACAAACATATCCCAATGTATAGTTTGAAAATTAGGATAAGTGATTGCCAATAGCTACAAATAGTTTTAGCAGCCCATATTTAAAAAATAAATATTAATAGTCAACAAAACAGTACTGGTTATTATCGATTATAATTAGAAACAAAACTTTAAACATTTCGGTTAACCACAGTTTTTATAGTAACATGTGCCTTGCTCATTTGCGATTTTGCAAATTTGCCTATTATACAATGGACATTAATTTATCCCTTATCTACGCCTTATTATTAAGGTAATATTAATACAGTAAAAGTATATACATTTATCTGACAACCATAACATAAAACATAAGACCAAAAATTATTATTTTTTTAACTGGGAATAAATCCGCAACGTGGGAACGTACAAATACAAATACAAACGCAAATTTTTATTGGCCTCTGCTACAATTTATATGTAGATGGACAACTCACGGTAATAATATACACATGAAATGCCACAACAGATTGGCCATTCAAAAATAAATCACATTCAACTTACGAAAAAACACACCAAAATACATCAAGATTGGGTGCTCAAGGTATTGCACAAACAGGTGAACTACTTCAATGAATTAAAGCAATGAGAAAAATTTTAGTAATTCTTTAAGAGTGTTTAGAGAATTGGCATTCTTTATTGTACTTGGAAGGAAGTTGTAATAAAAGCAGCCAGCATAAACAGGGGATTTTTTATTGTTTGAATTATTATTTTTATAAATGTAGATTGCAAGTTTTAAAAGGTATAAAGAAGGAAGATTCCTTATTTTAAAGCTGTTCCTGCAAGATGTTTTGTACGGAAGATCAAAAATTAATCTAATGATACACTTTTGTGCAATGAATAACCATTCCCAATGAGTGGATTGGCCCCAAACCACAACCATATATGACATTACAGAGTATACCATGGCATATATGCACTCAAGATTGATGTATTCAATGTGCTTTCAGATTAAAAATAGCATAATAAGCTTTGTTAAGTTTTAAGCACATTTAATCGATGTGTTCAGTAAAGCTAAAATTGTCATCTACAATTACCCCCAGAAACAAGGCTGACTTTTTTGTCTCAATAGAGTTATTGTTTATTTGAAAGGAGAAGTTACTTCCCAGTCGATACATATTATGACTCTCAACAAAAACAGTCTTATCATAATTTAGAATTAGTCTGTTAGAAAAACATCATTCGCCAAAAGAACGCAATATATTCTGAACCCTGATTTTAACGTCCTCAGGTGATTTTCCGCCATTATAATAGATGTATCGTCCGCATACATAAATGGTTCACCGTACCGGGAGATATAACCCGGCAGATCATTTACGTGCAAAAGAAATAGCAGTGGACCCAGGACGCTACCCTGCGGGCTTCCTAATTTTATGTCATATACATCGGACTGAGCATCACCATTCTTCCCAACCAAGCTTCTACCATTCAGAAATGAGATCAGCCATCTATTAATAATGCCACAAATGCTCAAAGCACTCAATATTGATTCATGAAAATTTGATTCGAGGGTGTCGAATGCTCGACTCAAGTCAAAAAAATTGTTACAAGATTATTTTTGTCCATTTTGTCGTATATATTGAATATAGGTAACTGTTGCGGTCTATGTAGAAATATTTTCACGTGTTGAGAATTGGTTAATATTTTATATCTATTCAAAAAGTTAGTTATTTTAGGGCATATCACGGATCCATATTTAACGGAGATCCTTTTCTGAATACCGGAATAATACTAGCATTTTATAATAAAAGATAAAATGATACTAGCAAGATTCAAAGTATTAGGAAATTCATCTTACTGCATTGATTTATTTATAATTGTTGCAAGCGGGTTAGAAATTTCACTGACACAGCCTTTAATTAATTTATAGGTATTTTGTCAAAACCGCACAATTTCTTATTAGATAATTCACTTATTACGTCACGAAAATCATTTTCAGTTACTGGTAAAAAAAACATTGAAGCGTTATTGTATTTGGCCACGCTGCATTCTTCAGAAAGCTCTGCATTAAAATGTTGATTTAATTTAGTATCAACAACATTCGAAAAATAATAATTACCAATACTGTTTGCAATGTTTTTCCTGTTGTGAAACATACTGTCATCGTCCTTTATCTCAGAAACTCATGACTATTTTTATTTTTTCCTAATATGTGATTAACAATACCTCAGACGGTTTTGAATCTATTTTCTGAAGTGTTAATCAAGTTATTAAAGCAATCTATCTTTGCCTCCTTCACACGAAGGTAACTTGTTTTTTAGCCAATCTGTAAGTAGCTAAACCCCACGCAAAACAGAATGAATTTCGAAATTAATCTTAATTTCATGCATGGCCCTCCGCTCGCTTCACTCGCTCCAGGGCGTAATCAAACAAAACTAACCATAACTAACCCAAATTTACAAAAAGAAACCAGCATAACCATAAAAAAAAGTCTCTTGCCACCGACTAACATCGCCATATCGGACACCCTGAATCGTACCACTAGACCAGTAGGCCTCTTGGAGGAAGCACTTCGCTAGACCGTATAGACAAGGGTAAATAACGAAATTCGTTCGGGCCCAACTACCTATCAAAACCTCACACATCTAAAAGAGCGTGCCTCCAAGCAAAAACGCAAAAATAGAGTATCGGCAAATTGCAAAAGTTTTAGCTGAGTGTTGTGGTTGTCAAATATTATCAAACTGATAAATCCTTCTTATCACTCAATGAACTATACACCAAAATAATATAAACCCAACCTAATAAATGCTAGCTGATAGCAAAGGGCAATCAATATATGTTTTATTAATAGCGAGTTAGAAGAAGGGGGAAGACTTTTCTCCACAAATGAAAATGCCAATCTTTAGTTCAAGAGTTATGCATTTCGATGAGTTCACTCATCATCATCAGACTCTAAAATATATTTTTGTATAAGATAAATACATTAAAATAACAAAAGTGCGTCAAAATTACAATAAAAGTCAAAATTATACAGAAAATTTTTAAAAACTCACCACACACTACTTAGCTACAATGTTGTATGTTTCCATAACAAACAATGACAAAGGAAATAAATAAATTAACAAATTGGTACACGTCGCGACATCTAGTAAACACAGTTAAAACTAAGGTTTTTAAACATTGAATTAAAAGAAGGAAAATATAACGGTGAAGGCGGAACATGCTCGTATTATCAATGATCGTAGACAGAGTACTATCACAGAAAATATAGTTACACAACTATATTTTCTGTGGTACTATAGTAGTAATACCCCGTATTTGGTGGAAATGAAAATACTCTAGGGCAGATTAGTTAAGAAAAGGGTAAGTTTGGAAAGAAAAAAAAGGGGGGGGAGAAGGGTGAGAAATTAGTATTTGTCAAGGAGGGTATTAATTATTTATTTATTGGAATTCGGAAGGCTGTGTGGACTTAAGGAGTTAAAAAATAGATTACTATCAAACTTAGTCTGTTCATTAACACAAACATAATCTGGTGATTTTATGGCCTTGTTAATTTCAAGGATTTCTAGAAGGTTCAACTTTAAGCCTTTCCGGCAAACATGAAGAACTTCCGCGTCTGCCTCCGGTACGAATCTATGTCTGGCCTCGATAATATGGTTAGCGAATGGAGAAGAAGTATTAGTAATAAACTTATTTAAGTTATTTTCAATTAGCTTAGTAAGTTCTTTTACCCTTGTTTCAATTCTCCTTCCGCTTTGTCCAATGTAGCACACCTTACAGTCAGGATGAGAACATTTGAGTCTGTAAACGCCTGATCTGTGGGTGGCTGGAATATTATCTTTGGTGTTAACCAGGTATTTGGAAAAGTTGTTTGAAGTACGATAGCACACACACAATTGTTTATCCGAATCCCTCAAAAAACTCTCAGCAACTTGATTGGATAATTTTTCAAAATATATGATACTTCTGTATACTGTTGCTTTATTATCTTTACATAAAAGTTTTTTGTTTAACGATTTATTGAAGTGTTTAAAATAAATTTTATTGATGACATTATCAGGATATCCGTTGTTTTTAGAAATTTGAAATATAGTTTTTAATTCTTTTTGAAAGTCATTGGGGTAAAGAGGAATATTAAAAAGTCTGTGAAAAACTGAATTAAATGCTGAGAATTTTTGGTTAAAAGGATGGTTAGAAGAAAAAGGGATAACATTGTCAGTTGCTGAAGGCTTTCTATAGATTTCAAACTCCAATGAATTTGTGCAAGTTTTCTTAATCAATAGATCTAAAAAGGGTAGACGACCTTCATTTTCTTTTTCATCGGTAAATTTAATGCACTCATGAACGGAATTAAGGTGTTTTAAAAAATCCTGTAGATCGTTTTCGGAACCAGTAAAAATGGTGAAAACATCGTCCACGTACCCAAACCAACATGTAACAAAACTTTTATATAAGGTGTTTACTGAAATGTTCTTTTCAATAAAAGACATGAAAACTTCTGCAAGAAAAGGTGACAGATTAGAACCCATGGCTAGACCTGACTTCTGAGCATAGAACTTTTCATTAATTTAAAAAAAGTTTTGTTTTAATACAATATCTGTAAGGGAACAAATTTCTAAAATAATATGGTGTTTTATTAATATTGATAAAGCTCCTCAAGCTCAGTTAAACTTTATTTTCTTTATTTCTCAAATTCTATTTATATCAATAGAGCAAATAGTGGGTTATTCTCAACAAAATTGTATATCAAGACAAAAGCTAGCACCACTTATCTCTTGAAGTACCTACATGCCGGTAATTCTGTAGGGAAAGTTCTTATTGAATCTGCTTACTTTCCAAAACAACATACCGAAGAATGTTCTGCAGAAGACAATTTAAATATTGTAAGTGATACATTAACATCGGTAATACATTAAATCCCAGCTAAAAGGGATTCTATTACATTTATACAAAAACAAATATTTTTATTAAAAACCACTTGTAAAAAATGCGACCAACCTAATTTGTAGCATTTAAAAAATATTTAAATACCTATGAATTCTTTGATATATACTTTAAACATATCAGTAAATCTGTAATATATTATCAAATGAAGCGTTTAGGTAATCCTATATATTGGCCCAATATGAGATTTGCTATGGATAAAAACTCTATAAATTCTATAAGACATGCATTTATATTATTATATAGAAATAATTTAATATATAAAAATAAAAAAATAGTTATATAAATCAATAGCCATAGTCCATATTTTTATATCATAGCATATAATTGTTAAACTATTTATTATAATATTTAATATTAGAAAAGAAGGTTTTTTCAGCTTTTTGGACCGTTTTATTAAATTATTGTTACTAAATG
>MU182773.1:229799-241824 GCA_016904865.1 Pissodes strobi
CGGAAAAGTGAAAAGTAAAGCTCCGGCGGAGGAAAAACGAAACTTCACGGCCGCCTACACAGTCGAGTAATGACGGATTTACTGCCGTTTGAAGAAAAAAAACATTTTCAATGTTAAAAGCTAATATATTTAAAATTATTAGTTGCGTGTGTTCTTTATAAATAGTATATACGTTTCGCGCCATTTTTTTGAACTTTCAAAAATAACTTTGATAGCAAACTGACAAATTTATGTTTTTGATTGGCAGTGACGGAAGTGGAAGGAAGTTAATTTATAAAAAAATATCCAAACACCAGAAAAATGTGTTGTCTTCGCTGCGCTGTTGATGTAAATGACGTCATTACAAATGGGTATAATTATTACAACTTATGATCTTGCTGTTAAAAAATATTATTCCAATACTGAGATATGCCTATTTCAAAATAGACATTGATTTTCAAAATGCTTTCAAAATGTTCTAGAAAACAGCAAATAAGGTTTTATTTATCAAATAAAGGTTTATTGACCAATATAATTGGCACGCTGCAAGCCTAGTACCTTATTCACTGTGCTAACAGAGCTCTCACCAACCAGTCGGTAAAGCTATTTGACAAATCAAGAATTGACGAGGTTTGATAAAATCACAATCCATACATGGTAACCAAAAATTCTTATTAACCTTAAACCACCATTTTTAAATAGAATGATATTCGAAAAGTAGCTTAATGGCCTTTCACCTTTTTTTGGCTAAATGTGTTATTTCGAAGTGACCAACTAACCAAATGACTAAAACATTCATTTAAATCATGAGTTTGAAGCTGTGGCACGCAGGCGCCGATCAAGGATTTATTTCAAGTATTTCAAAACGCACTAAGAAAATAAATAACGAAATCAAGTAACGAATCAAAACACCTTAAAACTCTCCGAAATTTCGAGTTTGTCAAAGTTGAGGTATATCTTATATGTTGCGAAGAATTTAAGTTGATCGTTATCAAATGCGGTTTCTCCCAGGTCACCGTGCGAATAACCGATTGATACTATAAAGGTTCAAGTATTCATGGTTATACCGAAGATGCCATATTCTGGACTATGCTATTTACCTAGCAATTATTTCTTGAATAAAGTTAGAAAGTGGAGCCATGTCCGCTCACTGCAATTATTGTTCCTTTCACTCATTTAGTCAAAGGTTAAAATTTAATAGCCGGTATATAATATTTTAAAATTTAATTTATGACAGATTTGGTCGAACAATTTGGAGCAATGGGCAATTTCAATCATCATGAAAATCCGATAATCCATTTCGTTAATACGTTTGACAGAATAATAATTTGAGATTTAATGGTGTATAATGGGTCCGTTTATATTACTCGCAAAAGCTTCGAACTCATATTCAAAATGGACATATTTAAAAAAATTTATAACTCTAATGGATTAGCGCATTTCAAAAAAGCATTATTCTCTTTGGTGATTGATCATGCCATACATTTTCATACGGTTTAGTTGTAGACTAATGCAAAACGCGAAAAATTTGCGTATTATCGAGAGAGCGAAAATAAAATTGATTTGGGCCTGCGATAGTAATATTGGGCCTCTCTGAGCAGCAGGTGTAACTAAAACATAACATAACAAAAAACGTTAATTTTAACGGATTTTACTGTTTTTACGTTCCATCAATATTATAATACGTGCCTACGTCCGTATACTTGTATTTAGTTTTGTAGATACAGGGTGACATGAATTCGTTTCTTACCAATGGGACCTCGTACGCGGTAATAAAAGATACAAAAAAGGTTAGATTGGTAAAACATCGGCAAAGTTGGACAATATAGTATGGGTGTTCCTCGAACGCCACTGGTAGATAGTAAACCAAATACAATACTTATAATAGAGAAGGCCATACATTTCTTATATATCATTGGCAGCTCGTGTGTTAGTTTGCACGCATAAACTTATTTTTGGTGCTTTCGGACAAGTATAAAATAGTGTTACGAAATCGTCATAGTAGTGTTCCGGTTTATTGTTTTTGAAAGAAATAAAAGGTAACTATTAATGTATCCAGCAATAGCATACTTATGTCTAGATTTATTTATTTTCTTCTGGGAAAAAAGAAAATGAATTCATGATATTAATAAAGAAAGGAAAATCTTTTGAGAATATAATACTCTGATGCCCGAACTACGCCGTGATCCTAAACGATTCTATAAATATTTTCGAATGACACCTGACTGTTTTGACGAAATTTTATGCTTGATTAAACCTGGTATTCAAAAAGAAGGCACGAATTATCTGTACGCTATTTCCAGCGAAGAACGATTGGCGGTGACATTACGGTAAGCATTGACAAAGTAAATAAAAGGAAAATTAAATAATATTTATTTTTCTTTCAATTCAGTAACAAAACACTTACTTATTATTGATTTTCACATGTGGCTTACCTATATGTTTAGTTTTGGTTTTCGGAAGGGTTATAGCTGGAAGTAGGACTGCAGTACTATGCCAGATGTGCTGCTGCTCGTGTAGGTATTTTCATAGGTATTCGTTTACGTATTGAAAATATTATTGCTACGATGTTGAGGATTGTTATTTATATTTCGGGTCGAATGCAAATCTGTCCATACATACGTATCTGTAGTAGAACCTGTTCTCGAATTATTATTGTACGGAACCTATATTTTCTGGATTTAAGTTTCCAGTAGGTTAATTTAATGTTGTACAACAAGAAGATGCGGCTAAAATAAATCTGCAATTAATATCAAATCATTAGGAGAAATGCTTTACAAATTACTTGGAGGTGAGTTAGCTCGCGTGTAGCTCTTGTTGTAGGTTTTGGACTTCGTATTTCTGATCTTGAATGACTTGCTCTGGATGACAGTTGTTTTTCCTGGTGTTCCAATTCCTGCTGGATCATCAACTGAGCCAATTTTAATTTGATCAAAGCTTGTCTTCTGGGAGAAAATTGGCATGCCCTTGGAACATGAGATCAATGGACTTGCTGCAACAACATCCTATGTCATCTTTTTTAAGCTGCTCGCCTGAGAAATACGTATGTTTTTAAAACTAGGTCCTGGTATAACTGAACTGTTAATGGGTAAGAGACATAAAGTCTCAGTTTTTCATCACAGTATAATTTGTAGATTTTAGTGACCGTAAAGAAGCTACAATACAATAGAAAAAAAATGTCCAATGTTTCGAGGAACAACTCTGTCTTCATTGTCAAAGACAAGAAATCAATCAAATTGAAAACTTGACAACGTGCACGAGCTTTGTATTGTTCTCATTTCCCTAACGTTATAATTATTTGCATTTACTAATCATTTTCATTTTTAGATTTCTTGTCTTTGACAACGAGGACAGAGTTGTTCCTCGAAACGTTGGACATTTTTTGTTTTTTTTTTCTATTATATTGTAGCTTCTTAAAGGTCACTAAATTAACACTTGTGCAATTTACACCCTAGGGACAGGACCGAAAAGACCCTACTTAGAAATTTCGGATAAAAC
The DNA here is from genome assembly GCA_016904865.1 of Pissodes strobi. NCBI lineage: Eukaryota > Metazoa > Arthropoda > Insecta > Coleoptera > Curculionidae > Pissodes > Pissodes strobi. Next base: position 233,277 of record MU182773.1, read on the forward strand.
AGAAGTGGAATCAAAGGTAAAAAATCTCTCTCACAGTTTAATTTGTTAAATAGGTGAACTTTTGAATAGCCTTAGTTAGTAAACACACTTTAGTATAGTTATTAGTTATAACGATAGTTTATTATGGTTACTTAGATTTGGTCGCTCATAATGTAAAATCGGGACCGAGTCATATTTATTAAATTGCTAAAAGAAAAAAGAAAGGAAATGCGTGTGCAGGATCGTGAGTCAGAAATAATAGCAACAATGCTACCGTACAAAACAAAACTGGATATGATATATATTTCTCTGTTCACTGATTTCTTGTAACCGGTGACTCCTATTATACAATTGACATAGCTTTCATATGGGATTTTTAATAGTTGGTGAAGCTATTTGTGATAGAATGCAAAACTTGTCCATGCCTGAACCAACACTGGAAATTTGGAAGAGCTCGACGGAAAACTATGAAATCATGTGGGTGGTTCCGAATTGTATCGGAAGATTCGGAAGTATTGACGGAAGCACGAAACTATTAAAAAAATTTTTATATAGTTCTTATAGCCGTTGTTGGAGTTGATTAAAAATTTATATGTGTAGATATCAGAGAGTACGGAATAAACAGTGATACTAAGTTGTTCAAAGAAGGCTTTTAATATTTTATTTGGTACCAAAGTGGCGTATATGTCATAGGCCTATTGAATTGTGTATCAAAAGAACCACATTTATTACAAGAGCAGCGTGTATTTTGTATAATTTTCTTAGGGCAAAGACATGTGACACTCAGTATTTACAATTGTTAGAACCGCCGAATGCTACATTAGAAGCATTTCAAGATATGAATCATGAGATCAGACGCGTGTCCAAATCAGCATTCGAAATACGGGAGAAGTTCGTGAGGTATTTAAGCAATTAAATTTGAAAAAACATAACCTATGAAATAAAGTTAAACTCACCATCCTGGTTTAATTTTAGTGCAAACTGACCCACACTTTATCTTTTTTGTAGCAATTTTTATAAACATCATGTCTCAAGTCATGTAAAATTCGATATTGCTTATTCAAGTATCTTCTCAGTTAATGACTTTTCCTTCACACCACAGGTACAGATCACGTAAACAATTAATAATAACGTGGCGGTTTGAGGTATTAATCGCGCACGCATCGTTTCAAAATTGAAAACCCCGCCGAGCGAAATATCGCGGGGATGCAAACGTGCAGGCACGGTATAAACAAATATACGGTAGGTTCACTCGAGACAAATTTCCAATTTCGCCGACAGTTTTTAGTTTCGAAGCGAATCCTGATCAAACTGGTTTGTGACCACCGATGGATCCGCTACGAGGGAGAATCTACAGTCAGTGTGCAAACGCCTTGATATTGTGTACTGCGAGTCGCGTTGAAAGAAGGATTTTCATTTTTTAGATGTCCCAAAGACCCTATCAGGTAAGATTTATAAAGACAGTTCTCTGATTAGATATTAGATATGCATGCAGTTTTTCAATTACACGTCGGTTTAACAAATATGTCTTTATTAAAATTCCCTTATTTATCTAAATTTAAAAATAAAATGCCCGTCACCACTAGCGTGAGCAAAAAACCGTTTAGAGTTTAATAATTGCGAATTTTTCACATGGCCTTTTGTGTTTTTAAACCAACTCTTATATTTTAACATTGAAAATGTTTCTATTATCCTAGTATAGAGCCTCAAATCATGAAAAAGTGCATTTGCCACATGACATCATACGCGTGACAGATCGTGTTAGTTTATTTACTTAGATTTAAATTTGATTAAAATGTCTCGGAATCGATTAAAATGACTAAAATAAATTGGAACTAACTGAAACTAACCGAAAGTTGATTGAAAAACTAACTAAATGTAACCAAAAGGAACTAAAAGCACCAAAAAGGGCTAAAACGTATGAGAACAGATTAAAAATATTAAAGTAAGTGGAAACTAACCCAAAGTAACCGAATTTTGACGACTTACCAAAAATATTAAAATTGGTTATAAAGTATCGGAACCGGTTCAAATGACTAAAATAAATTGAAACTAACTGTAATTAACAGAAAGTTGATTGCACGACTAATAAAAACTAGTCAAAGTAACCAAAAGCACTAAGGCCTTAAATCTAACTGAACAGATTAAAAATATTAAAGTTAGTTGAAACTAACCCAAATTATCCTAATTTTGGCGACTGACATAATTTAACCAAAAACATTTAAATTCGTTACCATGTATCGGAACCGGTTCAAATGAGTAAAATAAATTGGAGCTAACTGAAAGTAACTGAAAGCTGATTGAATGTTGAATGACTAACTAAAAGTAACCAAAAGCACCAAAACGTGCTAAAATGTATTGTAATAGATTACACAAATTAAAGTAAGTTGAAACTAACCAAAATAAACCGAATTTTCGCGGCTAACCACAACTAATCAAAGGCAATAAATTTTATTATAACGTATCGGACTGTTATAATCAATTTTTCATAAACCCTCTCGTGACGTTCAGGAAAAATTAGCGTGTCGTGAAGTGGCCTTGAAAAATCACTCGCATGAAACCACAGAGGTATTCATTTGAACGGGCTCCGATACGTTATAATAAAATTTGATGCTTTTGATTAGTTTTGGTTAGCCGCGAAAATTCGCTTTATTTTGGTTGGTTTTAACTTACTTTAATTTGTGTAACCTATTCCGGTACATTTTAGCACGTTTTGGTGCTTTTGGATACTTTTATAGTTAGTTTTGGTTGGTCACTCAATCAACTGTCGGTTAGGTTCAGTTAGTTTTAATTTATTTTAGTCGTTTGAACCGGTGCCGGTACGTTATAAACAATTTTAATGTTTTTAGTTAATTTTGGTTAGTCGCCAAAATTCGGTTAATTTGGGTTAGTTTTAACTTACTCTAATGTTTTAAACTATTTCGATACCATGTAGCCCTTTTTGGTGCTTTTAGTTAGTCGCTCAATAAACTTTCAGTTAATTTCAGTTGGATTTAATTTATTTTAGTCACTTGAACCGCCTCCGTTGGTTAGTTGCCAAAATTCGTTTCATTTAAATTAATTTTAACTTACTTTAATATTTTTAAGTTGTTGTGATTCGGTTTAGCCCTTTTTGGTGCTTTTGGTTAGTTGTTCAATCAACTTTTGGTTAGTTTCAGTTACTTCCAAATTATTTTAGTAATTTGAACTGGATCCGATACGTTATAGCCAATTTTAATGTATTTGGTTAGCCGCAAAAGTTCGGTTAATTGCTTTAAACCTACTTTAATTTTTTAAATCTGTTTCGATACATTTTAATCCTTTTTGGTGCTTTTGGTTACCCAACGCAGTAAAAGCCTTCTATAAATTAGTTTTTGTGTGCACCTCGGGGTTACAAGCTGAAATTTTCACAGAATGAAGGTTTTATTATATTAATTCAAAATCCGAAGGTAGTCAAAAATTAGAACGGGCAAAAAGGCAGTATACCTAAAAATCGAGATTATTATATGAACGTGTAGGATATTAATTTATGAATCTTTTCATAGAAAATTCATCTACATTTTTGTTGGAATCATATTTTTTATCGTTGCTTGAAATATGCAGATTACGTTGGCTCTTACGGCAAAATGAATAAAAAAAAAATTGAAATATCTCCCTTCGAACATGGGCAAAATCTAATTGAAATATACTCATTTTTGTATTCACCTTGCATTCTCTCCGAAATGAAGGCTCAAATAAAAGAATTTATCCTTGCAAAAAGTTTGCCTTAAGTATCTAGAATACATAGGTGCAAGAATACATTTTTTCTCTCAAATGGTAATAGAACAATAGAATTAAATGTAAAAAAGTAATTTTCTTCTAGTCGCGGCCGTCGGATCTCCCAGTGGTCTCGCGTCTCACTTTTCTTCATAGCTCCCTCTCTCTCTATCGCCTATTGTACAATACAATAAGTGGTTTTACACATTACGGGTTAGAATACTAATAATAATAATAGCTATTATTATTTGAATAAAGTCAATGAAGTCATTTTCGATTATATTGAAATTTATTTTTCCTATACGCTGGCTGCTAGGCAATAAAGCAGTAGAAAAATAAATCCTATGCAACTGCCATTAAAAAAAGGACTAGCTTTTATTCAAAATAGGAAAACTCAAAATGAAAAAAAATCTTTATAATAACAAAATCTATTTATCTTCACTGTCTGTATCTTCTTCAGGAATAGACACAATGACTTCAAGGCCAATAGTGTCCTTAAAATTTTATAGACGAAATTAAAAATAATTTTATGATAAATTTCTCTATGTTATTGAACATAACATCTGAAAATTCCTGGACCCCAATACCGGCTAAATAATCGGAATAATTTAGATAAATTTTCCAATATTTTATTTTTCCTAATCCTGAAAACTAGCTGGTTGTATGACAACTCGTTAGAGCATGAAATGCTGGTAATTTTTTGCAAGTTTTTCCTCTAGGTTGATATCATGAGCGGCCACATATCGCACCGAATTTCCTCTTCCACATTTTACTAAAATTCTTTAGAAGTATATATTTTGAAAATGTACCAGAAGTACAAGTACATCATCAATGTCATTGGAGCCCAATATGCATGTCATATACATACAATGTTTAGCAGAGAGTATATGCAACAAAATCCTAGTATCAGCTTCTTCGAGACTACAGAGGATAATAATTTGTTGTCAATTAGTTCGCAATTTGTTTTCTTATCAAAAATACTAGTAAATCCCTCACTATAGTTGCGAACTTGAAATTCGGTTTATGAGAGTGCTCTAATTTCTTTCACTTTATTTTTTATGGATAAATAAATTCCACTGTTGTGGATGTAATAGTATATTATGATATAAGTGTATTAGAGGGCCTTTAAAGCACGCGCGACACATTTCAAAACACGACGCGCAGCGGAGTGTTTTGTAAGTCGCAAGAGCTTTAAAGGCCTCTTATACACATATATCATACGCTATTTTTTATTACGAATGCATCATAATCTCAAAAATGTTTTAAATATTAAGCTTAAGGGATCTATTGACGAATATATTAATCTGTCACATTTGACATGATCAAATTTTTCCTTAGCAACCTTTAAACCAGTAGGCGCATCATAAACATCATTTTAAGCACGCTGCAGCGTGCGATAATCAGAGCTGTCACCATCAGTGATATTTAAATCAATTTTGTGATTTAAATACATTTTTTTATTTAAATACTTTGAGTTTAAATATTTTTTCTGAAAGTGATTTTTAATTTATGTTTTAAATCTTCCTGAAAAGTATCTTTGATTTTTGATTTAAAAATAGTATTTAAATCTTTCTAAAAGGATTTAAATCAGTAAAAAGATTTAAATCTTCAAAAAAATTTAAATCCTTAAACAGATTTAGATTTAAATCATTAAAAATATTTAAATCATTAAAAAGAGTTTAACTGTACTAAAATGCAGCAATAAATACATCCTAAGTGTTTTAGTTCTATGTTTATTTTGTATTTTGTAATGAAAATTTTTTAATGCGTGTTATTTAATTTTCTTTTTTAAATATATATTGGCTATATGGGAGACTTTTCTATTATTGATTTCTTAAAAATATATATTCCCGATAATTTCGATGAAAGTTTCTGCGTCATAAACAAACCCCTTCAGGGCCGTAGCCAGGGGCACGCCAAATTATTTGCCTGCCCAAGTTCATTCCGAAAATAAGGAAAAAAATCGAAAGTAATGGCAACTACGCGCCACGTGTTGTCTTGTGGGGGCAGATTTGCCCAGTTGAATATTTTATTATCCAGCAGTGCTGCCAGATCTACGATGGATCTACTGTTTTCACACTGTAGCTACCGTTCTACCGCAGAGACTCGTAATTCCACCGCAAAATCGAAAATAAAGTAATAATATGAGTTGATCTATGCAAATACTAAAAGTAACGTAACAAATAGTCAATGGACACGATTCAGTTCCTCATCTCTATGCAGACGGCTTATTTCGGATTTCGGGAATTCCCAGAAGCGGCCAGCTACGATTGCGGCTTTTGGTTTTTTCGTTTGCGTAGTATTTCCCTATACAATTACCATTTATATCATATTTGTCCATCGATTTGTGTCGTGTGACGTATCTTATCTGTAGTTTTTGAATATTTTGAATATATATGACCATGAGACAAATAAATTGATGCATAATATCAACATATTAAATATCAAAATGTATGTTTTCAATTATTAGTTCTGATGAATCTTATTTAGCTGATGACCCATCAGATTTTACCCACAGTAAGGCAAAAAAGAAAATATGCTCAAAAATTTAAAAGAGAATGGCAATAAGATTCAGAAAATAAAAACTGGCTAGCGCCTGAAAAAGCAGATGGTTATTGCAAAATCTGCCATAAGAATATTAACAATAATTTAAGTGTTGATTTTTTTTATTTTACAATATACTCTTAATATTGAAAATTATGTTAGTGTTTTCCTAATAACAAAATTATTTAAAGTTTTTAGTGTTTCCTAATTTTTCTTGTAAAATATTAAGCAGCCAAATTTATAATAACACACCTAATGAAATAAAATCTTGCCTAAGTGTGAACTGTGGGCACGTTTGGGCGTGCGCCAAAGAGAAAATTATGACGTCATATTATGATTGCTACGGTTTTCAATCCTAAATCTAGCGTGTTGTGTGATGTGTGAGCCGGTCCAAAAGTTTATTTTGCCTACCCTAAATTTTCTTTCTGGCTACGGCCCTGAACCCCTTACGAAGTAACCACTCTGTAAAAAGCAAACAAAATACCATAAAAAACCTAGCTAAAAAGTAAAATAGATTTATCCGCCAGAAAAATATTTCTAGCAAAAATTCAAATCAAAAATATAAAAAAAAGATAATTAAAATAATAGGATGTTATCAATTTTCAAGTTGATTTTATCAAAAAGTAATTGTCAAAAAAAATAAAGCTTGTTTTTTAATGGAATTTTTGACACATTGTCAAATATGTAAAAGCTGCTGCACATAATGAGCTATTTTGTACCTTTGATGTTGTTAGTGTTTTCATTTTAATTAATATAATCGGCTAACATAATAAGAAGTGCAAAGTTACCAATTATGTGAATGCTAACGGCTTTTAAACATTCGACAATGTGTCAAAAATTCCATTAAAAAAAAAGGTGTAAATAACATTTTAATTTGGTTTTTGTATGTTATTTTGACGTGCCTATTTAAGATTGTATTGTTTTTTAAAATATAGATTGGGTGACGTCACACTTGCTTTTTTTCACTTAATTTATATAAATAACATTTTGATTACGCTCTAAGGGGTTTTTAATGGTACATAACCAACGACGCCAATTCGTTGTACATAACCAACCAAATGATTTCAATCTTTTTTACATTTTAGATCATTTTAGGAAGTATTTAAATCTTTTCAAAAGATTTAGATTTTAAAAAATATTTAAATATTTTGAAAAGATTTAAATATTTCCTAAAATGATTTAAAATGTAAAAAAGATTTGAATATGAAAAAGATTTATTATTTAAATCTTTCTTTATATGCAAAACGATCTTTAATTTAAATCGTTTGTCCAAATGAAAAGTATCTTTGATCTTTGATTTAAATCATTTTTTAAATGATCTTAAACAGCTCTGGCGATAATCGTTGATTATGATGCATGCGTAATAAAATAGTTATTTATGATATAAGTGCTAAAAGTGACATTTTATTTTGTGAGAAGGGAAGTTTGGGACACGATGCCGAAGGCGGAGTGTCCCATCCCTTCGAACAAAATAAAATGACTTTTAGCACATATATCATACACTATTTTTTCTACAAACACCATTCAAAGTATAAATCAACGCATTTCTTACGTTATTAAATTTATAAAACATCTTTTGGAAATCAAATTATTCATGAAGTTTATTGTTGCTACAGTAATAAAAAATCGACCGTTTGTTGACAAGTATCTAACTTCAAATCTCGTGACATGGAAAGTGATCAAGAAAATTAATTTCTCCCGGCGTATATCGAAGAAGCTGCTAATAAAGTCACTTTCGAGTTATTGCCGTTTAAGTACTAAAAAAGCATTACTGGAAAGAAAAATCCCCAAAAAAAATCGTAAATGACAGCAGTTTACAGACAATTTTACAACATATCTCTAGGCCGACTAATTTATTAGATATTTTAGTGTTTATAACATTTAACGGATAACATTTTTAACGTTATGTTTGATACTTTTCCATTTCAAATATGAAAATTAAACTTCTGTATGTAAATTTCAGGTGCCTAAACTTAAATGTTCACATTTACATTAAATTTAGATACAAAAATTATCGAAAAAAAAAATCGGAAGGTTGCGTTTCTTTTTCTGATAAGTGCTGCTTTTTACATACCTCGTAACCATCATGTAATAATCATTCTGTAATTTAGAATAATTGTCAATTGATGATGTTATTTATTTAAAACTTCACTTTACCTATTAACCTAGAAAACAGGTATATTTTTCCAAAAAATTAATGGGAAAACGTAGAGCATATTATAGGGAAAACATATTTTTTCTCCGATTGACAGCAAATATTAATTTTGCAGACACATATCAATCAGCAAAG
>MU182773.1:251780-281055 GCA_016904865.1 Pissodes strobi
CGGTCGTAATATTTGCTAAGCATAATGTATAGAGTATTTATTTGTTTTAATTGAAATATACTAGTTCTATTACCAGGTATTTTTCTTTTATTTTATCCATAAGAAATAACAGGATTGCCAGTAACATAACTAATAGGGTATATTAATGAAAAAAATAATATCTGAAAGAAATAGATACAAAAAATGATATTGTAATCGGTATAAAATATATAGGTAATATAAAAAACAAGAAGGACAGTTTCTTTTAACTAACTAAACATTAAATTAAAGTGTATCCTTATTAAGAAAAAGTGAAACAAGTAGTTAACTCATATTTTTTAATCTATTTTTATTAAATTGAAGTTTAGAATTACAAGTTGAGATACCTTATTAGCACTAAATCTAGAGGGATTTTCAGTTACTTAGATCAGATGAAAAAACATTAATTTATTATATAGGTAAACAGAATTCAGAATTATTAAATATATACATTGAAAACGTTTTAAAATAGTTTCGCGTTTATAATAATAAACTGAACATATATCTTAGACAGAAAATGACTCTGAAAATGCTAAAATACAAATTAAATAGTAGGTATGTATAACCATTGTATAATGGTATAACCAATACCAATACGGAACAGTCAGCATCAGCACGGAGCAGTAAGATTACGCAAGTATTATACAAGATAGAAGAAAAGATACGAATCTTTGGTATGAATCATTTGTACATTTTATTCGAATGGTACGAATCACTAAAATGAATCGAATCGCCTATGACTACTCTATGGACAAGTTGCAGAGCATTTTTTTTTAAATTTGTAAGGCCGGTCAAATTTTATGGGAAATACGGACGAATTACGAGCGCATATATTTCTAAATTGTAAAACTGACATTAGGTGAGTAACATTAATTTCTATGTTTGTCTGCGTCATTTTATTTTTTAAAAGTACCTAATTATGTTAAATTTGAAACCTCTTTATCACTGAAGTGCATTATTAACTATAATCGTTGGTATTTGATTTTAGAGAGTTGCCTCCATCAAAGATGCATTTTCATGCATGTGAAAAGGGCGTTTTTGCAATTAGCAAACTATAAAAGCGCTAGTAAAATTCAATCTCAAGTTCCAAAACCTACAGATTTTGGCTGCTACATCGAAAACAATGCTCTCGTACCAAAGATACTAAAAGAAGCAAAGCCAAGCTTTTTGGGAATTACAGCCAACTGCAGGTGCAAGTTATTTACTTATACAAATAAATGAAAATGTTTTAAAGCGAATGTGCCTTGCAACATTAGTTGTTTATGCCAAGGGAAATGTGGAGATCAATAGTAGCAGATAAGTATCATCATCCCTTTTTACAAATGTGTTAACTATCTCTTAACTATTGTTGCTTAACTATACGAGTAGAAGTTAAATGTAGAAATAAAATGAATACGTTGAAAAACACTGGGCATAAATAACAAAGTGAACGATATTTTAAATCGAATCTATTTAAATCACAAAAAATCGCCTTTATCAAAATTTAATACTTTATTTTTTATATTTTTCTCATTTCTCAAAATTAAAATTTACGGAATAAACTTCGAAATAAACGTTACGATTATTAAATAGGTTATTATTAGTACAATACAGATCTTGGCGCTCTCAAGCTACGCATGGCGTTACTGATGCTTGTGCAAAGCGTGAGGGGCCGCGGTCGGCATAGTTTTTTCGATATTGTGGCACCGTTATGTTAAAAACCAAACCACTTATCAAAAAAACACCAAAATAAAAAAGTTTCTTCAGTTCTGTCGGTTTGTCGCTTACTATATATATTTATCTCCAAAACCAAAAAAAAGTTTTCGAGATCGAGTATTTGTTGCTGCATTTTTAACAAATTTCGTGTCAACAACTTTAAAAAAAAATAAAGCTAGTGTCACGTACGTTTTTTGCATTTCTCTCATGTCAGTCATGATAACAAATGTCCAAATTGGCTCTCCTAAAAATTTCAATTTAATCGGACTTAAAGTAAGGGAGATATAGGGTGAAAGGCAAAAATAAAAAAAATTACATAAAATTTGAGATTTTTCGGAAATTGCCTATTTTCACCAGTTTCGCAATTCCGAATTGTCTGGCGAACTCTAAAATCGAAACCGCTAGGTTGATTTACATAAAAATCGATTTTTTTAGGTGGTTCTTTGCGAGTGTTATAGAGGTTCCTTAAAATGCATGGTACAGATCCCTCGTTCTCAGACTATCAGCTGTAGTAAATAAAATAGCTGTTGGAAATACGCGGTTACAACTGAGAGGAAAAAAACTTAAAAGGAGATGCGACAATAAGAGCTCTTTCACACGAGGATTCTGTATGCAAGATACGTGAATCCGAGATACAGAATCGGAATCTGTGAATTCGAAAAACACTGATGGTTTGAAAAAATTCTTAAATAAACGGTACTAATTTCTCGCTTATTGGAACGCCACAGAACTGGGAAAAATTGGAAGGTCAATATTTTTACTAGTAAAGTGGCTTATCTTATTTTCCCTAGGAAAACAAACAAGTGCATATTATTTGCCTTACTAATTGGTAAATAAGTACAGACTTTGAAGAAAATCGTTGGAGCTGTTTCCGAGAAAATCGCTTTTATTCCATTTTTCTCAAGAGTAAAAGGACTGCACCGTTTTTTCACTGAAAAACGGGGTAGTACGTATTATTTGTCTACTAAATTGTAAACATATAGAAAATCTAATGAAAATCGTTAAGGCCGTTTTTGTGAAAACCAATTTTTTTAAATTCTTCTTTATATAAACTATCCTTAATTGTAAGGTTAAAAAAAATTATAAAACGTCTGGAGATATTGTCCCGAAACTCCTAAATAACCATTTTGGTAGAAATCGACCTAACGGTTTTGGAGAAAAGTCGCGTGACGGACAGAGACGGACGGTTAGTCGTCATATCGACTTTCGGTTGGTTTTACTTAGTTTCAACTTATTTTACTTATTTGAGCCGGTTTCGATACAATTAATTTTAATAGATTTGGTTAGTCGTTGAAGCAACTTTCGGTTAGGTTGGCATAGCCTCAACTTATTTTAGTCATTTGAACCGGTTCCGATACATTATGAGAAATTTTAATAGATTTGGTTACTTTTGGTTAGTCGTTGAAGCAACTTTCAGTCAGTTTCACTTAAGCTTAACTTGAACTGGTTATAACAGATATATCATTAACATGCAAAACAATCTATTAATAGAGTACATAAAAAGATAGGCATTCATTTTTACAAATAAAAAAGTTACGAGTATCACAGTATACGTGATAGAAGTGAATACTTCTTTATCGAGTCTCAACTTATTTTATTTATATGAGCCGGTTCCGATATATTATAATCAATTTTAAAAGATTTGGTTAATTTTGGTTAGTCGTCTAATCAACTTTCGGTTAGTTTCACTTAGTTTCAACTTATTTTAGTCATTTGAACCGGTTCCGATAAGTTATAATCAATTTTAATAGATTTGGTTAGTTCGGGTTAGTCGTCCAATTCACTTTCGGTTAGTTTCGCTTAGTCCCAACTTATTTTACTTATTTAAGCCGGTTCCGAAACGTTATAATCAATTTTAATAATTTTGGTTAGTACGGGTTAGTCGTCCAATCAACTTTCGGTTAGTTTCACTTAGTCTCAACTCATTTTACTTATTTGAGCCGGTTACGATACGTTATAATCAATTTTAATAGATTTGGTTAGTTCGGGTTAGGTAGACGTCCAATCAACTTTCGGTTAGTTGCACTTAGTCTCAACTCATTTTACTTATGAGCGAGTTACGATATGATGTAATCAATTTTAATAGATTTGGTTAGTTCGGGTTAGTCGTCCAATCAACTTTCGGTTAGTTTCACTTATTCTCAACTAAAGTTCAGCACTGTATAAACAATAGTTCAGCCACGGCACATATGTGCCGTGGTTCAGTTACTATTTTCTTAATAAGATGGATAATATTATTAAATCAGTCAAAATGCAGTAAGCACGCTCATGAAATTCTGGCTGTGACGTGGACTGAAGGTCACCAAGCGCTTTTAGACAATATACACGGTGACAGTTGAGAGTTTGGATTCTGGTTATTTATTATTCTTGTGATCCGACGGTCGCGACTAGAAGAATATTACTTCTTTTACATTTAATTCTATTGTTACCATTTGAGAGAAAATATGTATTCTTGCACCTATATATTCTAGATACTTAAGGCAAACTTTTTGCAAGAATAATTTTTTTTTTTAATTTTAGCCTTCATTTCGGAGAGAATGCGAGGTGAATATAAAAATGAGTATATTTCAATCAGATTTTGCCCAGGTTCGAAGGGAGATATTTCAATTTTTTGATTCATTTTGCCGTAAAGGCCAACGTAATCTGCATATTTTAAGCAATGATAAAAAATATAATTCGAACAAAAATGTGGATTAGTTTTACATGAAAACATTCACAAATCAATATCCTACACGTTCATATAATAATCTCGATTTTTAGGTATAATGCCCTTTTGTCCATTCTAATTTTTGACGACCTTCGGATTTTGAATTAATATAATAAAACCTTCATTCTGTGAAAATTTCAGCTTGTAACTCCGAGGTGCCCACACAAGGCAAAATAAGTTATAAGTAGTACTCTACTATTGACGTATAGTGCCAAACAAAAAGGTTGAAGTCTTCTATCCTAGCGCTTTAAAATAAATAGTTGTCTTTTTTTGGTTGTATACTATTTAGTCGACATTATGTAATAGATAAAGTAAACGTCAATGAAAATGCTCGTCCACATTGGCGTATAATAATTACACTCAGTTACGAGGGCGATTTTGAAAAGCAAAAAAAAGCATATGCACTGTGTGCGCATATCTGAAGTAAAACTTGGATTTGGTTAAAAAGTAGTTTTTTTTTAAATATAATTATCAAAAAGGGAAGGCCTATATGAAAAAAAATGTTCTTCATAAAAGTTTCGCTTATGTCTTAGCCAGGTAGGTAATAGAGCGAATCTCATATTTTTGCTTGTAAACTAACAAAGATGTCACAATAACAATATTCTAATATTTTTCGTTCCGCCAGGTCGTGTCGCTCGTCGTGTATCGCTCGTCTTGTATAGCTTGTCGTTTGTCGCGACATTTTACCTATTTACCCTAGTTTTAGTTACGCGGGACGATAGGAATGTAATTATAGAGAACTTTATACGTTGGGTTAGTGACAAATTAATGTTTGTTTCAAACAAATTGTTAAAACATGTCTCTAAGTTATTTTTTGACAGGGGCAATGCTGCCGACTGATATTAGTGTTTGCCAAGTTTTATTACAATTCATGATTTAAGGACGCCCAGATTTATAAAACAAATCTAAAATTCAACTACCTGCATCTTAAAAATTAATCAATTTAGGGCATGCTGCGTAAAAACAAAAAATATACATAATTAAAGCTTCTTACCTCACACAATCAAGCTAAAAATTAGGTGATCCAAAAGCGTTCATGAGGGAGTATAATATTATTTTTTACTGGCCCTTGTCGGAAAGATACAATATATAAAGAACATGAAATGTTATAACTATATTAAGTATAACAAGCATATCGCGTGATTTTTGTCATTTTTCACTTCTTATCTTAATACACCTACCGACCAGAAGTTACGTCTGAAACTTATAGCTCTAATTCGTTTGCGTTTTCGGATGTAAATCTAACGAATTAGTTACGTATTCAAATTGGGACCCAGCTCAAATTGAAAAAAACCCTCTAATTGGCTAGATTCGGGGAAATTCCAACTATATATAAGTTAATAATTATATTTTATTTTTACGCTTTTATAATCTTTTGTTTTCGGTATGTGAGGTAAACTCAGCTTAATGAGCATTCAATTTTGCGTCATAAGTTGTTTGTTTTTATCTAATACCCGCTTACTGGAACAGATAAAAAATGGATCCCACTGACAAAAAATCTGGGCTCATTTATGGAACTCATAATAGCTAATAAAAGTGCTTAAGGTCATAATTGTGGGCGGGCAACATGATCGTGGAAAATATTTAGTTCTTTATATGGTTTGGGAGTGTTAGGAAATGTGAACTTGCTATTTTAAGTCGGATTCGGGAATTATTACATATCTCAAACGAAGTTCGTAGTTATGATTGATTTGAACAGTTTTACCTTTTTTCTGTCAGTAGTGCAGTAGCGGATGCGCTGGTCTCACAGATGCCAGGTTCTAGGTTCAGATCTTACTGATGCAAAAAAATGTTAGTTTTTAATATTTAATCGATGAAGCAGTAATATTGCGCTAGTGTCCGTTAATGCCGGAGCCGAGCGATGACATTATTTGAAATTAAAAAAATAACAATCGCCTTCTTCAGCGAATCAGAAGCACTTCGCCTCTCTAAATTCTATAGAAAGAAATATGTAGATAAGAACTGATACAGCACCTTATTATACTCTGAAAGTGTTAGGAAAATAAAGTGTACATATTGTCAAAATTATTTGTAGTATCGCTTCTATAGTATTTGTTTTTGTAAAATAGTTTTCAGTAAAATAGTTTACAAAAGTAATTTCAATGTTATCATTAATGGCAGTTTTTTTTTAATTCTAGGGCATCATGTTCATCTTAAAACTAAACAAAACTATCAACTGCCAACTCGTATTTATCATTCGGGGCTACGCCATTTTAAAAGTTTTAGACTTTTAAAGATATCATCAAGGTTTTAGATCTGTCAACAGTGAAAATAGCCATTTGTCTCCCACGTAGACTAGACTTTTGGAAACATTTTTGCTTTCAGCAGTCATCATCGGGGGGGTCATCTTCCATCCGTCCGTGAGCTGCCACCTGTCAATTGTCGTGTTTCAATCACGCAGACAAGGCTATTTTAAACGTGTTTGTGTTAATTAGACGCCATCATGGATTAAGATCTCACAACTGTCATCGTCACCAATCAAGTTTAACCTTGTAAGTTGTGAAATTTTAAAGGTTTTGGCTTATATTCTTATAGAAGCAAATGGGACAGTTTGATAACGATATTTTGGTGGATAATAGAGAACGATATCTTCCGAATTTAAATTTCATAAAACATTTAAACACCGTGATTAAGAATGGATCAGATCTTTTTGTCGCCCTACAAGTGTGTGTATGACGGCAAAGAATTAATAATTTATGATGGATTTCGTTGATTATTTAAGTTATCATTCAAACTAGACATGCTATCTACTGAAGCCAATGCAGTGGTTACTTGGCCTGAAGAATATCACGGACTAGAGTGAAATACCGGAAAAGTGCCCTAAAATGCGTTATGGATCGCATATCTGATTTTTTTTCTATTTTGTTTATTATTATTTCAAAAACTTGCAAAAGTTACGATATTTTTTCCTCATAAACGATTTTTATGGAGTTGGTGTAATTATAAAATCGAACGCCCACATTCCTGTACGGCCGCCGCATTCAAAAATTTCTTTGACAAATTTCAAATACTCATCATCAAGAGTCCTTCACATCCACTGCTGGTTATAGGCCGCCCCCATTTTTTTCCATTTCCTCCAATCCTTTGCCTTCTGAAGCCAACTACTACTAGTGATTTTTTCAATTTTGTCTCTCTAGCGCCTTGTTAGTCGCCCTCGATTGCGTTTGTCCGCTCTTGGTCTCCATTCTATCAGCCTGCGTGTCCAGCGTCCATCCCTTAATCGTGCCACATGATAAAGAACTAGATATGCAAAAGGCATCAGGACCGGACGGAATACCTGCCATCATGTTAAAGAACTGCGCCAACGAATTAACATCCCATTCTTTTTCAGGCTTTTGTCTCTGTCTTACGGAAAAGGGATTTACCCCTCTTCTTGGAAAGTCGCTCGAGTGTAGCCTGTTCCAAAAAAGGCGAGAAAACCACGCCCTCAAGCTAACGCCCAATTGCCTTGCTTCCAATAATCTCCGAAGTCATGGAACGCGTAGTCAATCACCAAATACCCAAGTACCTCCATAACAATAGAATAACCAGCGATAATCAATATAGCTTTCGTAAAAAGAGATCGACAGGAGATATATTGGCCGATGTCACTCATATATGGAGTAGGGCAATTGAAAACTACGGAGAGGCTCGAGCGATTGCGTTGACATTCGACAGAGTTTGGCATGACGGGCTGCTCAACAAACTGCCGTCTTTCAGACTACCAGCCCCTCTCTGCAGCTGGCTTGCCAGTTTCCTTAAGAACCAATCTCTGTACGTTGCAGTTGATGGACACATCTCAGACACATTCACCATTAACGTGGGTGTGCCTCAGGGCGCAATACTTTCAGCAACACAGTTCCTCATCTATATTAATGACCTGCTGACCGAAAGGAATAATCCTGTTTACAGGTGTGCAGATGACAGTACCCTTGCTTCCCAATTTAGATCAGAAAAACCTTTACCAGCGACTGAGACTTATCACCGCAGACAGGAGCAGATTATAGCAATTAATCAAGACCTGGAGAGAGTTCAAACTTGGGGCGACAAAAGTTTAGTCCCGTTCAATGCAGCAAAGACACAAGCAGCCACGTTTACGAAGGGCCAATATGGCGAGCCCTAACATCATTATGGCAGGATCGACCATTCCTTCATCCTCGTCAATCGAACTGCTGGGTGTCTTGGTCAACAGCAATTATTGTGTTGGCATGACCACGTTGCTGGCGTTGCATCATCAGCCTCCCAGAAGCTTGCTGCGCTATTTCGCAACAAAAAAAAACTGTATACACTGCAGCAGTTGTTCTTGCTGTACAAAGCGCCAATAAGACTGTGCTTAATATATTGCTCTCACATCAGGGGGCCGCACCAAAGCACAACCTAAAGCTTCTGGATTCCATTCAACACCTTCGCACACACCGCTCGTCGAGCGCCATAGGACCTCCCCTTAGTGTGTGTGCCACTAGCAAAAAAAATCATATTTTTGAACATGCAGTTTCCAATTCTGCCAGTTTTTTTTTTCATTTCTCCCATTTTGTCAGACATTAGCACGATGCCGTCAGTATATTGTAGGTTGTTTAATTTTTCCCCACCTATAACAATTCTTTTCTCGTTCCAATCTAAGGTTCTAAAAGCATATTCCATTGCGGTGATATGGTATCTCCTTGTCGATATATGTTTTGCTGTCGTCATGTATTCTGATAATCCCTGTTGTATTTTTATAGATGGTATAAATAAGTACTGTTTTCACAACGTATTAATTTTGACTCTTATTATGCGTAACATTTCTGTAAAAAAGTGCAATTGTTTCCCTTGGCAATTGAACTATTTAAACTATTTTCATATATCTAATTGTCCCCCAAAATGCCTAATGTGTGTGTAGTGTGTGCTGCAGAACCAGGACGCCACAAAGGGCGGGACTGGGCTAGCCAATCTTTTCATAGGTAAAATTAAAAATGTAAATTTGTGCTCAGTTTTTATTAAATTCCTAAATGGTAGCTGGTAGCTTCGTTCCCATCTTGATACCAAAACTAAAAACAAAATTCTAGCCTAAAAAATTAAAAAACCAAATTACTGATATATTTTTCATTTTTAAGGATTAATTTTGGAATTTGTGGAAAAAAAAATAGCACTCATCTATACGGTATACTTATTGCCCCCACCCCCCAAAATAAATTTTTGGCTAAAAAATTATTAATAAACTTGAATTCTTTCATATGTTAATGTTAGTTTCGAAAAATACGTTACCTTTAAAATACCTACCTTGGAGCCTCAACATGATTTATATTTTAGTAATTATTTTTTAAACAAAATTACCATTTAACATTTATTTGGACATACAGTGTGGAAAAAAAGTATGGACTACCTCTAATAATTAGGTTGTCTTTAGGTTTTATGAGAAACGCTCAAACACGTAAATTGAGTTTTTCAGTTTCCTACATTCCGACAAAATGCATTTGTTTTTTATTGACATCTGTCAAAAATATGACGTCATCGACTTTTTTTTTAAATGGCAATATATGGCAAGTGATACATCATTCGAAAGGTCTTTTCTCACTCAGTATGTTCCTAGATTTTTGGCCGATTCTGTTACGCCGTTTCAAAATGGCGGCCGTTCAATAGTAAAAATTATCTTTAGTTAACTCCCAGTAAAAGGAAAACTCTTTTTTCTTCAAACGTCAGTAAATCCGTCATTACTCGACTGTGTAGGCGGCCGTGAAGTTTCGTTTTTCCTCCGCCGGAGCTTTACTTTTCACTTTTCCGCCGGCGGAGGTAAAAGTGTTACCATAGCAACATAGATACAATACAAACAGAGAACAAAATAAGCGTCAACAACTCAAGATTTATTAAACTACAATTTGTATTTACCACTCAATTTGTGACTGCATTTCTAAAAATCACTAATTTAGGAACAAATTGGTTATTATTTAATCGAATTTACTCAATAACTGCTTATCAATACGGAATTAAAACGCAAATCGCCATCTTAAGAAATAATTATTGTTGACAGTGTCCACTGACAGCTTTATGTTAAATTCATCGACACCGATCTAAGCAAGGCCACCTACGACCGTGGTCTAAGCCGCCTTGCGAACCCATTTATCTTTAATAATAATTAGATATTATTACTATTAAAAAGAGATGTTTTTGCATTAATTTGTCGACATTTGAAGAAAAAACAGCATATTTTATTTGGAGGAAAAGTTACTTTTCATGGCTTGCTCTCTATTACCAGCCTCACTCCGTTCGGCTGTTAAACACGAGCGCGCCATGAAAAGTATCACTTTTCCTCCATATAAAATAATATACTACTTTATTTCATTAGAAAAAGACGCAAACTATTGAGCATAGTTTTATTGATACTTACACTAAAACAGCGAGCGGTATTAAATAAAACAAAACAAGAACATTACAAAAAAGAACAATCATAATTTATAGAAATATTAATAAAATGAAAAAGATCTGCTAACCATTACATTCTTATGCGGCACTTTAGATCATCAATGTTTCTTGGTCTATTTAAAAAAAAACCTTAGATTTCAAATAATCCCACGAAAAAAAGTCCGAAGGGGTCATATCAGGTGACCTGGTGGCCATTCAACGTGACCCCGTCGTCCAATCCATTTTCATGGAAACATTAAATCGAGATATTTTCGAACTTCTCTTGCATAGTTTGTTGTGGCCAAATATTTCGACTGGGCAAATCGGGATTATTGTGGTCAGGATAAAGAGTGACTAAAGCTGGCAAAAGATCAAACTGCAGAGAATCTTACTGGACCACCAGTAAGATTTCCTTAAAATAAAATTGGTCCTAACACTTTACCTTTCAATATGCCTGCCCATACATTAAGTTTCTCAGGTGATTGATTATGAGCTTCTTGAATCCATCGCGGATTTTCTTTGGACCAATATCCACAATTTTTCCTGTTTACAGTACCGTTAAGGTAAAAAGTCGCTTTCATCTGAATATAAAATATTGGCGCAAAGTTTTCATCTTGATGACAAATTGGTTGCATGATTTCGCAGAATTGCAGTCTTCGGTCGAAATCATCCTCATTTAATTCGTGTCCCAGGCAGACTTTGTAAGGGTGGTATTTTTCTTTGTGCCAAATTGTTTGCACAGATTTGTGACTTACTTCCATATCAAGTGCTATTTCCCGACTGGCACTATGCGGATTTTTTTCAACAGCCAATATGATGTCAAGCTGAATATTTTCATGTACCTTCGGCTTTCCACTTTTAGGTAAATTTTTAACACGGCCATGTTCCTCGTATTTTTTTTAAATCTTGCAAACGGAGGATTGCGAAATCGGCGTTCGGTCTGGATGAATTTGATTAAAAAGTTCACGTACCTCGTTAGTAGATCTGCGACGATCTCCGTAACCAACCACCATAAGAGTTTCAATACGTTCTTTTTCACTGAGCGACACTTTTTGTTTATAAAAAGAAAAACATTTGAATACTAGGCAATGATAGTAAAACTTACTAATGTTAGCACTTGTCAAACTGACAATAACTTTTGTTTGTTTATTTGATTTGTCTAAGCTTACTATGACCACAACTGATTGCGTCGACATTGAGATATCGAATTTCTTTTTCCACGATGGATTTAATAACACGCTCAGGCCAAGAAGCTTAATGGGACAGGCATTGAATGATACATTCTTAGGACTTTCTTAGTGTGATTGACAATTGATTAATAGTTTTGTTTTACAAATAAGAGATCTCTTTTTACTGGGAGTTAACTTAAGATAATTTTTACTATTGAACGGTCGCCATTTTGAAACGGCGTGACAGAATCGCCCAAAAATCTAGGAACATACTGAGTGAGAAAAGACCTTTCAAATGATGTATCTCATGTCATATATTGTCATTTAAAAAAAAAGTCGATGACGTCATATTTTTGACAGATGTCAATAAAAAAACAAATGAATTCAGTCAGAATGTGGGTAACTGAAAAACTAAATTGACGTGTTCGAGCGTTTCTCATGAAACCTAAAGACAGCCTAATTATTAGGGGTAGTCCATACTTTTTTTCCACACTGTATATCACCACAATAATACCCATTTTACAATTTTCGATCAAAATTAGGAACTTTCTGTACGAAAAAGTATATTGTCATTGTTTTTACGTAGCAATTTTGAAATTTATCGCGTCGCAATTTTCAAATTTACTGCTTACCGAATTAATATCTGTCAGTCCTAAGAGAGAAATGATCTGATAGTGAAGTTCATTTATTAAACAAAGATAGAATATAAAAATATGTCGTTGATATGTGGTAACATAGTTAAAGGGTAACTGGTGTATCCACGTTAGTATGATCTAGGGTATATACCTACAAGGATGTACGAAGATTTCCTGGTGATATTCAAGATTTATTTGGTATGTACAGGGCATTGATTTGTATAGGAGTGGATAAACAATAGCCGCCTGTCGCACTATTCAAAAGTGGCAACCTATGGGCGAAAAAACAGGTTTCTGCGCATGACAAAATCGACGCAAAATGGAAAAACATAAACAAAGAAGATATCGTTTTTTCATGCGCACTAAAACACTTGCCGTCTCAGCAGGCGTCGGTCAGGATCGAACTTGGCTTTTGTCTTTGACGTGTTTTCGTTTTGACGGCGCGGCGTTTTGAGTTAATAATTCGAGTTCGATTCGAGGCAAAATACCCGGGATTTCCTATTTCAAGTAAGTCTAATTATTATAAGTATTACTTATTTATACCTTATTGTTTGTTTCACTATGCTAACTGGGGCCCATTTCACAATCGGCAAGACTCCTCTACCGAATATTTGGTGAAATAATCACGAAGTCCGGGCCTGCCTATTTACCTTCACGGTGCAACAACTAGCTCCTACTAATTTTCTAATGCGCAAGTCCAAATAGAAATCTCATTGTTTACATTTCGCGGTCGTAAATTTGCCATGTTTGGTCTATTTATTGCTTATCCACTCTTATACAAATCAATGGTACAGGGTGGTTCGAATTCGTGTCTATGTATGGGGAACTCGAAAACCGTAAGAGATATAGTGTCGGTCAAATTAAAGCAAAATTGCGCATTTAGGTGCCTAACAATATGCCGTTTAGAAAGTTTTAAAATTCCTAGTATTTTCGGAGATATCCGGAAAAAAACGAAATTTTGTAAATTCGTTTTATTTTTTTCCTGGGCTTATTTAAAAACGGATTTCAAATTGAATTGCACATTTGCATTGCCACTTTTTCCGCTCTATCTAATGATGGTATCCAGTTTGAAATCCGACATTTCGTCTTCAAGGGATCATCATCAACTTTCGTTTTTTAAATACGAACTTAATTTTTTTTATCGTTTGTCAGTTGGTATTGGCGTTATTAATATCTGACTATGTGTTTTTATTTTTTTTATTACCTTTTATTTTTTTTTAATTTTTATTATTATTTTTTTAATTATATATTTTGCTTTGGCGTAATTTTAAATAATTTAAGGTAAGTACTTTTGAAATTTTTATATTCTATAAAAATATTTTATTTTATTTTTTTTTATTAAGTGGAAAATTGGAGCGTATTAAAAATAAAAAGTAGTAAAATTATTTCTTACGAGAATATGGCTATGGACTACTCAAACAAGTTGCTTACTGCAATGATTAAATATTCCCAACTTTCAACCAATTAAAAAAATTATTTAACAGAGAACATCAACAATTTATAATCATATGTAACGGAAATCCCTATCTACATATTTAGTTTTAGTATATATATGTCGTATTAATTTCATTTATAGAATATAAGTTACAATTTGTATTAGGTATAGGTATATTGTTATAACATTATTTATATTATTTTCAATTGTTGTCCACATATAGTTATAACACTCCGTATATAATATTTTGGTTTGTTTAGCCTACATAAAAACTAATAATTTATTTGGAAGGCATAGGCGATGAGTATCACTTCGTGTTTAGCTTATGTAACCCGATCCGGGGAATAAAAACGTATTAGTCAGTGTGAATAAATCTAGCAATAGAATACGACCGCTGCTGTTTGATTTCACTTGGCCGTTACACATACTACGTGATACTATAGGAACTTTGATGGGACCTATTGGATTTTTGCTTATAAATAAAATGTACTAAGCTACTTGTTTGAGTAATAGGCCATACTCTCGTAAAAAATAATTTTACTATTTTTAATTTTTAATACGGTTTCCAATTTTCCACTTAATGCGAAATACAAATAAAATATTTTTATAAAATATGAAAATTTCAAAAGTACCTACTTTATTAAAATCACGCCAAAGCAAAATATATAAAATAAAAATAATAAAAGAATAATACAAATAAAATAATAAAAAAAATTAAAACACATATTCATATTAATAACGCCAATACCATCTGAAAGACTATAAAAAAAATAAAGTTCATATTTAAAAAAAGGAAGTTGAAGATGATCTCTTGAAGACGAAACGTCGGATTTCAATGTGGATATCATCATTGGATAGAGCCGAAAAAGTGGCAATGCAAAAGTGCGATTAGATTTGAAATCCGTTTTTAAAGAAGCTCAGGAAAAAAATAATCGGATATCTCCGTAAATACTCGGAATTTTAAAACTGTCTAAACGGCGTATTGTTAGTCACTTAAATGCGCAATTTTGCCTTAATTGGGCCGACACTGTATCTCTTACGGTTTTCGAGTTGCCCATACATAGACACGAATTCGAGCCATCCTGTACAGTATTTACTTGGGATGTACCTGGATGTACCGATGATTTATTAGAAACTGCGCAGGCAACTTGACATTTTATATGAGCATTAGTTGACTCTTGCAAATTCTGGCGGCACGTAATTAAATAATTTGTACTTTTTCAGTTAGTATGTTTTTGTGAAGTCAGTTAGTGACTAGATAATAAGGTAAGTAATTAGTACATACCAAAAAATTATTAATAAACTTGAATTCTTTTAAAACAACGTTTCAGTTATAACCTATTTTTATGCATTGATATTTTATAACCTCGCTTTTGCTTGTTGTTTATACGAGATAAATAATTTTCTACATTAAACAATAATTATGATCATGATAACTTTTACAAGTGAAAAAATATAATAAAAAGAGAAGTATGATCGGAATACTCCGATCACCGTTTATCAGCAATCATTTTCTCATTTTGTGTAAATTTAAACTGGACTTCACCTAATGTAGGGCATAATTACACGTATAGGCATGATACTTTTGTTGATTAGAGCCCTGATATCCTTTCAATTTGAAACTATGCGAGCCGGTTCGATTCCTGGCTTGGTAATCACTTTTTTTCTTTTTATTTTTTTTATAAAAAAATATGTAGTATTAAAACCAAGAAACACGCTTTTTACTGATAAAATAATGTTTTTAATGTTCAATGACTGCCTATGCCAAAAAGCGTTTTATGCTCGCATAGAAGTTAATTAGAGTACCATATTATACATATGTATTTATAAATGAAACGTAACACAATAGCGCCTCACTCTTTTTGGCATAGTCGTTGACCATTGAACATGTCGTTATTTTATACCGAGTGTATGTATATTTTAGTACAAAATATTTTAGTACAAATTATTCTTAACCTTTAATTTTTTAGATGACCAATACCGATGCCCAGGAGCTATGCTATTTTGTTGAAGTCGAATAACGTTTAGGCATGGTTTATTTTGGACTCCGGTAGGCGTAGTTCTTCCAAGATCGCTAAAAAATTTTCTAAAAATTAATGGCTTTACAGACTTCAAACTCGTAGAAAATGTATCTGGAAAGGACCTTAATGAAATAGAAAATTTTATGAGAGAGACTGCGCCAGATTTATTTTCAGAATTTGAGTTTGAAAATTATTATGGTGTTTCACAAAATAGTTTTTGCTTGGACAGAGAAAATTGATACAAATAATTGAAACATATTTTAAAGACAAGAGAGCAGCTGACAAAAGCAAACCTCGATATGATCCGCTGAGTCACAATTTCATGACTTTTCAGATACTTGTATAGAAAATTTAGTCTTTATTGCTTTAAGAGATGCAATAAAAACATGCGATTTGGGAATTGAAATTAATGATAACAGTTGGAATACCATATCGAGGCCCATAATATAAAAACATATGTTTTTGAAAATATTAATAATTAGTATTGAATAAAATATTTGTATACGATACTAACTAGGACGAATTTCTTGCTTTATTCTGCTTGAAATATTATTCATTGGTCGGATAATAGATTAAGCAAAGTTCATAACTAAATGAACGGATTTTAAAGGCAATAACTTTGTCTGAGGGGTGACACTACCATGCACCTACTCTTAGGCTGCCCATCTTACAGGTTATTTTATCAAAAGTTTTGAGGGCACTAACCAAAGCTAACCGAGTAATTCCGCCACGATTCATTGAAGTTTCGGTTTGTTCTGTAATATGATCATTTTTCGGTTTAAAGATGAATTTAGCGTTAATGAAAGGATAAAAAAAGTAAGAGTGCAAGCAACACGGTTGTCTCCTCGTAAAGCTGCAGCCATAAACTAAACAAACTGTTCTTGATTTAACTCGTAAATGTACAAGAATTTCGAACGTAATAAATCCGGGAATGACTTGCATACACATATGAATAAAACTCTGGAGTGCAACGGTAAAATTGGCTTTCCCAGTCGATGCCTTTTCCCGCTTTTGTTCTTCCATCTGAAAAGTTTTATTAGAAATATTGCGAAATCCGCACAATAAATCAGCGAAATATTGTTTCTCCCGGGACCCCGTATCTAAAATATTTGTTCGCAAATGAACAATAAAGCCGACTGCGAACAATGACCGTTTTCAGTATCCAGCCGTTCGAAGGGCCGACCCTTATGGCTGAGTGCTTCACAATAAATGATTTACAAAGTTCTGGAAATATGGAAAGTGGGTAGTCGTGTATTGACCAGGGAATTCCCCGGTTATGGTTTCTGGCGTTCAAGGAATTTTATTTTAAAATATTGCCCGCTTATGCTCCAGGTAATATCTTTTAAAATATAGGAGCCAGGATATTCTCTTAAGCGGATCAAGGTCAGGTGGATATGCAGCTCGCCTTTTATATTCCTCAAAGGAATCAAAGCATACGTTGTTGTTGTTGTTTTCCCTGTGGCATCTAATATATTCGTATTAGGATCCCTCAATATTTGCGCTAATGCATCGCTTTAAATGCATCAGAACCTGGTGAGCTTTATTTCAATTTTAGCCCCTCTCACGCTCATTATGACTTTTCAAGCACTTTTCCGTATGGTTATACCACAAACACGGTACTTCTGTTGAATTTTGAACACTTCACAAACTTATTTGTATTTCTTATGACAGGTAGAAGAACCTCGCATGATTAAAATGAGCGAAAAAAGGTGAAGAAAACGTTCGAAAACAAAAAAAAACTGGAATTGCTTCAATTCAATTAGTTCGAGTAGGTATATTAACTTTTTCTTGAAAGTAATAAAATTAAAAACAAATATTATTAAAATAACACTCGATATTTTTCTTGAGCACGAATCAAAAACTAACATCATACAATTCTCACGCCAAAAATCCTTCCTATCACGTTTTAACTATTTAACTATTTTCAAACATCAAAAAAGGTGACGTAACACAATGTTCCCTACATAGTGGTTTGGCAACGCGAAACTACTAGTCACGCAGCACAAGCGTCAGTTGTTGGAATGTAAAAAGTTCTAAAAGTTGCAATTTTGTGTTAACATCAGGCCTTTGCAGAATAATTTAAATACAATCTTTGAGCAGATGAACGAAATTGGCTCGTACTGTTTGCTACATATTTAAAAATTAATTTTAAAGTTACTAAATTTTAATTGAGGTATACGATTAAAATGTAACATTTCAAAATGAAAAATAACTTTAATTAAATTGTTAGATATAGCCAAAGTATAGAACATACAAATAAAAATAAAAATTAAGCAAAAAGTTAAAAAAAAACTAAAATACACCCATTTTCTATAATTTCACTATTTTTCAGATATTCAAAAACTGAATCTTAAAAAGCATTTGCTAAATTTTTGGAATATATTTTTTTTGACCTTAAGTATTGTCACGGTTAGCAACCATCCGAATATTTTTGTGCTACCCTATAGAACTAGCTTTTCGCGTCTACGTATGAGCCATTGCCGGCCGCGAAGATTCAGAAACTGTGGAATTCTCCAGATGCGTGCAACCCTAGTAGAAAACAATATAGAGATGCCTCGCTTCGTCTGAGTACTCGCGAAAGATTTTAGATTGTATATAAATAGCAGGCAGAACGCGCGTTCAGTTGGAGCTAGCCTAAAATAATATTTATTTATATAGTATATCAATTACAATTGACTTCCAATCATGAGTGTTAATTGGAAATAGCTATTGGTGGTAAAAGTAGTTTAGTGTGTTTAATTGTATACAGTTATAGAGAATAAAGAGAGTATTATTGCAATACAGTAAAAGCTGTTATTTCGACAGAACTGCGGAAAAACGTGACAGTATTTATTATTTTAGAATGTTATAATTCGATAGTTTTTATATCCCCTGTATCCAAAAAAGCAGCAGGACCAGATTAAATTCCTCGGAGATAGGTATGTTACCGCAAAACTCTCTGGAGATTATGAACAGAATATTTCAACTGGGTGCATTTCCAAAAGAGTGAAAGATTTCTGGGCTGGTCCTATCGATGAAACAAAAAAAAAACGGGACAACTTACTATATTCTACAGGCTATTTTATATGTTAGACTGGATGGAAAGCTCCTTGAATACCTACTGCTAAGTAAAACACATAGAGGTGGGAGCTTTTCGGTCTCACAATTCGGATTCAAAAAGGGCAGCTTAACTGTTGACGCTATATCAAGGGTACTGGGAATATCCAACGTAGCTTTGCTTGGACAAATCCTAAGGTATGCCTTATGGTCGCTTTAGATGTTAACTCAGTACCGTGGATAGTAGAATGCCTGGAAAAAAATTCTCACCCTCTCTTCTGCGTTTAGTCTCAAGCTACCGTTCAGAACGGGAGCTTGAAATTGGAGACGTTCTATTCATGGAAGTTACAAGTGGAGTACCGTAGGACTATATGCTTGGACCTGTACTGTCGAATACCTACTATGATGGACGTCTTGAATTTAGAGATACCTAGTTAGCTGGGTACATCTATCTGCATATGCTGAGGACCTTGCTATCATTGTGACAGAACAAATCTTGCAATTCGGAGAATCGCCCACCGGATGCATTTGAAGAGCTTGGACCTGGCCTCAGAAAAGACATAAGCTCTTTTGCTTAACGATTGGAAACAGACAAGAAGACCGACAATCGACGTTTTAAACTTGGAAAACAATACTAAGTTAAAAGTTGGGGTTCTCCTAGTAACAGGAGCGTCTATCAAGGCCCACATAGAAGGGATCTGTGGACGTGCTGAAGAATAGCAAAAATTGTATGCAAACTGATGTAAAAAACATCGGATCTACATCAAGGAAATCTCGGCTTCTGAGTGCAGCTCTGCATTCTATCCTGTTGTAAGCTGCATCTAATTGGCACAAGGTCCTGCGATATGAAAATACTGCGATCCAACAGAGAGTGGCCTTCCGAATATGTAGCGCTTTTCGCACTGCTTCACCTGGTGCAATTCTGGTAATTGTAAAAGAAATACCAGGTTGAGTTACAGGCAGAAGAGCGAGCCGGAACGAAGGGAAAAAGCAAATAAAGTGGCAATAATGAGGGATAAGGGCCAATGGACTAAAAGGCTTATACCAGACATAAGAGCCTGGTCTGAATGCAAACATGGGAGGTGGATTACTACCTCACACATATGCTGATATGTCATGGGCGTTTTCAGGCCTACTTTTGTCGACTTGGGCTCAGCGACACGTCGGATTATTATTTTTGTGGCGAGGTCGACGATACACCACACATGTTTTGCCTGGCCAAGATGGTCAACACAAAGAACAGCTGCCAAAGAGGTTGCAGGAAGCTATTTGTCATCGAAAAATGTTATTCCATATATGTTATGAGATGAGTGTAAATGGGCTGCTATTACAGACATGGTCCGGAAAATAATTAAAAGTAAGGAATATTCAAGGAACGCGGCACGTAGGCAATAATAGATTAATATTGACCAAAGGAGAAAGCACATATATACTAAAAAGGATTGTTGAAGTAGTACCAGTCGTAGTTCCAGCATTTTTGGTGTAGCAGCTCCTGAGGTGGCAAAAATTCCACACTCTCGTGCTGCAAAATACTAGAAATGTTGGTACGTTGCTGATTAATCTAGAAGTATCTTCAACTTTTTGTTTTAAATTAATTCCCACGTGTTTTTATATCCGTCAATCGTTAATGTCACCTAATAATCTAAAATTTTTCTTCTACCATGTTATTAGATATGATTCTTTTGCTTTTCTGAAAAGATGTATTTCATTAAAAAACAACATTTTACATGCTAAATAAATTACGTATGACAAACATGCCTAATATAAAATGTTTATCGGCAAATGTTTATCGTGCAAGATTTTTCGAAAACCACCTAAACATCTCGTTTGAATTGAAATTATTCAAATAATTTTACATGAGTCAATCGCTATTTTCAACCCTATTATAATTCCAATTATTATTGTGTCTCTACCACGTTTTGCGATATGGCATTACTGCTTTTATGAAAACCAATACTGTTACCTGGTTTGGCAGCTGGCAAGCGGGTGACAATATTTTACACGTAATAACGTATTAAAATGGATATTTTCAACGTTGCCACATTATTAGATTTTGCAGTTTTTTTAGGTTTGTTGGGGAAAGGTGGTATTTTTTCCTGACAGCGCCGTTCGTATAGCTTCTGCCTCCCCGTGCAAAAAGAGAAACTGCCCCCCTGGTTTAAATGAAATTATTTTAAAATTAAAAAAGAGAAAAAGAGACTTAATATTATTATTAAATTAGAGTTTAACTTTGCACATACTGCATAGTGTGGGTAAGAAAGGCGCCTTAAAAATTGAAATTTTAACCTAATTCGTTTTCGAGTTATAAAAGATTGAAATGCATCAGAATACCGTGGGGCGGCATGTAACCCAAACTAAAACTAAACCACTTCGAGATTTCTTAGCTGCAAAATCATCTATTTTATTTTTTGATAGGTCTTAGTTTTGGCACATATCATGTTCAATTGAAATAGTGGCAAGGTTTGTCAACCTTTCTTGGGACATAGTAGACCTTAAGAAATTTTTATTAATCTTTAATTTACTAAAATTTCTCTTCCCAGAGGCGACTGCCACAGGTAATGTAAGAAATATTCTTAAGGCTACGGCTAAATTAGGAAAACTTGATTGTTGATAATTATAACTTAATATAAAGGGTTTTGGATTCTTTAAGTGATGTAACAATGGCTTTGAGAGATAAAATTTCGTTACACAGTTCATTTCCCTTGATATCTCGTTGGGGGAAGTTATCCTGTCCGTGTTGTAAATAAAAATCCAGATCTTTACAAAATTTTCGTAAAAAAACTCAGGTTCCATTTCGTGAAACTGTATAAGCATTTAGATATATGGTAGAGTGATTGTGTTCAGTGGAAATAAAAAAGTAGTTATACACTCCGCTGATGATCTTTAGGCACGGCCGGAATTTTATATTTTATATTTGGTCAATAATTTATTAAGCGAGGTCATGTTTGCCTTTGTGTACTTTTGTTTATTTTTTGCTATATCCGACAGAACCTTATTTATTTATTTATTTAAAGAATAGGAAAAAGGAATAGAAATAGTGAACTTGAGATAAGTGTATACCTACTACGATGAATATGATGTGTTTTTCTTGTTTTTTTTCTCGTTGCAGCCATTTAAAGATATCTTGAATATTAATATTTTATTTTATCAATAATATTTATTCTATGCAGCAGTTGATGCTTAGTATTTGGTATTTAGTTGGAAAGGTGGTTCATTTTTATATAATTATATTTCGCTGCAGAATCTTTAGGTATAAGGAGCGTATCGATGCATTTATGCTTGGTTTGTGTGTATGCGTATTCTTTTTATTTCTTGTTGTTGTTTAAGAGCTGTTAAAAAGGAAAAGTAAGAACGATTGATGAAAAACAGCTTAGCTAAGTTTTCTCATTTTAATATAAGATCGACTTCTACAGGCTTTGACTTTGATGTGAGTAAGAAGTACTCTATTGTAGGATTAGCTGAAACATAGTTATGTGATAATATTTCGGATGATGCAGTTACTATTAATGGCTATAATAATTAGAAAAGATAGGACCACTAGGGGCGGGTAGTGCTTCGGCCTCGACGACACTAGTCTCGATCTCGCCTCGTCTCGTCTTGAAATACGAGACCGATACCGAGACGAGACTAGGAATTATAACTCGAGACCGAGACCGAGACTTCATGGTTCGACACCGAAAGTCTCGTCACGTCAGTCTAATAGTCTCATGTCTCGAGTGTTGAAATTAAAATAATTTGTAAGTAGAATAGTACGAAAATAACGGTTTGTTTTTTTTTTTAATTATATTATAGGATAGGTAACGTACAAAAAATAAGAAATATTTAAGTACACGAAAAACAAAGAAATCTAGGAAAGTGAATACGCATCTAAAGTACAATTTACTAGTTGCCTACCTATATTTATGAGTAACACAAAAAAATATTTTCAAAACAGGTCTAAATTATAGGTAATAATAATAATAATAATAATAATAATAATAATAATAAAGGCTTCTTTATTAACGTCCAAAATAGTAACAACAAAAAAATAAAATAAAAAATGGTGGCGAGATACAGCATAGCTGTTCATCTAACCACCACAAAACTAGTTAACAAATTTTAACCATAATGCCGCAGACAAAAAATAATATGTTAAGTTATTTTAAAGGGAAAAAAGTTCGTATTTTATATAATTCAAAAATAAAAAAGCAACTAACTTACTAATAAAACTAACCAAAAGACAAAACATTATCTGGAGTTGGCCAGACAATGCAACAAATATTAGATTTATCTTAATTCGAAAGACCAAAACAAGAGCAAAAAGTAATAGATATAAAGATTCGCTTGACAGCAATTTAACCTCTCTCACTTATTATATACTTTTTAAGACGATACTTAAAACTATTTACAGAAGAACATGATTTAATTATAGGTGGTAAGTTATTATATATTTTAATAGCGTTATACGTGAAACTACGCTGGAAGGCGGCAGTACCATGTCTAGGAATTTGGAAAAGTTCATTATAACGTGTAACTCTATTATGAATATCGCGACCTCTAACAAGTTTGCCATAGAGATAAACAGGTTCTTTAAATTTATTTACCTTATACACCAAAGTACCCAGGTGAATCCGACATCTCTCGGCCAGAGAAAACCACCCAGAAGCAAGAAATGACGGAGTTATGTGGTCAAATTTTCTTAGACCGTAGCAAAACCTAATGCATGAATTTTGTAGTTTTTGCAAGCTACTCCTACTTGCTACGGTCAGCGCAGGCCAATAAAGAACATTAGCATAATTGAGAAGGGACAAAATCAAACTTTCACATAGTCTAAGTTTGATATCCTGAGCTAAAACATCCTTATGAATATACAACGTCTTTAATTTAACAAACGACCTCTGTAGAAGTCGGGAGACATGTTGCTCAAATCGCAAGTCGACATCTAAGAAGACAC
The DNA here is from genome assembly GCA_016904865.1 of Pissodes strobi. Classification (NCBI taxonomy): domain Eukaryota; kingdom Metazoa; phylum Arthropoda; class Insecta; order Coleoptera; family Curculionidae; genus Pissodes; species Pissodes strobi. Next base: position 275,787 of record MU182773.1, read on the forward strand.
CAAGATTCTTACATACTGAGGATGGTTTTATTACGAGGTCATTTAGAGTAATATTTAGATCATTGGCTATAATATCTCTATCTCGCCCAAAAACCATCATTTGGGTTTTATTATTAAGTATAAGTTCGTGGGTTGTCGTTAACTTAGAAATGGTTACAAGGTCATTATTAATGTGCATCGATGGTTGATCAATATTATGAAAGAAAGAAAAATAAATTTGCATATCATCGGCGTACTGATGAGACTTGCAACTTTTTAAATGACTAGAAAAATCGGCGGTATAAATAGAAAACAATAAAGGCCCCAATATACTGCCCTGTGGTACACCTCTGTGCATCGCCACAAAGTTCGATGTTTCTCCAGGCAACAGCACACGTTGACTCCTCCCACCCAGGTAGCTCTCTATGAACTTTAACGATGAGTTACTTAAACCATAGAATTTTAGCTTAGTTAACAAAATGGAATGATTCAAGGTATCAAACGCCTTACTAAAATCAAGTAAAATTAAGCAAGAATTCTTACCCTCATCTCGAGCTCTCAGGAGGTCATCTGTTACATCAAGAAGCGCAGTTGCAGTGCTATGGGCTTTCCGAAATCCAGACTGTGTGGAAGGCAATGCTTTACTGCTTAAAAAGTGTTGGTTCAATTGTTCATTGACTATTTTTTCCAGGATTTTTGACATACTACATAGAGTATACTTATTGGACGAAAGTCTGAATGCGATAAAGGGTTATTATTTTTAGGAACAGGGATTACATTAGCTTTTTTCCATAAGGAAGGAAATTTACCAGACATAAGGCACCTATTAATTAAAAAGGTAATAATAGGGGTAAGATGTGGGGTTATTAAGGAAATTATTTTTGTGTCAATATTATCTATGCCTCTAGCTTGTGTTTTAATTTGTGAGATAATTTTGCTAACCTTTTCTGCTGTGACTTCAACAAATGAAAGTTGATTTTGAATAGATGGTAAAGTTTTGTTGTCGTATAAATCGCTAATAAGGCCACACCCGTTCGCAACAGGAAGTGGTACACTGTACAATAAAAAAAGTATTAAATGAATTCGCGCTGCCAATATTCGATGGAAAAGTTGTAGCTGAAGAATTAATATTAAGATATTTTAACGTTTGCCAGAAACCTTTTGGGTCGACTCTAAATTTATGGTTCAAATACCCCTTTTTCTCATTCCGAACAGCCATTGTCACAAAATTTCTAAGCTGTTTATATTCGTTTTTTGAAGCCTCGGTTTTTGTTTTTTTATATTTTGTTAGCGCTTTCCGTTTCAACTTAATCATTAGTTTGAGATTGTCAGTTAGCCATGGTGCCGGAGCCTTGGTGAAGCGAGACGTTTTCATAGGGGCATGAACATTAAGAAGATTTTCCAAATTAGAATTTAGGAATTCAACCATATAATCCACCTCGTCATAATCATATATAGCATTCCAATTGACATTAAAAAGATCATTTAAAAAATTATTGTAATTAAAATGGCTATAATCTCTGTAAGTTCTAAATCGAATTTCCTTGCGCGGCTTTTCCAGTTTTAAATTGCAAAGATCAGGGAATGATACCATAGAGGGAGAAGCAGTTACTATTAAATCTATGAGAGTTTGGGAAGCATTGGTTACGGGGGTGGGTTGAGATATGATTTGAGATAAACCATATTTGTTTAAAAAACCCCTAAAAAGTATACAGCCGTTCGTGTTTTCCAGTAGATTTACATTAAAGTCGCCGCCAAAAAGTATATGGTCAAACTGCGGGAAAAACTCTATCACACTATTTTCGAACTCATCTAAACAAAGTACTTAAATAACATTATTACCAGTAGTAGTGGTGGTACCCTAGTATGAAAAAAGAGAAAAAAGACGAAAAAAAAGTTATAAAATTATTAGGTAGGTACCCCTAAACAAAGAAGGAAAAGAAAAAATTAAACAGGATTGACATTAAGAGATACTTAGTGAGGTACTATAGGTTCAATTTAATATACTCGTTAAGACCCAAACATATCCTTAAAGAAATCCAAACTCGCTACTATTTAAAAATAATGCAAGTTTAAAAGGCATTATTTGTGGATGGTAAATGTGTGTAAATATAATACCCATAATAGACCTTAAGTGAGTTAAACTAAAATAATTAAATTATATATAAGTATCTAAATAGTATCCCCATCACACAACCCCAGTAACCTGCATATAATATTCAAAAATTTATATGTTATTACACTTATTATATAATCGTTCATTTCATGTACATAAAACGGTTTGGATCATACCAAGTAAAGCCACACCACAATACACATACCCACAGATTTATGTTCAGTATAAATAAATCAATAAATTTATGTTTCTGATAATTCCATCGATAAACACAAAATATTTAAAAACATTACTAACATAAGATATCTTTAAAAACATATCAAGATTATTAACTCTACCTGTCCCAAGCTAGCAAAAAAAAAATCCAATAGATATGGAAACGAATATAAAATATAGTCCTACCATATCGATAAACTGATCCTTAGATTTAATAAGTATCTTTTTGTTCTGCTCATTGTTCCAGTAAAATATTTTTCCACCTGAAGACCACACCTTAGTGTTACCATACCTTTTCTTGGCAGAGGCTAGCAGTTCATATCTCGCAGGCGTAAGGTCTTCATAAATTGCGTAATTAGTATTTTTGAGTTGTTTTTTTTGACTAGAATACCTCATTTCGTTTAATGCTCCTGGTAAAGTTGATGATTATTGTGCGTGGTACATTATTACTGTTTTTACCACTTTCAAGACGGTACGTATAATCTATGTCACCCTCCACGCAGGCGACATTCAACTTATTTGAGATGAATGACGCAACAATAGCGGGTAACTTTTCAGCTGGAACCTCCTCAATACCACAAATTCGTAAGGAGTTGCGTTTGCTGTTTTGGTCTAAGATATCGACACGCTGTTGCAAGTCACTTATGGCTTTACAGTTATTAGATACACTGCACTTAATATCATTTAAAGACTCACAAAGCTTATCCAGTTTTGCATCTAACCCCTCAATCCGGGCTTCAAGTTTGGCTTCCAGGTTATTGGCAAAATTAGTACAGATTTTTTCAGTTAGTTTTTCCATACTATCGTCGTCTGATCTGCTGCTACTTCTTAAACCACCTGCCATTTTTAATGCGGACCACCCCTATATCACACAGATAGGGCTAGCCAAGATTTGGTGAAGTTTGTCCTGATTGGTTAAAATCAAATGTATTATTTCTGGCCACCCACAATAAATAATGCTTAGTAACTTACATAAAGGACGCAATTATCAGTTTAGAAGCAACGTGCACAAAAATATTAAAACTTATTTAGCATTGCACCCCAAAACTACACAATTTACACGGAGCCGTTTTGCAAACCTACTCACACGTGTTCGACATACATAAGTAACGTACAAAAATAAAAAATATATAAGTACACCAAAATCAAAGAAATCTAGGAAAGTATGTACGTATCTAAAGCACATTTTACTAGTTGCCTATCTATATTTATGAGTAACACAAAAAAAAATAATGTCAAAACAGCTCTTATATATATATTTTATAATAATTTCAAATTCACCCACCCGCTCCAGGGATTTACCTAAAACCAATAGACTAGCCAGAGGAGCGTTACTATGCAGTTTTTTTGCTTTAATATGTTTTTTAGTTTTTTTTTCTTATAAATAGGTATGTTAAAAGTAAACTTAATCATTTCAAACAGAATCCTTCACTTGCAGCCAATAGCCAAGAATCTTTCTGCTCTCTGCCAGGTTTATTTACAATCATTTATATTTTTTACTCAGGAATGCCCCTCATGAAAGGGTTTTAAGTTTTACTTTCGAAAATATTAAATATTATGTAAAGTAGACGATTCTGACTACAGTGACTAACTCTACTCTCTGATATCTTTTTTACTTGCCAAACCCCCTACCAATTTTTTTACCTCTATGAAGATTTTTTTTGTGACTTTGTTGTTTAAATTAATTTTGCTTAAAAAAATCGACACTGTGAGGTTATTAAAATTGTTTATCTGAAAAAAACCCAAAAAATCTAATTATTATTTATTAACGTGGTAATATCCCAAAATAGGTTGAATTTATAGTACCGATTCTTGGATTTTTTTTGAAGTGCACGCGACTCTCTGCGAGTCCGAGACCAAGACTGAGACCACAAAATGTCTAGTCTCGGCGAGACCGAGACGAGACTCGAAGACTCGAGACCTTGCGAGACTTAGACCTCAAGTGTGAGAAATATGCTTAGCGTTCTAGGGTTAAATACAAACTTCCAGCTTATCTAAATTCCAGGCTTGTACGGGACATTGACGTGCATAATCGACAAACTCGGTCTAGACTTTCCTTTAAGATACCGAAACATAGAACTTCTCAATTTCAAAGATCTTTTACATATAATTATGTCAAAGTATTCAATAGCATTCCAATTGCCACAAAGAGTCTAACAAATACTGCAGCATTCAGAAAGCACGTTAAACGCCTAATTGTTTCCCGAAAAAGATAATGTTTTATTTCGTGGATACAGTTATGTTTATATTATAATTTATAATAGCTTTATTTACATTTTGCCTAGTACTTATACGGTTTGCTACATTGGGATGGTTACGTGGACGAGCGATAGAATCGAACGGCGCCATCCACTGGTATATAATTTGTATTTATTTGTATAATGTAATATAAAGGCACTTTTGATTTGATTTTTATTTGATTTGATATATTGTTACATTCCTCTATTAAAGAAAACCTTTCTTTTATTGAATTTTTTGTGGTATCTAATATACTAAAATAGAAATTTACTCTAAAATTTTGTTTTTGATCAACAGCGGACTCGTCATTTGATTCGTACGAGAATTGATGTGGTACTTTTCGTTGACGAGCAGAGGGAATTCGGGCAATATGTTAACTTCTGGAGCTAGTGATCCACCACTCTAAAAATTAGGGGTAATTTTAATAGATATTTACAAGTAAAGTAATGTAAATTTTTTACATATATGCTGTAATTTTACATACACTCTGTGAATTATCTTAAAAAACACAGGTTAATGTGCTTTTAAACAATTTTTACAGTAAGCAGTGTGATATCACAAAGATATACATATAAAATATCAAAATCATATGGATATTACACCGCCATTGTAAAAACTATGTGTTTCTGCTGTTAAATTACGACATTTATCTGTGGAATTTTCCCACTTTTCCGCACAACGAAAGAGGCGCATCTTGCTGATGTGCATTGGCATCTTAAT
>MU182774.1:12995-30611 GCA_016904865.1 Pissodes strobi
TTTTAGCTTAAAATGCAAAAAAAATAAAAATATGTATTTTGATTCCCGTAACTTTGATATGTCACTGTAGCCAAATGGGGGGGGGGGGGTACCATATTCTAACATACATTTTTGGGAAGTACTTATCCATACCTACAACATATTAAAATTTAAAGAAAATCGTATGGTTCCCAAATTCTCTCTTTTGTCGGGTGCGGGGTCCTTTATCAGTTTTATGGATTGGTTTCTTGCCCATTGACCAGTGAAAATCCTAGTTAGCTACATCGCGTCGTTAACTTTGGAGTTATGATCTTCATATAGCATTTTTTGACCATATCTACAATCCAAACTGGAATATTCACAGATTATTGGAAGGAAAGCTTTCTGAAGCCAATTTTTAAGTTGAGTAACAGGTCTGCAGTAACAAATTATTCTTCATATAAGCGTCTTAAGTGCAATTCCCTAGGTTTTTGAGAGTTTGGTTTGCGACTTTTTGTCTCCTCTACTCTAGCCTCTTCTAATCGATCAACAACTCGGTTTTTGACCTCGTAAGTCCACTAAGTTAAATCTGCTAGCTCATGTGGATTTTCTGTCGGGTGTCTTGGAGAGAGGCTGGCAGATTGATACAATTTACACTGACTTTTCCAAGGCGTCCGGCGAAGTATCCCATGGAGCCTTGGTTCATAAGCTCGGAAGGTTTGGGATTGGTGATCCTCTTGGTTTGGGAGCTATTCGACAGGGCGCAGACAGAATGTCAGGATCGATAAATTTCTCTCGAGGGCCTTCAATGTCCCCTCCACGGTTTCCCAGGGATCTCACCTTAGTCCACTTTTCTTTAATGTTTTCATTAATGATATACATGAATATTTCACATGCAGTCACTACTTATTTTTTGCCGATGACCTCAAATTGAGCTATTTAATCAGGACTCCTGATGATTGTGATAAGCTCCAGTACCACTTGATTCATTTACAAGATTGGTATTCGAGGAATGGCATGAATCTCAACCCGGGCAAATGTAAGGTCATGTCTTTTTCCCGCTCCAGGACCCCAATAAATTTTCAGTCCGAGATCAACCAATGCTATTTCGAGAACACATATTGGACCTGGGTATCACTTTGGATACAAATCTTCAGATTTCTCAACACCTTTTTAATGGGGTCAGTAAGGCTTTTCAAATGCTGGGTTTTATTAAAAGAACCACTGAAAATTTCACTAAATTTGGGACTAAGACCCCCTATTGCGCTCTTGTTCTCCCTCATCTGGAGTGTGCTTCTTGCGCCTGGTCTCCCTTTTGCGGCATTCATATTCAAACTGTTTGTTTGGTCGAGCACAAGTTTTTGAATCAGGAGGCATACAAGTTAAATATCCTGGATATCTATACCGACTCTGAAATATTAACTTTGCTCATAACTTTTGCTAACCCAACTAACCCATTATATTAGGTAACAAAAGAAGATATATCAAAATTTTTTTATAATATATTACACGGAAGAGCCGCAGCTCCAGAGTTGCTCCACAAGATTGATATACGTGTTCCTTCTAGAGCTGCAAGATCTGCGGACAGCTTCCATTATCCAATTCACCGAACTAATTATGGTTTAAGTATTTTCATTCCCAGAACTGCCCGGCTAATCAACATCATGAGATAGATTTTTTTGCATCTTACAAAACATTTCTGTGTCAAGTCTTTAACTGTGATAATTTGTGATGTAAGTAAGTGGCTAAGCTTCTGATCAATCAATTGTTCGTATTCATCCCTAAATTGAAATTTGTTTGTGCTTGAGTTGTAGCGGTATTTGTATCTGTTTTGCTGCTTTTCTTATTGCTAATTTTCTAGTCAGGCTGGTGTCTGTTAGGACGATTTAGATTGTTTTGACTATTTAGAATGTAGTACTAATTATTGCAATTCGGCTTTGCCCTTTGATAAATAAAAATAAAATAAAATCAATTCTTCGAACTCGTTGAATGCGAAAATCTTTCTAATTTCCTAGAAATACGAATTTTTAGAATTTGCCTCTTTTAGAGATTGGTTACTTGCCTATTGACTGGCGAGAATCATAGTTTGCTACATCGCCTCATTAACTTTGGAATTATGATCTTCTAAGTGTCTGCAAATCGCATTTTTTTGCAAAAATTTACCGGAAAACTATGTTTATTATTATTTTTTAGAATATTCTTATTTTCTATTGCTATGTCTATATCTTCGAACTCGTTGAATGTGAAAGAATCAGGGCTTTTTCGAAAAGGTGGTAATTTTCTAAGAATAATAATGTAGAAAAAAAAACCGCGATTTTGGTTAATATAATTTTTTTTTAAATTAGGGTAGTATTATCGTAGTTTGCTACATCGCCTTGTTAATTTTGGAATTATGATATTCTAAGTGTCAAAAAATCGTATTTTTTGTCGAAAAATTTTTCGAAAATTTCAAAATCACGTTTTTTCTTTTAATCGTAATTTTCTAGATATACGAATTAAAAAAAATCTTTATTGACCTCGATTTTGAGTCACTATATTATATTCTTAAGGTTGGTGCAGTAATTTTAAATTTACGGGTTTTATACATTAGTTTTTTGTCTATTGCCCGGTGAAAATCGTAGTTTGCTACAACCAACGCCTCATTAACTTTGGAATTATCTTGCAAAAAAATTTACTGGAAAACTATTTTTACTATTATTTTCAGAATATTGTTATTTTCTGTTGCTATGTCTATATCTTCAAACTCGTTGAGTGCTTTTTCAAAAAATTATTATTTTTTAGAATATTTTTATTTCCTATGCCACATCTATCTCTTCAAACTCGTTGAATGCGAAAAATCCCGTTTTTTCTTTCATTTGTAATTATTTTCTAGAAATACGAATTTAAGAAAAAAACTTTATTGACGTCGATTTAGAGTCACTATATATATTCTTAAGGTTGGTACAGTAATTTGAAATTTACCAGTTTTATAGATTAGTTTTTTGCCTATTGCCCGGTGAAAATCGTAGTTTGCTACACCGCCTCATTGAAATATCTTGCAAAAAATATACCTGAAAACTATTTTTACTATTATTTTCAGAATATTTTTATTTTCTATTGCTATGTCTATATCTTCTAACTCGTTGAGTGCTTTTTCAAAAAATTATTATTTTTTAGAATATTTTTATTTTCTATTGTCACATCTATCTCTTCGAACTCGTTGAATGCGATAAAACCCGTTTTTTCTTTCATTTGTAATTATTTTCTAGAAATAGGAAAAACTTTCTTGACCGCGATTTAAAGTCACTATATAAATTCTTAAAATTGGTGCAGTAAATTGAAATTTCCCGGTTTTATAGATTAGTTTCTTGTCTATTTCTCGGTGAAAATCGTAGTTTGCTACATCGCCTCATTATTTTTGGAATTATCTTGAAAAAAAATTATCGTAAGACTTTTTTATTATTATTTTTCAGAATATGTCTATATCTTCGAACTCATTGAGTGGGAAAGAATCACGGTTTTTTTCAAAAAATTCATATTTTACTAGGAATAATAATGTAAAAAAATTACCGCGATTTTGAGTTACTATATACGTTTTTAAAATTAGCGTAATCATTTTAAATCTGCGTGTTTTATAGATGGGTTAGTTGCCTGCTGACCGGTGAAAATCGTAATATGTTACATCCCCTTATCAATTTCGGAATTATGATTTTTTTATCTCTCTAAAAATCGTATTTTTGGCCGAAAAATTTATCGGAAAGCTACTTTTGCTACGTCTATATCTTCAAACTCGTTGTGTGCGAAAGAATCACAGCTTTTAAGTTAATATATAATTTGAACTCACTAAATTCATAAGAATCACAATTTACTAGAAAAATTATTCTTCAAGCTCAAGCTGCATCTGTGAACGCATATGTTTTTTTTTTCACCAAATTCCCCGATAAAGTCCATTATTATAATCGAAATATTCGAAGCAAACATTAAATAAATTCGAGAGTTAATGGGAGCATTTATCGCCGCTCTTTCTGGCATTTTATTTTTGTTTATACGGGTAACGTTTCCTGTCTAATGTTTTTAGAGTAACCCGATCCCGCTGTGCACTCGGTTCTTTACGAGTGTAACTCGTTACGACGCCATAGACAGTAATATTTATACACAAACGACTGATTGCATGAAAGATACGCTTGTTCTAAAATTTATTATTTATTAATTTTTATGTGATGTTATAAAATCTTTGATAATTTAATGGGCTGGTGCCAGGGCTGTTAAACCGTAGCGAGAACTACAGATGTTTATTTAATGCAGATGTACGCTTTATAGCATCCTATTATAATAGCTACTTATATTACGGTTAATGGTGATGGTCACATACATTGAAGTGGTACCAATAAGTATACAAACATATTATAATTGAGAACAAATTTGATCTTTAAAGAGTATGCAAAGCTTTGGATATTTTAATCAACTCGCTAAAAGTGCTAAAGAAGAAGAAGAACCTATATGGCGTCTTCTTTCAATTTCTTGATTTAACGTTTATATTATGCAGTTACAAATGTTTAAAAAGAAACAAAATATGTTATAATATATGTGACTATTAGAAAGTAATGCGAATATAGCAAAACGAACTGAACTCAATTCGACAAATTACATTTGTACATTTTAGTTATGTAAAATAAATTACTGCAATGAGCTTTACAGCCAAGTATGTTATAAAATATGTGACTATTCATATAACCAAGAAAGTAATGCGAATATAGCAAGAAATTGTTCATGATATCCTGTGAAAATAGGTCACTTAATTAATTTTAGTCACAATGCAATTAATTCCACTAGACTTGGGAAAGTACCCGTCGGAAGGAGATTGAAAGACAATATAGAATGTGTCAAGTGGCAACGGCCATTTTTCTCGAAAGCCCCTGTATTAAAATGCTTCAAATTTGAGACGTAGGGGTAACAAATGGTTTTCCATTCGTTGGTAATATCAGACCTACCGTTTGTCACTATGTTTTGATTTTCTTACGTAACACCATATATTATTTATTTTTTCGGTTTTGTTGGGCAATTAAAAGTATGTTTTAATGAAAAAATAATGTTTTAAACGCCATGGTCCATTGAAAATGTAATTAAATTTTGTTATAGAAAGCCTTTATCTGTGTAGGTATAACTTACTAGAAGTCACCAGTAAATTTTAAATAATAAATGTGAAAATGCCTGTGTCGGGTTACCTGACACTGTCCTATTGACAGATTAACTTTCTTGCTGGTGAAACATTTTTTATGAAAAAAAAATAAAAATAGATAAGTATTATTTTTATTAAAATAACTGTTTGCACAAAATTAACGAGAAATCTAATAAATGATGAAAAAACACCAGAAGCATTTCAGATTTTAGTTCCACATAAATTTAACCTACAAAACAAATGTTGAAAAATAATAAAGATATAAATCATACGCTTTCTAAATATGGCTTTCATCTAATTAAATCTTCGAATTGTGTTCTCTGTGCTGTTTGGCAGTGCGTACGTTAAAAGTAGAATTTTTTACAACATCATATCTGCAGAAACGTCTGATGCCTCTTGAATAATACGATTTCTTAGATCTTCAAGAATTTCAGGCTTAGTTTTATAAATAATATTCTCTAGATGTCCCCAGAAGAAGTAATCCAGAGACGAGACATTGGGCAAGCTAGGCGCCCATTTAATGGATCCTCTCCTACCTATCCATTTATTCTATACAAGTATTCCCTCACTATACGGCCGTAATGAGGGAGGGTTCATCTTGTTGAAACAAAATTTTAGCGAGCTTTGGCCCAGTAAAATTTTGAACTTGTGGTATAAATTTTGTAAAATCTCCAAGGATTTTTCTGCTTTTAAAATTCGATCAGTAAAATTGTTCCAATAATTTGTGTTCCAAACAAAACAGGATGTCCTGTTTTACTTTTCTCATCGAATGCGGATTTTCGTTAGACCAATACCTGCAGTTACGCTTATTAAGTAGACCATTCAACATGAAGGTTGCCTCATCTATAAAAACTACATTCTTAAAAAAATTTTGGTGTTCATCGGTCTTCTTCATCATAATGTCACAAAACTCGATACTTCTGTTAAAATCATCTTCTGATAGTTCTTAGACCAAATTAATTTTGTAAGGGTGAAACTTATGTGCATCTACAATCCTTTCAATCGATTTATGACTAACTTCTGTTGCTTCTGCAACATTTCTTAGTGAAGTATGTGGGTTTTCGATGAACATATGCAATTCCTCTTAACTTTTTTCATCATTTTTTGCACTTTTTGGTCGACCAGTTTTCACGTTGTCTTTAATAGTACCATTTTCTCCGAATCCCATAACTGTTCTTTGGACTGTTGACTTTGGTATAGGGGTGCGATCTGGAAATTCATCGTTAAATAAATTCGCCACCTCTTTATATGATCTCACACGATCTCCGTATCCTTCCATGATAAAAATTATGATCCGATCGGTTACACTTAAATGAACCATTTTTAATTACTCCTTGTGATAAAGTAGCAAAAAAAATCTAGCAATAGGACAGTGTTACTTGGAGCTAGCCGTAACACGGTACCTAATGAGCCCAATGAAACGTTCACTATTATTTCACTTCAAGCATGACCCTTCGCTCGCTACGGGACCGCAACCAACAAAAACTAACCAAAACTAACCCAAGGCATGCCCAAAATGAAGAAAAAAACTTTTTACAAACATAACCTTAAAAAGTTTTTTAAAAAACCGACAGGAATCGAACTCTGGGCCATCGTATCACAGACCCAGCATCTAACCACTGACCCACCAGCGCACTTGCAGACAATTCATTACACCGCAAATACATCGGTACACTGAACGCTCATTAGATGCCGTGATACGGGTATCTCTAAATGACAGTGTTAGGTAACTCGACACTGGCATTTTGACATATTTATTATTTACAATTTTACAACCGGCATTTTTATGGCAGAGGCATACACACTAAAAGGTGATCCTATGGCACTCGACGAGCGGCATATGTGCAAAGATGTTGATTGACAAGGTTCTTGAATAGTTGTAATTTGTAATTAGGGGAAAACAGATGTCCTGGGAGTGAGTTGCACAGTATAAAACAGTGCGCCAGACAAAGGAGTCCTTGTAAAGCGACGTTCTAGGTGTTTCCAGTTATACAACGAACGGGTGCGCTCTTGCCGTCTGTGCGACTGTCTGAGAGGCGTTGCTGGGAGCAAGATGATGCGAGCCAAATCCTGGGAATATCTGATGTGAAAATATCACTAAAACAGGGAGATCTCGTCCACATGTTTGCGGTGTTCCAGACTATCCAGATTCCGGGTCAACTCCGGGTCGCCGACGAGACGCACAGCTCTCTTCTGAATGGAATCCAACAGCTTTATAGGGTGTGCTTAGGTGCGGCACCCCAGATGTGTGAGAATAGGTCTTATTTGCGGTTTGTAGAGCAAGAGCAGCTGCTGCAGTGTATACAGTTTATTGTTGCCAAATAGCGCACCAAGCTTCTGCGAGGCTGATTTTGCGATGTTAGCAACAAGGTCAGGCCAGGACATAACTGCTGTTGACCGAGACACCCAGTAGTCCGATTGACGAGGATAACAGAATGGGTGATCCTGCCATAATGATATCAGGGCCTGCCGTATTGGCTTTCTTGGTAAACGTGGCTGCTTCAATTTTGGCTGCATTGTTCAGCTTCTAAAATTGACACACAATCCCAAAGAAAAGAATAGTTGCATTTCTGGAAAGTCTTTTAAACTCAGAGCAGTTTGGTTTCCAAGCTGACAAGGGAACTAATGACGCTATATATGCTTTTCTAGAGACTTTACCTGATCCTTAATGAAGGCGATGCAGCTGCAGCGGTGTTCCATAAAGCTTAATGGTGAAAAGACGGATTCTATTTTTAATATATTTTAGTGATATTGGGGACTTGGAAATAATAGGAAAATTTACTCTTTTTGCGGATGATGCAACAATACTCTGGAGTAGGGTTGCCGGGACGTCCCGTATTTTTGCCATACATTTAATTGCCATACCCCTTGTCGCCGCTGATGACCCGTATTTCGATAATGTACTACAAAAATTACAAAATCAATAATAGGTATATGTATACAATGCAATTTGTAATTTTGGATTCCATTAAAACTTTATCAAATTTGTCTTGCTTCATTTGTCCCGGCTAAATCAACAAAATCCAGTATTTTTTATCGTTTGTCCCTTAATTCAAAAATGAAAATCTGGCGACCCTACTCTGGAGCAACCATCAGAATTCTAAGTCCCTGAATGAGTCTGTAAATGATGATTTGGTTAAGATTAAGGAATGGTGCTGTGCAAATAAGTTACTTTTTAATGTGGATTAAACTGACGTAATGTCTATTCAGTGTGAATTAGACAATGCATACTATACAGGGTGTCCATTTAGTGTGTAAGCGGACAATATCTCGTTCATCAGCAAGAACAAGAAAAAATGTCCAATACAAAAGTTGTATAGAACCTTAAGGTCCACACTTTAAAATTATTTTCGAATATACAGGGTGCTCCAAGAAGTCGTGGCGAATCAAACTACCATGTATATTTTTTCATTTTTGAATTCTATGGTTGAATTCAAATATATTTGACATTACATGACATATCTCTAAAGTCAACTGTTTTCGAGATATTGACGTTCAAAAATCGACAATTTTCACCCTTTCGAAGGCTGTGGAACCTCAACGGTTTGACTTAGAACAAAATGGCTTACATTCCTATCTTAGTTTTTCATAAACTATCGTTTGACCTTTACTTTAGATTTAACCAGAGGTTAAATTTAACCGGAATTTCTTAACCTCTGGTTAAATAAAAAAACTAGTCTCAAACGATAGCTTATGAAACACTAAGATAGGAATGTGCGAGCCATTTTGTTATAAGTCAAACCGTTTAGATTCCACAGCCTTCGAAAGGGTGAGAATTGTCAATTTTTGAACGTCAATATCTCGAAAACAGTTGACTTTAGAGATACGTCATGTTATGTCAAAAATATTTGGATTTAATCATAGAATTCAAAGAATGCGGGATACGCAATCTGAAAGTATAAGCAAAGAGTATATAATGTAAAGAGAGGACAGTAAGACAGAACAATCAAATTAGAGAGGGATAGATAAGAACTCCGACTTAAAGGGCGCCTCGTATGTTATCGGATTATATCGGACACAATCGTCAAGCAAGGACGATCAGCCAACACAGTGGCTTAAATATATCTCGTAAAGGTCAATTTTAGATTTATTAGAGAGACGTTTGGTTTAGTTTTTTAATTCATATTGTGTAATTGAAGTGTGTAAACTTTAATTATGATATGTAACACAATTCATTTAATAGAATGTTTTAACAATCACTGGGTAAAATTTTGCTTACCTACAATACATGCACTTTTCATGACTTTTCTCAAAAAATCCTGGAATTTCTGATAAAACATTAATTGTTTTAATTTTATTACTAAATATGTATTCAGAAAATTCTACTCTAATAATTAAGCTTCATACTCACTTTCGCGAATTTCGCCTTTTTTGACATAAACTGTCATTTTCAGCTTTAAAATTATTCGCGGCGAAAAATTTTATTTGGTTTACGAATTCTACTATAATTGTGAATTAACCTCAAATTTATTGACTGCTTTGCTATATTTATTTGTTTATTCTTTTTAGGCATTGGGTTCATTAGTTAAATTGTAGAATAGATAGTAGTAGTAGTAGTAGTAGTAAGGGTGGGGGGGCCGAAGCCCGGTAAGTAGGCCTATAAGTCCCTTTTCACCATCCCCGATCCGCCCTCCCCTACCTGGCTACTTCCAACACCCGGCCCGCACTGAAACGGCCCGTCACCTTGATAAATGTGAGGACGTCCTCCCAGTCCAGAACCTTTAGATCTTCCCGAGCAAGTGTTGGTGCTGCCAGTATCTTCCTCCTTAGGCGACTCCACCTATCACAAATTCCTATATAGTGGTATGAGGACTTCTCCCCTGTCCCGCAGTTCAGGCAGAGTGGGCTGTCCCTCACGCCGATAAGGTGCAGATGTCTGTTTAGGCTTCCATGCCCAGTCAGAATACCTACCAAGTTCCTGATGTCCTCTCGGCTCTTTTTTAGCAG
This sequence comes from Pissodes strobi, assembly GCA_016904865.1. Taxonomy (NCBI): domain Eukaryota; kingdom Metazoa; phylum Arthropoda; class Insecta; order Coleoptera; family Curculionidae; genus Pissodes; species Pissodes strobi. Next base: position 23,059 of record MU182774.1, read on the forward strand.
TCGCCTTACTCTGGATCCGTCAGGATTTAGAATCATTTCCTTGGCTTGTCTGCATCCTTCTTTTCCTCTCCAATTGTGCTTTGTCTTGTTCCAGGCCCAGTTATTTGGTTCCTGAGAGATTTGCCTTTTACTTAAGCCCAGACCAGGTTCTGGACCGACGAGGTGGCTCATTGAGCCTTGTCTGCCCAATTCATCGGCCCGTTCGTTGCCCTCGATGCCACTGTGCCCTGGAACCCATCTGAGTCTTACTTCCTTGTGCACAGCCAATCTGTCTAGGGCGTCTCTACATTCCTGAACTCGCTTACAGCTTGCCCTGGGTTTTTGGATCGCCCTTAGAGCGGCTTGACTGTCCGAGTAAATATATATACTCTCGACACCTTCTGTTACTTCCGCCTTGATTGCTACTTCCAAAATAGCAAACACCTCCGCCTGGAACACAGTGGCATATCTCCCCAGCGAAGTGCTTTCTCCTGATTTAGTGTTGTCTAGGTATACACCGGCTCCGGATGACTGTGTATTAGCCATCCATGAGCCGTCAGTGTACCATGCGTGTGCGCCGCTCGGCGTACGTACCTGGCCTGACAGCCACTCTTCCCTTGATGGAAATTCCACTTGGAAATTCCTTCTCACTCTTAATCTGCCATCTGGAATATTGCCTTTGGTCGCAATGATGGGTAGATCCCTACTCATTTTGGCGGCAATAGTCGTATGGCCTTTCCCTGTGTAGTCCGTTCGCCATAGGCCACTGTCGATCATCCTTTTGTGAGCCGCCATTGGCTCTCTCTCAATCCAGATCGGGAGGTCCGGCAGCCCCAGGATGATGTTCAGTGCTGCTCCGGGAGTGGTTCTCAATGCTCCGGTAATACCCAAACAAGCCAGCCTTTGCAGTCTGGCCAGTTTCTGGGCATTAGTGGCTCTGGCCACCGCTGGCCACCAGACCACGGATCCGTAGGAAATCCTCGGTCTTATCACAGCAGTGTACAGCCACTGGATGATGTAAGGTTTTAAACCCCACTTCCTACCTACCGTTCTCCTTAGTTGCCACATAATCGCGGTTGTCTTATTCACCACCTGTTCAACGTGTGCCTTCCACGTCAATTTACTGTCTAAAATAACTCCCAAATATTTGACTTGTTGACTTAGGCTCAGTCTCGTCTGGTAGAGTATGGGATGTATAAAACCTGTTAGATTTCGTTTCCTTGTGAAGAGAATGAGTTCGGTCTTCCCTGGGTTTACTGAGAGACCATTCTCCTCACACCAACCTTGAACTATCCGACACGCCACCTGCATACGCTCGCAGACCGTTCTCACGAACTTGCCCGTGATCATTACTAGCCCGTCGTCAGCATATGCTTGTGCGTAGAATCCCTCAAGATTTAACCTTCTCAGGAGGCTGTCCATCACCAGGCACCACAAATGTGGCGAGAGGCAGCTGCCTTGTGGGCAACCCCCTCTTACCCCGGCCTCGACGCGAACTTCTCCCAGCGTAGCGCTGATCTTCCGGTCTTCCAGTGCCGTTTTTACCCACTTGACCAAATGAACTGGTGCTCTCTTGGCCTGGAGGGCTTGACAGATAGTTTTCGTTTTAGCCTTATCGAAAGCTCCTTCTACGTCAAAGAAGAGCGCTAGTGCCATTTCTTTGTTTTCTATTGCCTTTTCAGCCCTTCTAACTACAGAATGGAGAGCCATTTCAGTCGACTTCCCCCTTCTGTAGGCGTGCTGATTATCATGTAGAGGAGAATCAGTTAAGATCTTTTCCATGATGAACCTGTCAATGATTTTTTCCATTGTCTTCATTAAAAATGAAGTTAGACTTATAGGCCTAAATGACTTGGGATGGGAATAGTCTCTCTTCCCTGCCTTGGGGATGAAGACGACATCCGCTGCTCTCCAAGCTTGTGGAACGTACCCTAGTGCTATGCTGGCCTCGAATACTCTCTTTAAGTAAGGGAGTAACGTGTCCTGCCTTATATGGACTCAACTCCCCCACTGCCCAAGTTATGGATTCCTCAGTCACCACACTGCGGGCAAGGTTCCAGTCCATCTCTGGTTCTGGTTCCTCGTCACAGTTGGTAGTCTGTACCTCTCCGGGGAAGTGGGTTTTTAGGAGAAGCTCTATCGCTTCCTCTCTGTTCGCCGTCCATTGTTCGCCTGTTTTCAGAGAGCCAATCTCTTTTTGTCTTTCCGAGCCCAGCAGCTTAAGCAGACGCGCTGAGTCCGAGAGAGACTCCATCTCTCCACAGAATTTCCTCCAGCTGTCTCTTTTGCTGCGTCGGACCTCGATTTTAAATTTCCTTCTGGCTTCCAGATACACATCCCAGAGCTCCTGCCGCCCTCCCCTGAAAGCGTGGCGGTGTGATCTTCTCACGTCTTTTTTAAGACGATCCAGAGTATCACTCCACCAAGGCAGCCTCTTGGCGCTCGCTTTCTTAAGTGGGCACGCTTGTTCATAGGAGTCGACGATTACACTGTTTAGCTTTACCACCTCAATTTCTAGTTCTTGTTTTGATGAAATAGCCTGCCCTAAAGTTCCCATGGACATTACCAGACTTTCCCTAAATTTGTTCCAGTCTGTTGCCCTCGGAATTCTTTTTAGTGGCTTCTCCATCTTATCCGATTTAATTTCAAAACGAATCATTCTATGATCGGACATAGTTATGTCCCTACTTACCCTCCAATTGACTACCTTTTCCGCAAATGCTCGAGTTACCACTGTAATATCGATAACCTCCTGACGAAGCCGATTCACAAAAGTTAGTTCCGCATTTACGTTAGCTACTTCAAGGTTTTCCGATACGAAATACTCTAATAGAGCCGTACCTCTCGCGTTAGTGTTAGTGCTCCCCCAAACGATATTATGCGCGTTTGCATCACACCCCACGATTAGTGGAAAACCTTTGTGTTTACTGTATTCTATTAACCTTATTAATTCTTCCGTTGGGGGAAGTTGCGCGTTATCATACGGAAGATATAAACTACTAATTAATAACTTATGTTTTGTGCCACTCACCATGTATTCCAGCAGGATCACCGTAATGTCCCTGGAGCTTAGTTGTGGTAACAGAGTTCCCTGCAGCTCCCTGGACATCACGATACATGTCCTCGGCCTCTCTACTCCTTCACACCCGGCCAAGATAGTAAAGCCGGGGTCCCAAGTCCCCTTATATTTTCCCTAAAAACGTAAGGTTCTTGTATTAGTACAATCTCTCCAGATTTTCCAGCCATGATGCTTGCCAATTCAGCACTAGCATCTCGGCTATGCTGGAGATTTATTTGACTTACCCTTAATTGCGCCATGGGGGACACCATGGATAGGGGTAGCCACCTTACTTGGCTATTGCCTGCTTCCTAATGGTTTGAAAGTCTCGGCTGAAGTGCCCCGCCCGGTGGGTGCTCTCCGAATGGTCACCCTGTAAACTCGCACAGCGACCAATTCGAAAAACACAATCCACCCGGCCAGCTCTAGTCCAGCCACGACCTCCCTGCTCACCAGGAAGTGAAGGCGCCAACTGCTTGGTTGTCCTTCGGTCTTCAGATGCTGCCACTCCGGAACACTCAAGGTGGTGTTCTGGATGGCTAGCATCTCGGTGACATACTCTATTTTCGGCTGCTCTAGTGTCTTCAGGGTGAAGACAATCTCCACCGGCCATGGGGCGTCCGCCGATTTCACGGCTGTGATGGACACTTCTCCCTCGGTCAGTGGCTGACAGGTATTGAGCAGCCAATCCCTGGATTCCTCATCCTCCGTGGTGACCAAAAACCACCCCGCCTCAGTAAGGCCGGAGTTTCGGGAGTGGAGCTCTGCCTTGGTACGCCTCATTTCGTTAATGAGGTGCATCCTCAAGCGGTCCGCCTCTTCTTTGGTCACCTTCCCACCTTGTCTGTTAGACCTGAAAACAACCTGGTTGGCCCTCGAGGCCGCCGAACTGTAGGAGCCAGAACTGGGCGGGTCGGTTGGCCTTCCACTTGAACGTCCTGACTGGATGCCTTTCCTCAAAAGAGGCGACACTCCCTTCCGGCTGTTCTTATAGGAAGTAGACCCGCCCTGTTTTGGCTTCTTGTGTTGGCGTTCTGGAGGGGTATCTTTAGAGATCTGCCTTTTTCTCGACGTGCTGTCGCCAGGAGTGCTCTTCCCTGGATGTTTTGGGTATTCATCCTGGGTGGAGGAACCCCCGACTGCAGCCGGAGCTGTAGGCAGAACAATGGGCTTCAGCTTCGCTGCCGCTCGCCTGGCGTCGCGTGCTTTTGGCCCTCTACTCCTTACCTGCTGGAAGCTCTGATGCTGCCCTCGGGGCCGGGCTTGGGTATTGCCCTCAGAGCGTGGAGAGGCATTGATGGTGGCGGTGGGTGAGCCTGGTTGAACCGACGGTCCAGCCTGGTTTGCCCTTCTTTCCGCCTTCAAGCGGTCTCTCAGTTCTTTTCTCCTTCTCGTGCGATTACGATTTCTGGCCTGCTTGCGTGCCTCTTTCTGCCGCAACCTCTCCTCTTCAGCTGCATCCGGTCCCGCCTGGTCGAAACTAGGTTCCGGCCCGGTCGAGGACTTTCTACACGCCTCGGATTCAGAGGTGCTGGCTGGTGACTTTAACAGCTCCTCTTCCTGGATGGAACTCATTTCCATCCCGGGTTCAGTGGTGCTAGGGGTAGGATTCCCCGTGGTGGTTGGCTCTTTTTCCGTTTTATCCATTTCACTATCACTCATTCTGAAAATTTTAAAAGGGGTTAGCGGATTAGTGTTTCTCTGTATTTGCACCTGAGTGCGTGTAAGGGGTGTATTTGCGAAAAAATAAGGTGATGGTATTGAAGGACTAGAGAGAAGCTACTTCACAGACAAGCCGGGCCACGAGTCAGCATGGTCAGGATAGGTCCTTGCAGGATGGTCTGGCAGCCGCGATTATATCCCCCCGACTGAAGCAGCAGGGTCCTACCTCAGGCGCTACCTGGCACTACTGCAACGATCGAGATTTTACGCCGGATGATAGGACAGTCCCCTACGCTAGCTAGGCAAGGGTGGGTCCCTGTACTGTCCGACGGCCTAAGGAAGTGCCTATAAACCTTAGTTGTTATGTCGCTACCTCTCCAGATGGCTCCATTCGGGTCCCGGCCTCGCCTTCTCGTCGCCGTTACCGGTCAGCAAACCAAACCCTCTCTAGTCCTCGGGTGTGCCCCCTCCTCCTTGACTGGGCTTGGGACCAGCTAGGCAACCGCTGAGACTCCTGCAGTCTCAAAGGAGCGCTTGACTAGGCGGAGTTTGTAGAATAGATACTTTGACCATTGGATAATAATATTAATTATATTTTTTTTTTTTTTTTTTTTACGGTGGAAATATTATTATTTTATGTTCCGTTTGCGTCCTTTTGGTAATAATTAGCCTAAAACTACGAAAAACCCACCAGCTAAATGACACCAGAAAAGAAAAATTTCGGTTAGAAATATATTTTTAAAATGCGATTTTCGCAATTTAGTTGCAGAAATGAGATTAATTGAGCCCATTTTAGACTTAAAAATATATTACTAACCTGCACATCTGCTACATCTTCCGGTACTTGGACCTAACCTATAAAACCTATTCCACTAAAAGTATAAATTCGCGAAAAAGTTAAAACTATTTGAACTTTTTAGCAAATATTCGCCGACGAAATTTCGCGTCAATGAGTATGGACCAAAACTTACATTCGCGCGAAAAATCAACAACTGTCAAAAAGGCGAAATTTGCGGAAGTGAATATGAAGCTTTAAAATGAGATTCGAATAGAATTTACTTTTTCGTTGGTTTATCTACATACTAAGAGTCTATGTTTTGAATGAAACTTTCCTTTAAAATAATCGACAAAATATTGATTACACCTTTTTAATTTAAACTGAAGGAAATTCTTATTTGATTAATTAAAGCTTTTAGACGACCTGAATAAATTTTAATAAAAATTCGCCGGAAACATTATAAACTGAATTTTATCACATTTTTTAATTAAAATAAGTTGAGCACTGAGATATTAAAAAAATGCAAAAGTTTAAACAAATTCAGAGAATTTGAATGAAAATCACTCGATATAAAATTTTGTTCTAGCAGAAAGTATTAAATATTTAGTAAATTTTGTCCTCATTTTCGTTATTTCGACCCACTGTGATGAAATCAATTATTCGCCAACTTGTTTGACTTCACGTCAACATCGCCCGTTGCATCCGGCAACGTCGCGATATATCCGAGTTAAAGGGACGAGGTCATTGAAACGGCTGACGAAAGATGAAAGGAAATTCACCGGCTGTCTTCTCTTTACATTATATACTCTTTGGTATAAGTCTGGCTGGTATTGTAACCATTCAAAGACAACTCGCTTCTATATTTTCTAAAGATGAGACAAATGTTTCCAAAATAACCAGGCAACACAATCAAAGAGTATATAACCACCTATAAGCTCTTTGACACAATCTCAAGATTGCGTGCCTCAAAAATAAGGGGCGGCAGGAACCACGAACCTTGGCTCCCGATAAATACGAATTGCTCTTTTTTGCAACACAAACACTGAATTGAGAAGGTAATCAGAGCAAGAGCCCCAAAATCAAATGTCATATTGAAGGTGGGACTCAATTAGTCAATTGAGTTTGAAGGCTGTCAGTTTTGTAGCAAATTCTCTATGTTTCGGCGTGAGCAAAATGATTCGTTTCGGTCAAGAAAGTAATCGTTAGAAGATTTAGCAGTTAATACCCGCAAATACTAAGAAACCCAAATTAAGTTTTCGGAGGCAGTTTACAAACTTGTGCTTAGAAACATCATATTATGATTTTGATAAAGCAGGTATATCTGTGGGGGAACTAGCACGTATTCTTGAAGACTATGGCTTTGATATACTCAAACAGATCTCGGAAGATTGCAAGGAGAGCGTTTAAAGATACAATAGCAAATTCATCCATTTTCTGACTTAGAATTTTAAAACGCGTGAGGTGAAAAAAATGCTAAACGTCGCCAGTTGCAAAAAGATCCATCAAAGAGAAAAACAAGTTGGCTCAAGTTTCTTTTAGCGGAAATCGGCTACAAAAAATATCGTTCTATAGGATGATTCTATACAAGAATACTAGCACAAAAATAATTTTGCTTTTCTCCGCAAATGTTTTGTTTTCCAGAAAACTAGATTTTTTTTTATATGATAATTTAGCGAAAACCTATACTTGGATAATTTTCCCATAATTTTTTTTGTCATAGGCCGGTCCAGAAAAACCTATTAATTAGAACGGTGTTATTAGTTTTATCCGAAAATGCCTAATTAATGAAAAATTTAATTTTTTTTTGTAGTTTAGAAAAGCGGAAATCGGCTACAAAAAATATCGTTCTATAGGATGATTCTACACAAGAATACTAGCACAAAAATAATTTTCCTTTTCTCCGCAAATGTTTTGTTTTCCAGAAAACTAGAATTTTTTATATGATAATTTTGGGTTAGTTTGAGTTAGTTTGGGTTAGTTTAGGTTAGTTTGGGGTGATTCGGGATAGTGAAGAGACAATTTTTACTCTGGTTAGTTTGGGTTAGTTTGGGTTAGTTTGGGTTAGTTTGGGTTAGT
>MU182774.1:30621-90466 GCA_016904865.1 Pissodes strobi
TTAGTTTGGGTTAGTTTGGGTTAGTTTGGGTTAGTTTGGGTTAGTTTGGGTTAGTTTAGGTTAGTTTGGGTTAGTTTGTGTTAGTCTCGGTTAGTTTGGGTTAGTCTGGGTTAGTTTGGGGCAATTTGGGATAGCGAAGAGACAAGCGCGCGTAGCGCGCTTGTCTTTTTACTCTGGTTAATTAGGGTTAGAGAGGTAGAGAGTTACTCTAAGCCAAGAATTTTTTTCTAATGGATTTTCGATCTTTTAATTTTTTTTTTTTTGAAAATGAGATTGATGTATTTGCGGCGAAAAATTTTGATTGTTCTGCGTTGAGAGAGGTATTATAATGTCAAAAATAAATTTAATTTCTTCCTAACGGATTTCCGCTAAACGAAACTTGACCCAACAAGTTCATCCGCTTTATGAACAGCAGAATTAAAAAATATATATATTGAGCTTTGGGGTGAAAACACACCAAAGGGTTTGCAAAGGAAATTTTCTCACGTTGCTGCTGATGAGAGGATATGGGGAGGAAATGAAGGACATTCAGCAGGCCTGGAATATTTTGTCGAAGAAAAGGATCATCAAGAAAACCAAGTATATAATCCAGTTTTTTCTAAAACTGCTTAAGGGCAGACAGTAAATGGTTAATACCAAACGTATCCAATGAAGAAATTGCCTAGTAAGACTTTTTTTAAAGTTAACGAGCAAATGAGGCAACCTCCTAAAAACCAATCGTTTATTTTTAACGGCCAATTCAAACTGGCAACAAGACAAGACTGCCAGAGGGTAGGTAGGTACAAGAACACTCCGGTTGGGCAAAATACGGTGTCTCGTCCTAATTTAAATCGGCGGCATTATCAATTATTGGAATAAACGTCAAAACAGGAATTGGTGAGCTGCAATTGAATAAAATTACTTTTTCGCCTTTAAGAAGAAAGGAGGTGGCAGAAAAATACAAAAAAACACTTAATAGTTTATAAAATAATTAAGTGCGAAATTGCGAAATTTCACATTTAAATAAAGAAATTATCACAAATATGATTCTGTCATTAAGTTAAAAAAATTCCACTATAATTCGCTGGTGGTTACCTACCGTAGGCCAAAAAAAATCCGATAAAATATGGCGACCTCTCGAAAAACCCAATTTTGATTGGTTAAAAAATACTGTTCTGAAATGGAAATGCCTTCGTTAAAAAATTGGTCTAGACTAAGCTTTGTGGCTTTTAATATTATTATAACTTTGATTTATATTCGTACATGACGTAACGTTCCGATAACGTTTCTTCGTATCGCGATATCACCTGCAAAAAAGACGAATTACCGCGGCCACATCAGCAAGTCGTGTCACCCACGTTCGGGTTCAAGCACATAATGTGCGGTTTCCCATTTATCATTCGTCAGTTTTGCTTTGGCGAGTATTCATCTCGTATTACGACCGACCCTGGATGCACGTTGTTGAGGTATATCGGTGTTCCACGTGGGTGTTTCTCTCTCTGTAGTCACATTGACCATTAGGCATTTCTGTAATGTTTTTCTCGTAATTTTTCACATGATATTTTACTGCAAGTCTAGCTTGTCGCGCGTATTATCATGCAGTGGGTCGTTTCGATAAATTTATTATTCTTATGCATTTGGTCGTTGGCGACACAAATTCTGATACTCATGGTACTTAACCATAAATAAATACAGGCATTACCTTTGCAAATGAGCAACTATTTTTTTTATGTTTAATTTATTTATCAATTACAAAATCTGCACGACTTCGTAAGAAGACGACGCGTTGTAGGGCTAAATCTCTTCTCCGACTAACCAAAACTCTATTACTACTATTACTCTATTTACAATAACGCAAAGAAACGAAGTTAGAAATAAGGAAGACACAATTTACTAAGAAACAAAAAGAAAACATTTAAAAAATAAGATAAAGTGGTAAATTACCTGTCAATGGCGAACGTGAGCTCCGAGTTGACCGAATTTCGATTACTTCAGATTGACGTGAAAATCGGTACTCGGGGGTTTTCGGGGTAAAAAAACGAATCTGGACATTAGGGAGCCGGACCGAGTAGGTTCCACGAAAAAAAAAAGCGGAAAAATCGATGACCTCGAGGACGCGACGCCGAGTTCGAAGGCGGGAAGCTACCACAAAAATAGGCTCCGCGGTAGGAGACAGACGAACTCGAAAAATATTTTTTTTTCCGAGACACTCAAAATGTCTCCTTCCGGGACGGAACCTGTGGAACCTATTCGAAAAATAGGTTCCCGTGCGGTTGTTAACCGGCTGGTTCCGGTAGTAAATAAATATACGAAACCGTATTTTTACATCGACCTCACCTTTATTTTGACCGATAGGAGCCGGAACCTACTTGAGGTTTTTTCCGGATCAATTTCAAATTTTGGATTTAATAATTGTTGGGGCAATGCCCGCTATTTTTGGTTCTCCATAATATTCGAAATAACACACCACATTAACACAACAACTTACAGATTTATTAAAACTAATTAAGAATAAAATAGGGCACAAGGCCTTCAAGTTATAAAATATGCTGCCATTCGGCCCAAAATACCAAATTCAACTCTCGCGCATTATATGCTTAAGCGACTCTAAAAAACTCATTTCTGCCATCGCAGGGCTTTTTGTAAACAAAACTAGGAACTACTTTAATATTCTATCTTTCTCTTTCTTAAGGCAATCAATCTAAACTATTCTAAGCAAACATATAAAAAATGCAGTGTTGTCACTGTAGCTTTTACATCCTACATTTTAATTATAATGAACTATTTGCTTAAGACCTATGAGAATACAACAATAATCATCATAATCATATTTGTTTGGTGCTTCCATACAGTAGTACTTACATAAGTCATAATATAAATGTGACAACAATAAATTCCTTAAATAATACACCAATAATCCTAGACACACAATGAACTCAAAGAACACCTATGTAGTAAATTAGGTTACATAAATGTGGCAACAATAAAATCCTTAAATATTACACTTACAATACAGCACACACACAATAGTGATTTAAAGAACATACATGTAGTAAAATGTCATTAAAAGTTAAAAGTTAAAACATCAAAAATACAACAAATTTGAAATGTAAAACACCAAGTACAGGAGAACAAATTTGCAAAATTAAAAAGTAAAACCCAAAAATTCCTCAAATGAGTAAAAGGCATTTTGGAATCAGCAGTCTCTTTACAGTTGTCTTAAATTTTACAAGTGAAAGATCTCGAATACTGTCCGGCAGCTTATTGAAAAATCTAACAACATTCTGACAACGTTTCAAACGATGGTATATAGAGGAACTGAATCCGTTTTAGTCCTAGTATTGTGGTGGTGCAAGACCTGATGCACTGCATAAAAGTGGATGTTCTTTCTGATATGCAACAGGTTTTCCAAAACATATGCAGATGGAAAAGTCAGTATTCGGGGTTCCTTGAATGCGTTCCTGCAATCAGCCCTATAGGCGAGGCCAGAGATCAATCTCACCGCCCTTCTCTGAAGCCTGAATGTGAGAGCTCCCCCATTTTCATGACCCCATGTCAGTATTGCGTATGTAATATGGCTATTGGCTATGCAAGAGAGAAAAGTAGGCCTGTCTGTATTCGTAACGCAATGTGACAAAGTTCTTAGCATGAAGATGTTAGAGCTGAGTTTCCTAGTTAAAAACTCTTTATGGTACTTCTAAGTCAACCTAGGGTCAAGATGTACTCCCAAAAATCTAACCGACCTTTCCATTTCCTCCTGCGGCAGCTGTCTCAGTGAAAATGTCACCTGTCTCGTCTTTGACGCATTTAGAAAAAGTTCATTAGCAGCAAACCAGTCCACAGCCCTCGACCTAGACCCCGCAGCCACTGCCACCGATTCCTCTCGATTTTCTGCGGTAACTGATATCGTGGTCTGCAAAGAGAGTAAATCTTGCTAGTCGATCAGCATCAGGTAAGTCATTAATGTATATTAAAAAGAGCAGAGGTCTCAAGACAGACCCCTGTGGGACCCCAACACTGACTGCTCTCTCATCAGACTGCTCACCACCCGCCGTCACAGCTTGGAATCTGTTGCTAAGAAAATATTTAACAATTGCCAGGCTATTTGGATGAAAGTTATAAATATTAAGTTTATTAAGAAGCAAGTCATGCGGGACATAGTCAAAGACCTTACTAAGGTCACAGAAAGTTGTGGTCAAGAAACTTTTATCCTCAAAAGCCATATTCCCAGAGATGTACCCCGATCCCGGCGAAAGCCAAATTGAGACTTTATGAAGATACAGTGTAATACAAAAAATTGGCATGTCCTTAGGACCATGTACTTTTCAGGGACCTTAAAAAAACTGACAATATGGAAATTGGTCTATAATTGGACAAGTCCTCAACATTTCCCTTTTTAAAAATTGGAGTTACAACTGCTTTTTTAGTATGTCTGGAAATATACACTCTCTAAAGCATAGGTTGATGAGCCTCGCTAATGGTATCTGGATTATATCAATGATACTCTTAATAAGAACCACACTAAAAGCATGCATGTCTCTACTGTTTTTGATCTTCAGAGAAGCACACACATCCCTTGCGTCAACGAAACTCACTTCCTCAAACCTGAATTTCTCCTCTGGTATGTTTCTTACCATTTGTGTAGTCTGGAGTGGATCTACTTCAGTCAAACTGATATTCTTCTGTATATTATGGGCTATATCTACAAAGTAATTGTTAAATTCATTGGGGGAAATATTGGCATTTGTCTCTTTTTGTTTGACTTCTCTATATTCATTTATTACGTTCCACGTGCCTTTGACAGGATTAGGTGTATTTCTGATTATGTTACTATTTGCCTGTTTCTTGACATCTTTTATTGCATTTTTATAAAGATATTTGAAGGACTTTATTCTTTCCTGCAGATGAGAAAATGGAAAATTCATGTCATGGAGAAAGTGTAGATGGTTACGCATATTCTTTACATCGTCATTAAACCAGATTATTTTATGATTTGATTATGTTTTTACTATATATGTTTTTTCAGGAAATGCCTGATCAAAAGCAACCCTCAGTTTATCTATAAAAATGGAAAATTTTGTATTAACATTTGAGTCTGAATTACTTACAAAGGAAAAGTTCATTCTCTCGACAATATCAAATAATTTCAACTTGCCCTCCTCAGTTAGTGGCCTCAGAACCCGTTTATCGGGCACATTATCCTGAGGAATGGTGAGAGAAGCGACATCCAGTAACTGGCCATAATGAAGATCTGAGAGGTCAGTCGCTAGCATGTCCGATGCCCAGCTATCAGCACTGAAGTTCAAGACCACATTCTCCAGACAATTGCTGCCTCTGGTGGCTTCCGATATTGTTGAAAAAATGCCATATGAGCACAGTAGATTACAGATATTAGTGCATTCCTTCTCTCCCGTGCCAAACCGGACATTGAAATCACCAGCCAACACAACCTTACCTCTCACAACAAAGGTGTTAAAAATGCGTTCCAAATTGTTTAAAAATGTGTCAAAATAGCCCGAGGAGGACCTATAGATAGCTAAAACGTTGATATTTACACCCTTAACGAACACACCCGAGACTTCTATACACTTTTCAATATTAAAGATATCAAAACGCGGTGACCGTAGGACTGCTGATCCTCCGCCCCTGTGATGAGACCTACTAAATACATTGGCAATGTTGAAATTATTGATTCGCAAATGAGTATCTTCCTCATTTGTTAACCAATGCTCGGTAAAGCATATTATATCCAAATCCTTGTCAGCTAAAAACGCCTCCACTTCATTGATTTTATCTCGTATGGACAGACAAAATGTTTAGATGAAATATCTTCAATTTAACCTGGGGTCCACAGTTTGCTTTACTGGGCCCCGGCGTTGCAGGTTGAGAAAATGGTTTATGAGTACTCCCGCTGGCCAGATATCGGTTGACATCAGTGCTTCTTTTCTCTGCCTTGGTACACCCAATTTGAATGAGCTTTTATGTTTATCCTTCTTAGTACCTAATCATTTTCTCGCAGGTGCAGTCAGCTCCGAGATTCAAACTTTCTAGGTAACTCACGCTGGTCCACTTGTGTTTTAGAATCCAAGCCAGAAATAAAAACCCAAGCTTGATTTGAGTTTCTATTTTGAGCAACGGTGAGACCGTTTACACTTTTTCTGGTTCCTTGAATTGGTTCAGGTCTGGAGTTATAGTTTTCTTTGCCAGCTTCAGATCTTTATTTAAGTTTTATAAGAGTCCAGGAGCTATCCTGTGTTTGAAACCCATTCAGTGGCAGGACTGCAGCATCGTTTTCACATAAATCTTTTTTGTCTTTAAGATTTTGATATGAGGTTATAGTAGACTCCTTGTCAAATTCTTTCTCCTTTCCAGCAGTATGGACTTTCTCTCCTTGGATTTTTTGGTTGTCACTGTTATCAGTGATGTTTATATAGGGCAGTGTTGCCGCATCAGATTGTTGCTGATGATCCGGATTTGCAGTATTTGGGATTTGAGGGTGCAGAACAGCATCTGTCTTCTTCTCCGCTATAATTCCGGTTATATTGCCGGCGCCATCTTTCAAGGAAATTTCTGCTTTGAATCCCCGAAACCTAAATTTCTAAAGGAAACTTGCAGTAGCCCATATGAGTGCACCTCTTAAAGTAATAAAGTCGAATCTAAAATAAATCTATCGAAGTTCTAAGGTATACCTACCTAGTAATCTCATAGTTAAATTTATCAAGTGATTATAGTGAGCGAAGCTCTGAGTGACATCAAATTGAACTAGTCTTAAATTAATGGCCAAAGCTAAACATGAATAAAACACAACACAACTCTTAAAAACTTTATGATAAAGAGTCACAAAGTTATAAGCAATTCAAGTATACATCAAACGAAAGACATGCGCAATATAATTTCTGCCAGAGCTACTGCCAGGACAACCACATCCCTGAATACTGTGCAGATGAGGATCTTCTGGTGCATGCAACATAATGCGGGTGTTAGCTTTCTCGTGATTGCAAGAAGCCAGTGCTGAAGTATACAGAAACGAAGGCTTTCTCAAGACATCATCTCCTTTAGTAATAAGCAGCTCCTTGTCTGCAAGCTGGAATGAGTCGTAGAGGACGTCAGAGAAGAAGATGAACAGCTCTATCTTGTTTTCGTCGACTCTGAGGAAGCTGGCCCAGTTCCCCCGCTCGTCTTCTCATCCCGTTTCCCCGCTTGGCTTTTGCTGTACCTTTCCACGATTTTGAAATGTAGCGGTCCCACACCAGATCTACTCGCGCGGCTTGATGAAATTTTGAGAGTACTTATATGAGGCACAAAAACTTGCTGGGCATATTCGTTGAAGGTTTTTGCCGTAGCAGGCTTCAGCAACTGGACGATGACTGCTCCATCTAGGACAATGCAGCTTGTTGGAGGAACCTCAGACCTTGGCTGCCTGCTTCTAAAGAAGTGAGAAGATAACTCTTTACACCAAACCGGAAGCCACCGTCGTCCGATAGTGCAGGAGGGAAAGCTTGGTTTTCATATTTGAAGAATTCGTCTAGATTCCCATCCCGGTTCTGGCATCCGATATACAGACGAGAGAAGAGGTTCACGCCGTTCCTGGGGATTTCATTTTTTGAGGTTTTGTAGCAGGATAACCGAATATTTTAAGCTTCTTTCCTTTGATGGGATCTTGTATGGGTTTCGTTCTCTCCACAAGACGTTCTCTGACGTCCCACTTTATATGCACGTCCGAGGTCGTCTACAGCTCGAGGTGGCGCGATCTCATTTGTGTCAAGTACCAACAGATCTTGACTATACTCTTTAAATGGATTTCCAAAGTTTTTCATCACTTTGATCATTGACTGTACGTCTTTTTGGAAAGCAGTCTGCACACTCGATGGCTGGTCATGATGCTTTGTATCTTGTGACCGGTCCTGGTTAGACTCTTGGAACTCTTCGATTAGCCTGGCAACATCTGGTCCTGCCACTATCCACCGTCGCAATCTGCTGGCATTGTCAGTCAGGCCTACTGCACCTCCGTCTCCTTTTATGGCTGCACTGTTCTGCTCGTGAGCCTGATCGGCGGGGATGGCGGAGAACGGCGTAGTCGTTTTCTGGACGGTGAAATTCCCTGCTCGGAATACAGTGGCAGTTCCACCATGTCTCGCAGATGCACAGAAATATAGCGCGAGTAATTGATGTGATCCAAGGCACGGAGCCACACTGCTAGTTCTTTGAGGGCATCGACGTACATCGCAAACGATGCTTGGCGCATAGAGCGCACCTAGAGTACACTTTCTCTTTCCCAGTAGTTGAACTGGGAGCAAGTTCCGCATTTTGCTGGCACCAATCAGCGAACTCCAACTGCTCGGTGCCGGCGTCACAAAAAGATATATTTTCATTCAAAACATTTAATAAACATTCACTAAAACCTTCAGCAGCAAGGTTTATCTGACTTTTATTGTCTCTCGGTTGTTCACTGGCCGCCATCCATTGGCCGATGGCTCCACGTTCAAAATTGTTAATATTACATCGGTCTGCTTTGTGCCAAATCTGGTGCTTTTATCAAAAAGTGCACAATATGTTAGCTAACCCGCTGTACTATCATAAATAAAGTGCATTATTTGTTTATAGTATGTGTTATTAAATATCATTTGAGTTTGAGTCAAAGATGAACTTTATAATATTTTCGAAAGTGGAAAAATCCAGATTGCAGAATTGAGAGATGGTATCCCATGACTTCTAAAGAAAGATTTGCAAATAGTGAGACTACATCAAAGCTCACAATAATATAGTCATCAGGAATTAATAAATTCACTGAACGAGAAAGAGTCCTTGACATAAAAATCATAATCACTATTATAAGCTGGGGTTAGTACTCTTGTCAAAAACTTAGCTAAGGAGCCATTGAAGCAGCTTATGGATGAGACAACACGTCATCAACAAAGTGGGTTTGTGAACTTTGAGTAAGGTGTAAAACCTATGAGCTATTATTTTATTATGTATTGTCATTTTCTTTGCCTCTATTTCGTCGATAAAACCCTTATCCATTAAATTTTTAATAATGTGATTCGATTTAAGTTGCAAAGTATGGGTTGGATTGTTATTGATTTTTTATAGTGATTCATATCATTGAGAAACTCTTGGCTCTTCAATATAATCGTACTTATACATTGCCACTGTCACATTCCCTTATTACTACAAATCTGGACTATCTTTAAGTAACAGCTTGCTTTTTCAAAAAGTATCATTCACGAAAGGTTTCTTAACATGGTTTTTTAATATTTTGAACTTAGAGATTAAGGTGTCATACGCATAAACTTACCGATTGGATTGTCTACAAAGAGCATCTACTAAGGAACGTATCGTTCCCTCGATACATTTAGAAAATGCTATAATGGCCTCTTACCAAAAAATATGTCGTGTGAAACAGGTGGCAACCCAACGGGATGTGCCATGGTGGAACAAGACACTAAACAGGCTAAAGACTGAGTCTAAGAAAGCCTTTAATGAAGCCAAAGGACTGGGGATATGGGATAACTATCATAAAAATCCTATCCGAGTATAACTAAGAGCTTCGGAGATCCAAAAGAAGAATTTTTAGCTCCTTTTGTGAAGGGATAGATAAATTAGCACCGTCCATTCGTCTACAAAAAGTGCTACCCAAGGAACACTCAAATGAAATCGGCCTACTAAAGAATAGAGCCCAAGACACTGCAGAAAGTCTAAGAATTCTTCTAGAAACCCACCTTCCCGTGTCAAGCATAATTGCCAAAGAAGAGCTGGCACAAGAAGACGAGCCCATTGAAACCGCTAAGCGGTCTACAAAATCTGGTCTAGCCAACAAAATCTTTATAAGAAACATAATCAGATGGGCGATACATAGATTTAAACTATCAACATTGTCAGCACACGGTGTACATAGGAAAACTAAATGTGAACCCAAGCAAAACCGTAGTGATCCCATTCACAAAAAGAAGGAAGCTTGGCATCGTTCTTGACCAGAAACTAACCTGGAACCCACACCTGGAAAAAACTATCAAAAACTCAACGACAGCGCTTTGGGCCTGTCTACGACTTTTTGGTAAACCCCCCAGCCCCCCCACCTTCCCCCCCGCCCCATCATCTGGTGGTCCTATAACACTATTGTAAAGCCTACTATAACCTACGCCTGCTTAGTTTGGTGGATAAACACAAAGGATATAACAACACAGCGAAAACTAACATGAGCACAAAGGCTCGCCTGTCTGGGTATAACAGGGGCCATGAAAACCTGCCTCACAGCAGCTCTTGAAACCATATTTGACCTCCCACCGCTGCACATATACATAGAAAAAGGGGCCTGGTCTAGTGCTTATAGAGGCACTCGGACACAAAACCTGACTGGTTACCTTAAAATTCTAAAAGGCATCCAGATAGAGGCGATGACCAAACCAACCGATACAATGGAAACAAAACTCTATTTTAATCGCTCCTTTGAAGTGGTAATTGAAGACCACAATACTGCAGGGGAAAGAAACAACTAGAGAAGGAATCACTTGTCTGGTACACAGATGGATCAAAGATGAAATAAGGAGTGGGATCCGGAGTTTACGGACTTAGGTGTCGAATCTGTGCATCTTTAGGAGACACTCCCACAATTTTTCAAGCAGAACTAAATGCTATCAATATAGCCACCTCTGAATGTGCCAAAAAAGAGGTGCAAAGATCTATATCCTAACAGATAGCTATACAGCCTTAAAAGCGCTAGCATCTAGCAGAATCAACTCCTGGCTAGGTATGGGTTTGTCGTTTGTGTGATGGCTGCAGATCAACTGGCAAGCAGAAACAGCCTTACCCTAATGTGGATATCAGAGTACGAGAGTGTGGAAGGCAACGAAGCCGCTGATCAGCTCCCACGGAATGGTGCACAGACTGCTTTTTGCATTCCTATCTCTCGAGAACCTCAGAATATTTCGAGTGTTTAGCTTTTGTAGATCTCCAAGTGCCACAAGGGGATTTTCGAGATGCCTCAACCTTTGACGAGTCAGTGCCTGACATTCGCAGAGTAGATGCTCTTACGTTTCAGCCATAGTTTGGCAGAATGTGCATTGAGTGGTTTTCCACATTTTCTTGTGGTGGTATCTCCAAAGGCCATGTCCAGTGAGAAGGTCTACAACTACTTTTATCTATTTTTTTGTAGCTTGTCTCATCCACTTTTTTACCAATTTCTGAGTTCATTAATTAGGTGTCCTCTAGTGATACCATTTCTCCATTCAATGTTGAGAATGTGAAATTTTCAAAAATTTCAACCCAATCAGCAAACATTACACAAGTTATTAAAGCAAAAGGAGGACTTTTGGTTCTGGAGAAATTCTTTCCCTCGGAAAAAGTAAAAGTCTTTAGAGCAAATTTTAAAGCTGATTGGACTGGAAACATCGAAGATACTTCATTATTTAGCGTATGGTCAGCAATGAAATTAGAATCGATCAATATTCTGGAAGTTGACAAAGGGGTTAAATCAAGGAACGAGAATAAAGATACTATTAGAGAATGAAGATGCTATTGGAGAGCATTTCGAAACCAATTCGAATGGAGAAAGTCTGCAATAAAAGATAATAATTTATCAAAGCCAGGATGTTCAGGTCTTCACCTGGCAAAGCAGAACTCCACACTAAATTTTTATGATAATCTCGCTACTCCAGAAAAACAAGTAATGCCCGCTATTTCGTCTGCAACTAACTCCCTTTTATTAACATCTATAACACCGTTAAATATGTCATCATTAAAGGAACAAGTTCCCACACCATTCAAAAAGGCACTAAAAAAAATTAAGAAAGGGAAAAATCCCATCTGCTATCATTTCAGAAAAATGGCAGGAATACCACAAAGAAAGGGCAGCAGAGAAAGATAAAAAGTTAAGAGAAAAGCAGAAGAAAGGAAACGAAAAAAGGAAGAGAGAGCCATGCAGGTTCAACAAAAAGCCAAAAAGAAAAAAGTTTTACTTTCCGACACATCTGATTCAGCTGAAGAGTGGGTGGAAAGCGGGGATAGTATGGATGATGTTAGCATTTATTTGAACCAAGAGGAGCAAGATGATGAAAAGGATGATAATATTGATAATAATCAATTAATTAATTTGACTTCAAGAGAGACTTTAAGGTTAACTAACAATTTACAATATGATAATATACATGTCGGAGACTTTATGTTGGCCAATGTTTTGGGGGGGAAAAAGAAATGTTTATTCTATAGATATGTTTGTGTCATACAAACACTATACACGAAGGATGATCTTGAAGTTGTTTCACTGAGATCAATTAACGGAAAAGCTTGTTTTAAGTTAGCTGAAAACGATATCTCTACTATTAAGTTAGAAGACATCATTGAAAAACTACCTCATCCAGAAATCCATAACGTTGGTGATAGAATAAAATATGTATTCTCAAATGATGTGGACATAATTGAAACCTAAAATACGTCTTAAACGTTCAAATAAAAAATATTCATAAATGTTAAAATTTTCAAATAAAATGCCTTTTTGTTTTGTGTCAATTATTGGCTTGTCAATTACTGGTACATAAAAATCAACTCTCAATAACTGCCTATATTATATTTAAAAAAAATACAAAAAAAAAATATGTGGCATTTTGATGCCACATATTTTTATGTGATGTAATTCAAGATGGCCGACGGTGATGTGTCGGAAATTTTAGGCTCTTCTAAAAAGTGTTTTATATGTTCTAAAATAGTCAAAAGTTTAATTAATTGTGTGAAATGTGATAAAGTGTTTCATAGTTATTGTGTTGTAAAAACTGCCGGATGTATAATCACGGGTTGCAAGGAGTTGATTTGCTCAGAATGCCGCGAGGATGATGAGCCAGCAGAACAGTCAAAAGACGACAGAATCGTTTTCTTGGTAAGAAGCAATGGTCTGTTAAGTACCCTCGTTTTAGAACTGCAAGAGAAAAACGATCTGTTACGTGAAAAACTTTACTTCCTGGAAGAAAATCATCAAAAATCAAAATCTCCAAAAGTAAGCATAAACAAAAAAAGTGAGGTTAGAATCCTGAATTCCAGCGACAGTTTTCATTTTGTATCTGTCAACAATACGAGCGGAGTGAAGTTAGCTTGCCAAAGTGGTATGACAGATGACATTGCGACCAGCAGTGCTGCCAACATCCAAAACAAAAACGAATGTGTTTTTGACGATTCTCGAAAAATCGATATGCAGCCCAGCCCTAATGTTAACTATAACCTTAATTTTTCAAAAACCAAAACAAAACCTCTTCAAAATAAAAACAAAGGGGAACAAAACTTGCAGAAAGGAAAATGCTCAGAAAAGGGAAAAATTACTCTCAGCCAAGTAGCTAGTGCTGTGGATTTAGCACTGGCTCCACAACCTGCTGAAGTTCCAATGGGCCAGTCTGTCGGAGTTAAAGTATCCTCAACGGTGCTTCCAAGTGATCCTGTGCAGATTCCAGTTTAAGGTAAGGATGACAGCAACAAATGGACTTTGGTGCAAAGGAAGAGTAAAATTAAAAGACCTGAGCCCAGTTTGGGGACAAGAAAGAATGTGCAAAATCTCTCTGTTGCATCCCAGCATGCTTGGATTTATCTTTCAGCCGGAAACTACATCTGAAAACATCCTTAGCTATCTCCAGGAAAATGGTATAGATGGGTGCATCTGCGAAAAATGCACACCAAGAAGGCCTCTTTTAGAAGCTCTTTTAAACTTGCTGTTCCAGGGACCAGAAGAAAAGATGTAATGGCTAGTGAGCTATGGCCGGAAGGCATATATATAAAACGTTTTCTCAATCTTTAGAGACACCAGCCATAAAAAGGTGTGACATTAAAAGCACAATCTATGTACACAACATTTTACATCACAATGTACAGTCTATTGGGAACAGCCTGGACCAAATGTGTTTTTTGGCAGAGGTACATTGTCCTCTAGGTGTAGCAGTGACAGAGCACTGGAAAAATGAAAACCAACTTGCAAACTATAACATGCCAAATTATAGTCTAGGAGTTTCTTTTTGTCGCAAACAATATCAACATGGAGGATCGGCTGGCTATGTTCGTCAAGGTTTCCCTTGGAAAAAAAGGAGGGATCTAATGGAAATCAGTATAGAACTAACCTTTGAATGTGCTGTGAGAGATAATGGTAGGAGGTTTTAAAATTTTAATTGCATCTATTTATAGAGGGCCAAATTCTGATATAAATATGTTTTTTGAAAAAATTGATTTATTTTTAAGTAAAATTTTTTGTGATAATAATGTGTATGTCTTTTTAGCAGGGGATTTTAACATAAATATTTTTAAAAATGATTACAACTCAGTGGCATTCTTGTCTTTGTTGGGTTCTTTTAATATATTTCCATCAACACAGGAATATACTAGATTTAGTAATAACTCAGGCTCATGTATTGATAATATTTATACAAATTGGAAAAATTTCGACATGCAGATTCTGCAAACTCATGTATCTGACCACACTGGTCAAAGTCTTACATTCCATCTCAATAACATACCAGCTCCAAAATCAGTCAATCGAAGGCTATTCTCAAGTGAGTGTCAGGAAGGGTTTAGACAGATGCTGTCCGAGGAAAGCTGGGTTACAGTTTTTCAGGTAAGTGAGGTGAATGTAGATGAGCAATGGTCTCAGTTTATGAATGTTTTCTTTCCTATATTCAACAATAGTTTTCCATTAAGGAAATCCAGACCTCAGAATAAAAAAAGGACTCATTATTCCTGTCCACTTTTGGAGAAATGCAAGGGTGAACTTGATGTTCTTCTGATATTGAGTAGGGTAGATCGGTCTTATATAGATTCTTACAAGGCTAAAAAGAAGGAGTATAACAGGTTACTATGTAATGCTAGAAAGGCTTCATATTCTTAAAGAATATTAGGTAGTGACAATAAATCAAAATCTTCATGGCAAATTATAAATGAAGTAAGAGGTAAGAGTACTGTACAGAGTAACTTGGAATTTGTTGGTAATGCTAAAGCTCTTAGCAACTATTTCAGTACTTACATGGTCGAGGCTGCTTCATTATTAACAAAAACCTTAAACTTAGATAATCAATATCAAAATAGAATTCTCAACTAAGTCAATGTTTCTAGCTCCAGTTGCCCCTCTGAAGGTCTGAAAAATAAATCAAGTTCTGGCTTTGATCAAGTGTCGGTGAATATCTTGACACCATGCATTGAGGATTTGGCGATCTCTCTATGCTACATCATAAACAATTCTTTTAAGTATGGCATATGTCCCAACCAGCTTAAGGTGGCAGTTGTCAAGCCTCTCTACAAAAGGGGCAATGCCAGTCTGCCGGGGAACTATCGTCCTGACAGTCTTTTGTCCTCCTTTTCCAAAATTTTTGAGAAAGCTATGTATTCCCGCCTCATAAGTTTCTTCAGTACAAACAATTTAATAAGTGCCAGTCAGCATGGATTTCTAAAAGGTAAATCAATAGAGACCGCTGTATTTACTATTATTGATGAGATCGTGAAGTGTATGGAGAGGGGGGAGATAGTCATGGGTTGTTTCCTGGATCTGTCAAAGGCCTTTGATTGTTTGGACCATGATATCTTGCTCAAGAAGCTGGAACAGTATGGAGTAAGGAATACACCTCTTGGATGGGTTGAGTCATTTCTTACTGGAGGTAAACAGCATGTTGTAATTAGAAATGGTGGTATAGACTATTACTCGAATGATAAGGAACTTATTATGGGTGTGCCTCAGGGAAGTATTTTAGGCCACTTTCTATTCATCTGTTATATTAATGACCTGTCATCAATTGCAACATCACTTGTCAATTATGCTGATGACACCACCCTTCTATCATGTGGTGACTCTCTGGCAAGCAGTTTGGGGCAAACTGAGTCATATTTTCATTTGGCTCAACAATGGTTTCAACAAAATAGATTAGCACTGAATACCGCTAAGCCCAGCTTTTTGTTCTTTAGAACCAATCAGTCTAGACTCATTTGTCCTGAGGAGATTGATCTGCTGGATCACAGGGTGTCACTCTCTTCAGACACAAAATTGCTGGGTATCTATGTTGACTGTCATCTCAGCTAGGAAAAAGAGGTGGATTGTGTTGTTGGTAAGCTAAATACCAGTTGCTGTGGGTCTTGAGGAACTATGTAGACCTACCAGCATTGTTTCTTGCATATCATGCCTACTTCGGTTCTGTGTTGCGGTTTGGTATTGTTTTTTGGGGGGGTAGTGTCAATGCTGACAGAGCTTTCCTGGTTCAGAAGAGAGTCCTCGGGATCATGTTGGGGATGAGAATGAGATATTCTTGCCACACTCTCTTTAGGCAGAATAGACTTCTGGCACTGACAGGCCTGTATGTGTATGAGTGTGTTGTGTTTTTGTATAGGAATAAGCATTTGTTTGTGTGTCATCTACCGGATCATGCCCATAACACTCGTGGCATTACCATATTCCACATCACAGGTTTACCCTCTCTGAAAGAAATCCAGGACTGTCATGCGTGCACTATTTTAATAGACTTCCTGCTCACATAAAGTCAATTGAGTCCTACAAACCCTTTAAAAAGGCAGTATTTGAATACCTTCTTAAAAAAAAGAACCTTATAATGCCACTGAGATATCTTAATAACTATGTTCCTTGAGCTTATTATATTATATTATAAAATCATGTTTTACATTATACTGTTTTTAAGTCTGTTTTATGTTAGAGGTTTTTTTAGAGTGTGTACTGTATAATCTCTTGTAATTTTTTATTTTTTTTTAACAATATTTTAACAACTGTATGTAATGTTTTGTCTAGTCTAGATTTTATTATTGTATTTTGACGCCATTTCTTGAATACTGTTTATATATTTTATGTTAATAGTATTTTCTGGAATATATACCTAGTACTTTGACTTTGATTTTGATCCTGAAAGTACAAAATACCAAATAAAAAATTAAAATGAAACCTTAAGTAATCAGTATAACTTACATAATTTTTTAATGGAGTTTTCCATCTTAAAGTGTCAATTACTGGTAGGTTTATTTTATTTAAATGATTATTACCAACAAAATATGCTAAAATGTTTATGATGCGTTTACCCTTTAGAGCGAAAATACCGTAACAAAGTCAATTTTATCAACTTTCCTTTCTTGAAAATTTTTCTTTAAAATTCATTTTTTTACCGAGGGATTTTTTACTTATTTTTCAGGTAACACTGATGATGGCCTAGGCGGAAAACGCTCTATTACGCTGTTTTGAGGAAACATCTTTTTGCATAAAACATTTTTTGCTTGGCATTCATAGTGTTTTCTTTTAGTAAATTAATTCAGGTTCGAACGGGTTAAAAATAAAAACCATACATTTTGTGGAAGTTTTTATTCCTATATCATGCAACAGGGGGCTTTCTTAAAAAAAAAGGATTTAGTAGGTACTTGATTCATATGATGCATTAGTTTTCGATACCGATTGGCAGCTCCGTAAAAAATGCAGAATATCCGTCGCCATAACCCGAATTAATACCGAGCGAATTACAATATTATGCCTGATTCTGCTTTATCAGCGCGCTCGTAAATTTCAGACTCGTTATCGTTAAGAGTGTTAATTCTTTATAGCTTACTAATTAATGATACGTGACGTTATTGTTAATATATCATCGAGCAAGGTGTATTATAATATGCATCGTTAATAGATCGTAATAAAACAGAAATATCGATAACGAACTGCAGCAAATTCCATCGGTATCAAAACGGGCGCTTGTTATTGTCGAACGAAATGAGTAATGCGATATGGTATCGGGGATAAAATGTAACAAGCATTCGGTTATTGGCCAAATTATCAATCGGTTCGGACATAATGCTTTGTCTGACTGATTCATTCGGAAGCTATTAGCGAATTCATTATCTTCAGGACTTTATTTATTATTACTGAACACGGTTTTGTAACGAGATTAATTTTATGTGTAATAATGTTTCCTATCGCTTCCTTTTTTTTTAAACGAAATTCATGATTTTGTGCATTATACGTTTTTCATAGCTCAATCATAAAAACTTCATTAATGTTCACCAATTTATTCAAGAGGCATTAAGGGGAATTATTTTATATACAAATTATGGAGGCTTACTGTCTCATTATATCCGCGTCCTTTGGGTTGCTCTTGTTACGTCTCTTATCTCATCATGGCGTTATCCAGCTATCAACCAATGACGACCTATAGAATGAAGTCGTTTGCAGGTGCAGCTTGACTTCTTTAATAATACCTATATCGCAATATTTTTTTTTTCGATAGGACATTTAATAAGAAAGTTATTTTGAAAAAAATCGTAAATGGACCAATTTTTTTGTTTTTTTTTACCGCTTAATTATAAAGAATACGGGAAAGATTATATGATATTTTTTATAAAGTATTTATTGCTCAATCGATTTCCGATTTTTAATTTCGTAGAATTCGGAACTTATTACGTATACCTACCAAGTCGCGTGAAAAACTTCAAATAAATTAGTAAAAATAATTATTCGAATAGGTACGAAATAGGAGTGTAAAAGGGCTATAAGGTCGACGGATTATTGACAGATGCCAATAGGAAGAAATCATAGTGTACCCGGTGTTCCAACGAGGACTGAACAGGGGCTTATTTTTTACCTTCCCTGTATTTTTAAAACAAATCAAAATAGCCATTCGATGTATTTTTACAAGCTTTTATTTACTTTCACCTGTGGGTCTGTCTGTCTGTAATCAAATCTTGCAAGCTGAATTAGAACTGGCTGTTTTTCTGCTATGTTCAAAAATTTTACGAAAAAACATTTGAACCAAAAACAAAAGACTTACGCCACGGATGAACTGTTTTTTTATGGAACACCCTACACATTACTATATTTTTGGACTCTCTAGAGTCTAGGGAAATCTAAACACATGTCCTATACCTATTTTTAGGTGTTTACTACTGCTTACGAAATAATGACAGTTGAAAATCGGGCATTTTGACACTTTAACTTAACAAGACGTTTCGACGTCAGTAGAAGAACAAATAAGGTTTGTGTCTGTTCACTGTTTTCATGTCAGGGTTTCCTGTTTTTGTCTACTTTAAAAGTTGAGCTTGGTGTAATCCTGTTCCCTGGAGTCTGTTCTACCTGTGAGAGTGTTGTTGGAGGCCAAAATATATCGCCGACGTGGTCAAGTTGGACTTTGAACTCCGAAAATTGAACAACTGTTCATTGAATCACTGTTGACTGTTGTTTGTTTTGTGTTTTGGTACTTTTGGTAGTGTCCAATGGCCGACATAATTGGAACGGCTCAATTATTTCTGAACCCGTCGCTGAGAGAGAGAAAATTACAATCATGGTTCCTAACTGCCTTAAATTCAATCAGGAATGTGTTTTGAAGGATGATAAGACGCAATTATTTGGATTCCCTTGTGACATTTGCCAAAAGGTTGTATGTGCAACTTGCAGTAAGGTTGGCGCTTCTGAAATTCGAGTTTTAATTCTTAAAGCAAAATCCCTTCAACATTTCTGCCCCGACTGCATTCAATCAACTTTTAAAAACATCGCTGAAATGAGTCAAAAATTGTGAAAAAGAAATAAAAAAATATCGTGCCAAAGTGGAAAATATGAGTAAGCTTATTAAATCGACAGAAGAAGGGTTGAAGATTCTAAAAGTGAACAAGTCTGACTCAGATATCACTGACTTGCGAAATAATATGAAGATTATCGAGGAATAACATGATTTGGGTCCTAAAACAGTAAATAATGACCACACTAGACTAAACAATCTCGAACAATCTATAACAAAAAGTATTACCGAAGCTCTACAAAAATATAGTAATGCGATGTCTGCCAATTTTGGATCTCTGATGGATCATGTCAATCAGCAGAGATCAGATTTTCAGAAGTTTCAGAGATCTATTGACAAATTAAAATTTCCTGGTGAAACTGATTCCCATCCCAGTTTAGTGAACCATTTGCCCATAGCTGCGCCTGTATCTACACAAGGAGTCAACCATGGAGTCATGCAAGCTACCACTCAACAGACCTTAAATAAATATATCAACTTGGTTCAAGATGTTAATGATAAGGCAAGACACACCCCAAATAAGTTCGCTAAACCGAAAAATAGAAATTCGATTGTTGGTGAAAAAAAATCCGATACTGTTCTCGGCAATTTGATGACATCCACACCGCTTACCACGATTTATGTGTCAAGGGTCTCGCTTGATATTACTCAGACCGATCTTTTGGAATATCTAAAAGCTAACTTTAGACAGAATGTCAAGTTCAACATTGAGACTACGGATGTAAAGTCTGGTGAATATAGAGCATTTAAAGTCATGAGGAACTTGAGGAAAACTTACTACAGCCTAATAACTGGCCACAAGGCATAGCTGTTAAAAGGTTCACGTTTTTTCATGTCCGTAACCAGCGATCCAGATACAGTACCTACGACAACCGAAAGAAAAATTATTCTGGGGGAGCCAGAGGAAACCGTCCAACCTAATACTTTATTGTTCGTTTGTGGTGATTTTAATTATGATTTTAACTCTAAGTGTAAGGAAGCAATGTATACTTTGAATGCATTTGGCTCATATGGTCTTAAACAAGCTTTTCTCAAATCTTCCAGAATTTATGGAACGTCCTGTACTCTGATTGATAATGTTTTCACGAATGCTTCTCAGTTAGCTAATAAAACTTTGAATCTGACATTCACAGACCATCGAGCTCAGATTTTGAGTTTTGACCTGGGCAATAGGGTAAAAGGGAACCCAGCCGCAGGTTCATTGTTAAATTCTAGATCCTTTTCTCGTGAGAACGTGAATTATTTTAATCACCTACTGTCTAAAGAACGTTGATTATCTGCACTGGAAACGCTGGATATCGAGAGTAGGTTTACTTATTTTTTTGACACTTTCCAAAGCCTATTTAACATGAGTTTTCCCTACACAGCTAAATGCAAATTCTTCCGTAGGAACCCAAATCCCTGGATGGCACCCGAAATCGCAAATGAGGGTAGACAGCTAAGTCTTCTGTTTTCACAAATTAAATCTGGTAACTGTTTCGAACCATTGTCATCTTATAAAATGAGGTTAAAATCTCATAGGAAGAATATTACCAAAGCGAAGAAAGCCTACAACTCGCAGAAAATAATAACATCATCTAATATATCACGAACCTCATGGGAAGTTATAAGGTCAACTTCACATTTCTCCAGCAAAAAATCAAAAACTGTTCTTGACCAAATTACCGCCAATGGCAATAATGTTACTGGTGCCCGGAACATCGCTAATGCATTTAATTACTTTTTTATTGACTCGGCACACAAACTCACAAAGAATTTCCAGGTTCCTACAAATACTGAAATGCCATACAGAAGCTCATCTCAATCCATTTTCTTATCCCCACTCCCGGAATGTGAAACTTTGGAGATTATTAAATCTGTTACGGGCAAGAAATCCTGTGGTGCAGATGACATCCCTTGTTGTTGTGCGAGTGTGTTGATAGTGTTGTCCCTGTTTTGACCTACCTCATAAATTTATCCTTCCAATATGGATACTTTCCAAGTGAACTAAGGGCTGCCATTATTTTACCTCTTCACAAAAAAGAAGAGACTTCTCTAGGGGATAATTAGAGACCTATTGCCTTGTTGTAGGTTTTTTCAAAGATCTTCGAAAAGGCCTTTAAAAGAAGACTTGTAAGTTTTTTGGATGATTTTGACATCCTCTCCTGCCGGCAGTTTGGGTTTCGACCCGGGTTATCAACTGCAGATGCCTTAATATCTTTCTATGCCACAATACTAGCGAATTTTGAGTCAAGACTAAAGTCTGTCGGTATTTTTTTTTCACTTTACTAAGGCTTTTGACACCATGAATCATGCCTTACTTTTGGATAAACTTCTTTACTATGGCATAAGAGGCCCAGCTTTCGAGTGGATCAAGTCATACTTGTCTGATAGGACTCAGGCCGAGACTCAGGCTGTTAAACTAACTGTTGGTGATCAAGTATCACTCTCCGATTGGCTATCTGTCGCAGTTGGAGTTCCACAAGGGGGTGTACTCGGTCCAATTCTCTTTTTGTTATTCATAAATGACTTGCCTATTCTTGTTGATGACAGCTATTATTTATCTCTTTTTGCTGATGACACGTCAGCCATCATTGCTGGGCAGAGCTATGAGCCACTTCACTCACGAGCCAACAAATATATAGAAGATATTGCAGGATGGTGTAAGAAAAATGGTCTTTGCTTGAACAGCTTAAAAACCAGTTTCATGGTTTTCACTCCAGTTCGTGCCACTCAGGATAGAAGCTTACTTCTGAGGGAGGGCTCAACTCACTTAATCCAACAGAACTCGTCTAAATTTTTGGGAATTATTTTTGATCGACATTTGTCCTGGAACGATTAAGCGGAAGCAGTCTGCAGCAAACTATCGCGCAGCAACTATGCCATTCTGCAGCTTAGAGACTCCATTGATGCATTTACGATCAAAACCTTCTACTATGCGGCTGTTCATTCTGTGCTGGCCTATGGTTTGGGGAAACTCATGTAGTATTGGCAGGGTGTTAATTAGTCAAAAGCGCATAATTCGCACTATGTTTAGACTTCCATTCAGAGAATCATGTCGCCAGACTTTTGTAAGGCAAAAAATCCCAACAGTAATAAATATTTATATCTTACAATGTGCTAGTCAGATTTTCAAAAATTCAAAAAATTATGATAAATGTGGGGACATAAATTATTATAAAACACGAAATGCTAATAAACTCTATGTCCCTATGGCGCGACTGACCCAGGGACAGGATGGTCCTATAATTACCTCTCTGAAGATATTTAATCATCTTCCGCAATTTATTAAGGATGCTAAAACTTTTTCTATATTTAGGAATACTTTAAAGACCACGCTAGCCAACTTTGCTTTTTATTCCTTAACAGAGTATTTTTTGTGTAATTTTAATCAAATTTTAGTTTGTGATTGGATGTATGTATGTACTTAGTCTGACTTAATTCCCATTCTCATATGTAATTTGACAATTCCGATACATTTTTTTAAATGTCTATGGAAATAAAGAATTTGAATTTGAATTTGAAAAGTTTTAAATTCTAGTGTCAAAGTGTCAAAATACCCTACTTTCAACTGTTAAATTTTGGAAACAGCTAAAGATAGATATAAGATATTATACACGCAATGTGTTTAGATTTCTCTAGAGAGTCCAAAAATGTAGTAATATACAGGGTGTTCCATTTAAAAATCAGTTCATTCATACCGTAAGTATTTTGTTTTTGGTTCAAATGTTTTTTATCTAGTTGGCAAGACATGGGGTCCTAAAACTAAAAATGGTATATTGGGGCTACCAAACAATAATAAAGCCCATGGTCACCTATGCATCGCTGGTATGGTGGCCAAAAACCCAGCAGGTCACCGATCGGACCAAACTTAATAAAGCGCAAAGGCTGATATGCCTGGAAGTAATAGGGGCAATGTCAACGTGCCCTACCGCAGCCTCTTAATCTCAGTGTGAAGAGGGAGGCGGTTATCAGCGCTCACGGGCTATTCCAAATAGGCAAATTCAAGCCTGGAGATTTGACTGGTCACCTGCGCATCCGGAAAATGTCAACAAATCAAGTCACCAAATGCCGGTCATGTTGGATCTAGATATCCCATTCCTAATGGTTATTGATGACCGTCAATCATGGAAGAGTAAAAACCTACCTCAGATCAATAACGCATCGCTGTGGTACATAGATGATTCAGAACTAGCGAAGAGCAGGATTGGGCATTTTAGGTCCAAGCTGTAAGGCAAATATATAACCACCTTCCAAGCGGAAGTGCTTGTCATAAATATATGTGCAGAAGAGTGCATCACACATCACACAAGGACTTCGCAGAGAGCACATCTACATATTTTCAGACAGCCAGGCGGCTCCAAAAGCTCTAAAAGTTCTTAAGTGCATGTCAAAGCTAGTCTGGGATGTAAACAAACCCTAAAACAACTAGCAATATGCAACCAGGTAACTTTAATGTGGGTTCCTGGCCATAGAGACATAGGGGGCAACGAAAAAGCAGACTGCCTTGCGAAAGAAGTAACTGGAATACCTTATTATGGCCCAGAGCCTCACTGTGGTGTTATGAAGAGCCACATCACCGAAGAACTAAACAAATGGGAAAAATTCCAACTATGGCCTACTGGAGAAACACTCCAGGACTAAGACAGGCGAAAAGATTTATCACCATCTCTGCGAAAAGAGCAGAACAGCTCTTAGACATAAACAGAGCAGATATTAGAACTGTTGCCGGGCTGCTCACTGGACACTGCCCGGTCAAATACCACCTAAAGGCAATAGGCAAAGCAAAAGACGACCAATGCAGATTTTGCAAAAATACAACTGAAACCGCAGAACATCGACTCCGCCAATGTTCAAACTCAACTCTTCAAAAGGCTCAAGTACCTTGAAGAAGTACAGCTATCACCTCAAGAAATGAGTCAACTGTCTTCCAAGAAAGTAGCTTCGTTTGGAAGCCTACGTCTCTTGGACACAGTCGGCATGTTCACTAGTATCATAGTATTATCATATTATTCTTTTATCTTTATTAGTAAATTAAGTTATCATGTATGTACACCGGGGACCTCGGAAACAAATAGGCGCGTTTTAACAAGTCTACAAAGCAATTGCTTAGAATACGCCGGAATGCTAGCAAATGCTTCAAGTTTTTATTCTTAGGATCTCTAAGCAATTACTTATTCTTGAAGCTTTTGCTTTTTAAGCTGATGCTAATCAACAATTACTTTTAGCAAATGCTTAATTTTTATTCAGCATTTGTTTATTGTAAAGACTTTTTTATTGAACAAATAACAAATAATATTATTGTTATCAAGATTGTTATGTATCGTAAATCCTCTGATTTGATTGGTTAACTTCCTGAGTTTCAGCTCATACATTTGCTAAAATCGACCGCGTCTGCATCACAAGAAAATAGCCCACAAGTTCAAAATCCATTTTTGATTATATTATCATTTATGGAAGTACTAAAAGCTTTATAGAATCCTTTCTTCGCCTATTCTTTGTTAAATATAGAGCTTCTAGAAACGAGATAATTTGCCATTTAAACATCTCGACTAACCCAATTTTTCATTAATTTCAGGTTCTCCAACAAGCGGGAAACGTAGAAAGATTAGGCCGATTTTTATGGTCGTTACCGTCATGTGATAAGCTCCACAACAACGAGTCTGTACTGAAAGCGAAAGCGATCGTGGCATTCCACAGGGGCAATTTCAAGGACCTGTACAAAATATTGGAAGGACATCAGTTCAGTCTCCACAACCACGCGAAATTGCAAGCCTTGTGGCTAAAGGCGCACTATATCGAAGCAGAAAGACTCAGAGGTAAGAATGGGTGAAATCTATGGAAAATTCTAAGTCTGTTTCAGTGTAGCATAAACCTAAGTGTTTTGAATACATTTTGAATTGCTACGGTATAGCTGTCAATTAGGCTGATTAAATAATCAGTAGTAGGCTGTGGACAAACAATCGTAATTGGATTGGCCTAGTGTTTATTCACGGCCTACTATTAACTAGATTATTTAGTCATTCTAATTGAAATTGGAAGACATACCGTGACGATGCAAAAAATAAAATATATCAATATTACGAAAACTATTAAAATTGAGCATTGGATATGTTACATAAAATATGCTTATAATTTGTCGTAGAATTTAAATACAAAATAAGGATGTGGTATTTGATATAAAAAAAAATCATGTGTGCAGTTCACATGCGGTAGAAGTGAAACCTTCACAAACTAAACCAAGCGACAATGGTGGCTCGTTAGAGGAGGCAATGGAGGCTTAGCCTCCACATAATTCAAGAAGTTTAATATTAACCTCAATTCAAGGTGTTAGGTTAGTCAAGAGGATTTTATTTTTATTTCCAGTCCAGTATGCAAAATATCCTTGTAACTAATTCATCAAAAATACATACAGGTAACTAAAGATAAGGTATACAAAGACCTGTTTGTGATTTCGGCTTAAAATCCCATGAACGAGAGCACTCCACCGTATCATCAACTATAATTTAGTAACGACATATTTTTCAATTTTTTTTTATTATAGCATAATTATAATGACGTTTTACAGGCAGACCATTGGGAGCGGTAGGCAAGTACAGGGTCCGACGGAAATTTCCCCTGCCCCGGACCATTTGGGACGGCGAGGAGACTAGTTATTGTTTTAAGGAAAAATCCAGGAGCGTGCTGCGCGACTGGTACTCCCACAATCCATATCCTAGTCCCAGAGAGAAACGGGAACTCGCCGAAGCGACCGGACTGACGACGACGCAGGTTTCCAATTGGTTCAAAAACAGGCGGCAACGGGATAGGGCGGCTGAACATAAAGATAGGTAAGTCTCTTTGGCAACTGTTGCAATCACCTAGGATATCTGACATACGGATGCCACTATTTGCCAATTGTTTGCTATTCGGATAAAACGGGGCTTACACCGTGTTCAGAGCAATCGTAAATGAGATATTTTTGTACGACCATCCTGTACATTAATAGAAAATTGATGACGAATATAATATTTTGTGTCACTAATAATAGTTAATGGCTAAGGACCTCTCGGCCATACATTACGGCCGAAATTAAAGACCACACCGTCGATCGATCGGTTTGACCTCTCGATTTCATTGAGAGGCCTGGCAACAACGTATATAGAAAATGGAGAGAAGGGACCCGTTCAGCCGTTTCGTCAGGAGTCGGGTTTCACCTGCGGGCTGCCATCGTCGTCGACACGAAACCCGATACCCGTCATAAAGCGGCTCCGTCGCAGGAGTCTCTGTGCGGTGCTAGAAACCGTAGCAGGAAGAGGACCGGCACAGGTATTACGGATAAGGGAACATATTATCTCGTATGATTTCACGAGACCGTAAATAATTACTGTGAAATATTTTGATACAGTCGATACATACCCTCTGCCGGTGACGTATGGTCCCAGAGACCGACGAAACTAAATAAATGCATCTACTTTACCTTTTACTAAAAAACAAATCTTTTGGGAAAAATCATCATAAAATTAATTGAAGATATTCGCGCTTATGAATAGGTCCGTGAGATAAAACAATAATCTTGTCATAAATTTGATAAAATTACTCCAGAAAAACGCTTATCATATTTGTTAAAAGTCGATAAAGGTTTAGAACAAAATCAAGCAAAGGTGTGCTTGACACAAGAATCAAGATGTATTTTCTTTTGAGCTACATCCACTTTAGTCTAAATAAAAGATTAGGACTTTTCGAAGGGAATTCGAAGAAAGTTTTTCTTTGCACAAACACTTGTAATTTTGATAAGAAAGTTGGATCTCTTGCTCCAACAACTTTAGATCTTGCCTAAAGGATAGCATTCCCTTCTTCCAAGAGTTTTTGGTATTGATTATGGAAAGCAATTTTCTTAAACCAAAAGCTTTTAATCTCCACACAAAATAACTGTTAGCTGTCAAATAGGTGCACTTGCATTAATCTTTCTTCTAGATGAAACATTATAATACTTTGTAATTTCATTTAGGCAAAGGGATATTTTGTTTTTCATATGCAATTACGGAACAATACCAGTTCATTCGAAAAGAAAATTTTATATGCACCTATGGTGGAGAAAAAGGTTATGGAATAACAATCGAAATGCGTTAATAAGATAGTATTTTTGTTAACAGATAAAATTTTATTAATCAACAACATAACCTTGACGTCATGTGGCTCAAGTTCAGCGCCAAGGTATTAACATCAGTATTAACCAAGTTCATATGCTGTCTGTATTGGCCTCCGAACGATAAAACCTACAAAAGCTTTTTATAACACTAGCTACCACTTTTCCCCAAATCAGAAATAATCGTTCTGGGAGATTTTAATGCTCACAACACCAACTGGCTCAAACATCACAAAAAGACCGACAACGAAGGTAAAGAAGCTGAAGCATCTGCCATCAGCTGCGGACTGACTCAACTTGTAGAGGCCCCAACACAGATCTCAGAGAGGGGGAGCTGCCGCCCTCCTGGATCGTTTTCTAACCACAAATTCTGACCAGTCCTCAATTACATTTGGTCCGCCATTAGGTACCCCCGACCACAAATTTATTACAAGCAACAGTTTGTGAACTGCCATTCCTACAGAAAGATCCGCCATTGCCTCGTAAAATCTGGCATTACAATTGTGCAAGCTGAGATGATCTAAGAGAGTTCTACGCAAGTAATCTCCTCGTAGCATACATCCCAAATTTCATCAAGTTACCGTCAAAATGAAAGCTCTAGTTAAACAGAAGATAATTAGGAAACAGCAAGCCTACAAGTACTTGTAGCAACATCAGACCGCTGAAAATCGCAATTATTTTGCCGAAGCGAGAAACGAATGCAAACGTGTGTTAACCAAACTAAGATCAAACACAATCAAAGGATCAGGAATTAGCTTTTGCAATGTCCCAGTGGGTGCAGGAATTTCTGGTCGGTAGCAAAGGCAATAAGTAATAACTTTACAAAAACGTCCCTCCCACCTTTGACAGAACGGGACAACATGGCGAGTACAGCCAAGGAAAACGCAACAAACATGCTCGCCAAAATGTTTTCATCGCACTCTACCTTAAACGTCCCCTAAGGCAAGGTTCTTCCCACCATATCGAACATCAACACGACCATGGCAGAAGTACAGTTTTATCACCGTAATATTGGTAAAATCCTCAAAGAACTAGATACGCAAAAGGCATCAGGGTCGTATCTGTCATCGTGTTAAAGTTAAAGAACTGCTCCAACGAACTAATGCCCATTTTTCCAGACTTTTTCCTCTGTCTTACCGAAAAGGAAATTGAGAACTACGGAGAATCTCCACGGCGTGGGATATTTCGAAGGTATTCGACAGAGTTTGGCATGACGGATTGTTTAATAAACTGCCGTCCTTCGGACTGCCAGCCTGTTTCTGCAGCTGGCTTGCCAGTTTCCTTAAGAACCAATCTCTGCACGTCGCAGTTGATGGACACATCTCAGACACATTTACCATTACTCAGGGCGCAATATTTTCACCAACTCTGTTCCTCAATCTATATTAATCACCTACTGACTGAAACCAATAATCCTGTTTATAGCTGGCAGTATCCTTATCTCCCAATTTAGATCAGAAAAATCTTTTTTAGCGACTGAGACAGACAACGCAGACAGGAGCACATTACTGCAATTAATCAAGACTTGGAGAAAGTTCAAACTTAGGGCGACAGAAATTTGGTCTAGTTCAATGCAGCAAAGACCCAAGCAGCAACTTTTACCAAGAGAACCAATACGGCGGGCCCTGACGTCATATGGCAGGATCAACCATTCCTTCATTCTCGTTAATCGGACTACTGGGTGTCTCGGTCAACAGCAATATGTCCTGGCATGACCACGTTGCTAACATCGCAAAATCTGCCTCCCAGTAGCTTGGTGCGCTATTTCGCAACAAAAAAACTGTATACACCGCAGCAGTTGCTGCTCTTGCTCTACAAACCGCAAATAAGACAGTGCTTAGAATATTACTCACACATCTGGGGTGCCGCACCAAAGCACACCCTAAAGCGGCTGGATTCCATTCAAAAGAGAGCTGTGCGTCTCGTCGGCGACCCGGAGTTAACCCGGAATCTGGATAGTCTGGAACACCGCAGACATGTGGCCGAGATGTCCCTGTTTTACAGATAATTTTATGGCAGATGTTCCCAGGATTTGGCCCTCTTCATCCTGTCTCTGGCAACGCCTATCAGACACTCACGACAGACGGTAAGAGTGCACCAGTTCGTCGTACAACTGGAAACACCTAGAACATCACTTTACAAGAACTATTTTGTCTAATTACAAACTACAGCTATTCAAGATCCGTGTCAATCAACATCTTTGCACACACACCGCTCGTCGAGCGTCATAGGATCTCCCTTTAGTGTATGTTCCACTGCTATAAAAAGAAAACTAGGTTTTCTCATACTTGAAATTATAGGCTAATGATCAGTGTGAGCATATACTATAGAAATATAAACTGATCGAAAAAAGTTAAGGATATTGTGTGTTCGATATGAAGAAATTTTTCTAGAAAAAATGTGGCATAGATATTAATACCTATGTCGTTTTGCGTTCAAAAAAATGTTGTTTGTAAACATAATAAAATTGTACCCAAACAGATAAAAAGCATTATAACCAAAAGTGTAGATTTTATTTTTGTAAAGTTTGGTTTTGCTTTTGTGTTGCTAAGCGCAGTTTGCGATATTATGTTTATTCTGTCATCGACAATATGAATAGACGTCATTTAACGGTAGAGGAAGCAAATCAAGCCATTGGGTTGCTTCTTGGAGGTGCGCGACAGATCGATGTGGCTGATCGGTATAACGTCTCTGAAAGTGTAATTTCCCGACTTAATAACCCATTTAATGAGACTGGATTTGTCATGGACAGGCATAGGAAGGGTAGACCAAGACCGACAAATGCTAGGGAAGACTGAAAATTAGTGAGAGGAGCTAGGATGGATCCTACAAGAAACTGCACGTTGCTCAGCCAGGAACTTTTTGCTGCAAACAGAATTCGTATTATCCCTCGGACGGTTTTGAATGGATTAAATGAAGCAGGTTTACATTACTGTAGGCCTCTAAGACGCCCTTCATTGACCGCCGTCCATAAAGCTCAACGTTTGCTTTGGTGTAATGAAAGAGCCGACTGGAATGATGCGAGGCATACTGTGATGTTCAGTGATGAAAACCGCTTTTGTCTTCGTGCTGACAGACATACAGTTCGTATCTGGAGACTAAGAAACGCAAGAGTTAATGACCGACATGTTCAAGATGTGTATTCATTTGGAGGTGGAGGTGTAATGGTCTGGGGAGGAACTTTCTATGGAGGTCGAACGGAGTTGTATGTTGGTGAAGGTACCATGACAAGTGAAATTTATGCCCACGACATCATTTATAACATGGTGAATGATTATCGTTGAAATTTGGAGCCTTATTGCAGATTTCTGGATGATAGCGCTCGCTCGCACAGAGCCAGGGCAGTACAAGAACGGCTAGCATTGAATGAAATTAATCATTTGCCATTACCCCAGCTCTCTCCTGATTTAAATTGCCCATCAACCTCTTGTTCAGAACGTGAGGTCACTGAGGCTAGTTCTTACACATTTATGGGATACCTTGGATAATTTAATTTTAAGTATATCTCGCCGAGTTGAAGCAGTAATAGCCAATAGAGGTGGAATTACGCGTTATTAACATGTTTTTTTTGGTAATTATCTGTATTGCTGTATTATTAGAGGAAAGTTGCCTGTTAATCTTGATTTTTTTTTTCAGTTAAATGAATGTGCTTCATTTCCGAAGGAGATGGGTGTAAATGTACGTTATACAATTTTTTTCGAAAACTATTGTTTCTCAAAGAATTCATAATAACACACGAACTGTACGTTTGTCAGCACGAAGACAAATGCGGCTTTGATCAATGAACATCACAGTATTCCACGCATGATTCCAGTTGGCTCTTTCATTACACCAAAGCAAACGTTGAGCTCTATGGATTGCGGTCAAAGGGAGGCGTCTTATAGCAATGTAAATCTGCTTCATTTAATCGACCTAAAACCGTCCGAGGGGTAATACGAACTCTGGTTGCAGCAAAAAGGTTCTGGCAAAGCAACGTGCAGTTTCTTGTAGGATCCATTCTAACTCCTCTCACTAATCTTCGGTCTTCCCTAGCATTTGTAGGTCTTGGTCTACCCTCCCTATGCCTGTCCATGACAGATCCAATCTCATAAAAATCGGTTATTAAGTCGGGAAAATAAAATTTGGGAGGCATTATACTGATCAGCCACATCGATCTGTCGCGCACCTCCAAGAAGCAACCCAATGGCTTGATTTGTTTCCTCTACCGTTAAATGACGTCTATTCATGTTGTCGATGACAGAATAAACATAATGTCGCAAACTGCGCTTAGCAACACACAAGCAAAACCAAACTTTACAAAAATAAAATCTACACTTTTGGTTATAATGCTTTTTATCTGTTTGGCTACAATGTTGTTATGTTTACAAACAACATTTTTTTGAACGCAAACGACATAGGTATTAATAGCTATGCCACATTTTTTTCTAGAAAAATATCTTCATAGCGAAAACACAATATCCTTAACTTTTTTCGATCAGTTTATATGAAATCATTTTAAACTTTTGAGTGTCATTGAGTGAAAGTAACTCTTTTTCTGTCTGGCTGCAATTTATATCGTTATCATGCGGAGTGCTACTTATAACTTATTTTGCCTTGTGTGGGCACCTCGGGGTTACAAGCTGAAATATTCACAGAATGAAGGTTTTATTATATTAATTCAAAATCCGAAGGTACTCAAAAATTAGAACGGGCAAACGGGCAGTATACCTAAAAATCGAGATTATTATATGAACGTGTAGGATATTAATTTATGAATGTTTTCATATAAAATTCATCTACATTTTTGTACAAATTATATTTTTTATCATTGCTTGAAATATGCAGATTACATTGGCCCTTACGGCAAAATAAATAAAAAAATTGAGATATCTCCCTTCCAACCTGGGCAAAATCTGATTGAAATATACTAATTTTTGTATTCACCTCGCATTCTCTCCGAAATGAAGGCTCAAATCAAAAATTTTTATTGTTGCAAAAAGTTTGCCTTGAGTATTTAGAATACATAGGTGCATGAATAATTTTTTTTTCTCAAATGGTAATGGAAAAATAGAATTAAATGTAAAAATTCACTTATTGTATTGTACAATAGGCGAGAGAGAGAGGAAGCTATGGAGAAAAGTGAGATGCGACAGTACTCGGGCAGCGCGAGATCGGACGGTCGCGGCTAGAAGAAAATTACTTTTTTCTTCAAACGTCAGTAAATCCGTCATTACTCGACTGTGCAGGCGGCCGTGAAGTTTCGTTTTTCCTCCGCCGGAGCTTTACTTTTCACTTTTTCGCCGGCGGAGGTAAAACTGTTGTCATAGCAGCATAGATACAAACAAACAACAAAATAAGCTTCAACAACTCAAGATTTATTAAACTAAAATTTGTATTTATCACGCAATTTGTTCACTGCATTTCTAAAAATTACTGATTTAGAAACAAATTGGTTATTATTTAATCGAACTTACTCAATAACTGCTTATCAATACGGAATTAAAAAGCAATCGGAGACGCAATTTTAAAAAAATAATTATTGTTGACAGTGTCCATTAACAGTTTTATGTTACATTACTATAGCAACAACCTGGGCCTAATTAACGACACCGGTCTAAGCCACCTTGCGAACCCACTTATCTTTAATAATAATTATAACAATAATTATTATTACTATTAAAAAGAGATGTTTTTGCATTAATTTGTCGACATTTGAAGAAAAAACAGCATGGCTTACTCTCTATTACCAGCCTCACTCCGTTCGGCTGTTACACACGAGCGCGCTATGAAAAGTATCACTTTTCCTCCATATAAAATAATATACTATTTTCTAATTTTGACATATAAAGTGACACTTTTCAAAACTCTTTGATGTTTTGAAACGTCCTACTTTTCGTAACTAGTTACGAAAAGTAAAATATTTCGCAACTGGTGATGAAAAGACTCGGATGGGCCATTTTAGTACTTTTAATTTGAATTTAAATAGTAACTTCCTATTCAAAATTAGAAAAAATATTGTGTTAGTTGGGAAACACAATTTTTCGTAACTCGCGTTCTTTTGCGCAACTCGCTTCGCTCGTTGCGCAGAAATACGCTCGTTGTGAAAAATAGTGCTTTTCCCAACTTGTTGCACAAATAACTATTTTGTAAAGGTTTCTATGTGCTTTTTTTAACGTTTCAATTTCGGAAGTACGAAAAATGTCGTATATAAGCAGTTGCATTAAGTATATGATTTTTTTCTACTTTTCTCTTACCTAGCAGCGTATAGGAAAAATAAATTTAAGGATAATCGAAAATGTCTTCATTGACTTTATTCAAATAATAATAGCTATTATTATTATTAGTATTTTAACCCGTAATGGTGTAAAAGCACTTATTGTATTGTACAATAGGCAAGAGAGAGAGAAAGCTATGGAAAAAAGTGAGATGCGAGAGTACTCGGGAAGCGCGAGATCGGACGGTCGCGGCTAAAAGAAAATTACTTTTTTTACATTTAAATCTATTTTTCCATTGCCATTTGACCACAAAAATGTATTCTTGCTTACTTAAGGCAAACTTTTTGCAAGAATAAAAATTTTTGATTTGAGCCTTCATTTCGGAGAGAATGCGAAGTGAATACAAAAATGAGTATATTTCAATCAGATTTTGCCCAGGTTCAAAAGGAGATTTTTCAATTTTTTGATTTATTTTGCGGTAAGGGCCAATTTAATCTGTATATTTCAAGCAATGATAAAAAATATAATTCGTACAAAAATGTAGATGAATTTTATATGAAAGCATTCATA
Source organism: Pissodes strobi (assembly GCA_016904865.1). Lineage (NCBI taxonomy): Eukaryota > Metazoa > Arthropoda > Insecta > Coleoptera > Curculionidae > Pissodes > Pissodes strobi. The sequence goes on from MU182774.1 coordinate 64,977, forward strand.
ACTTAATATCCGACACGTTCATATAATAATCTCGATTTTTAGGTATACTGCCCTTTTGCCCGTTCTCATTTTTTATTACCTTCGGATTTTGAATTAATATAATAAAGCCTTCATTCTGTGAAAATTTCAGCTTGTAACCCCGAGGTGCTCACAAAAATAATTTATAGAAGGCTTTTACTGCGTTGGGCACTCAAATCATTCATTTCCCTAGAAGCACAACCTATTAATTTTCGTATTCTTGAAATATGCAATAACCAATGCCATTTTTAGAAGCATCACATTGCAATATTGTTTTTTCTTTTAAGGTCAATAGGAACTAGATCAGGAGATTTAGTAATCATTTATTTTAATTTTTTTTGTTGTAAAGGCAGCCAGTTAAGTGCAACATTTGGTTTTAAAAGCTCATAAAATTGTTTAAGTTCAGGCATATTTGGGATGTGTTGTCTAACATACAATGAAGAGTTTCGGCGGTAGGATACTTGTGAAACATCGTTGAATAATAATACTAGAAATAATTAGTACACTGCTTTTAGATTAGATATTTTTCTCTACGTATGTTTCGGCTTGATGAGACCTTTACCAAGAGTAGTTGTATACTAGTATACAACTACTCTTGATAAGGGCCTCATCAAGCCGAAACATATGTACAGAAAAATATCTCATTAAATTATTTTGAAACATCTAAATGCAGTTTACTAATTATTTCTAGTATTATTATTTTTCTAACATTCTTGAAACTTCCAAGAATTCTTTGCAATTCAGATTTATCTTTAGGATTGTTTAATTCCCACATATTCTATTGCTTCAGGTTCTATTTCCATGTCCTTTTCAGAAAAATCTTGTCCTATAAATTTTGCTTCTTTTTGGCAATATTGAATAGTTTCCTTATTAAATTGGCCACATACCAGTTTGACTTTTTTTACTACTTGCTTCGCAGTCTTATATATCGTGCTCCTTTTGGCTTTTACCCATAACTATCACGTAATCATGTAATATCTGTAAATTTTCCAGATCTCCAATCCTCTTTTCCGCCTGTTATTGAAATAAATCTTGCAAATTAGGTAGCATATTATATGCTAAAATGTGAATGAAAGGTGTGGCAAAATAACATTTTCAAGAAGAATTATCGTCAATTTCTAAATGGTCATTAGCTTCAGCTAGGTCAAAAACAGAAAATATTTGTGGTTTATGAATAATTTGGACATTAAGGTCCTGGCGATCCAAACGTAACCTCATCTTACAGTTATTTTTCAACCATAAACATGCTAATCGCATGGGGATCAATCTCATCAACCTTTAAATTAGCTTTCCATTTTCTAAGCATATCCAGATCATTTCTCAAAGCATCCCCAATAACAAATGGCAACTTTTTGGGGTTTGGAACCTTCGGCAAAATGCACTAAATCATAGTTTTATCTTAACTATACCGGAACAGAATTCTTGCACTCGACGTGCGTTTCGCTAACTATGTTAGCATCAGAGGAGAGTTGTGATCCTCTCCTGATGATGCTAACATGGTTAGTGAAACACGCGTCGAGTGCAACAATTCTGTTTCGCTATTATGGATAAAACTCTGTTTTAGTAGATGGCAATTTTTTTAATTGTTGTGATTTTATCCCAGGAAAAAGTGTTGCTTAAAGCACCAAAAGAAGTTTTCACTTCAAAAAGTTTTCCCGTTTCGAAATATTAAATGTCTCTAAAAATATTTGTATTATTTACAATAACAGGTTTAAGAGACTGAAAAATATTAACTGTCAATTTGACAAAAATTTTGTAATTATTGTCGATAAAAAAAGGAGATTGATAAATTTTATATGTTTTTGTTTTTGTAGCGTAAATATTTGTGCTTTACAGTTGATATTTCAATGTCTGCTTACTTACCTCTTAGAATTGCTTACCGTAGAAGATAGATAAATTTGATTTAGACTATAAAACGATATTTTTTTAATCTTTCAATGCCTACTTACTTACCTCTTAGAATTACTTACCGGGGAGGTAATATATCAGTGCCTCTGCTTACTTATTTTTTAATCTTACTTACCGGGGAGGTTAGATAAATTTGTTTTAAACTACAGAACGAATTTTTCTTAATATTCCAATGTTTACTTATTTATCTCTTAGAATTACTTACCGGGGAGGGAAGATAAATTTGATTTAGGCCATAGAATGATTTTTTCTTAATATTTCAATGCCTACCTACTTATCTCTTAGAATTACTTACCGGGGAGGTTTCATAAATTTGTTTTAGATTGCAGAACGAATTTTTCTAAATATTTCAATGCCTACTTACTTATCTCTTAGAATTACTTACCGGGGAGGGAAAATAAATTTGTTTTAGAATATAGAACCTATTCTTCTTAATATTTCAATGCCTACCTACTTATCTTATACAATTACTTACCGCGGAGGGTAGATACAGTTATTTTAGGCTATAGAACCAATTTTTCTTAACATTTCAATGCTTACTTACTTATCTTTTAAAATTACTTATCTAAGAGGATAGATACATTTGATTTAGACTATAGAACAATTTTTTTTAATATTTCAATGTCTACTTACGTATCTCTTAGAATTATTTACCGGGGAGGTTAGATAAATTTATCTCACGCTAAAGAACGAATGTCTCTTAATATATCAATGCCTCTACTTACTTGTCTCTTAGAATTACTTATCAGGGAGGGAAAATAAGTTTGTTTTAGACTATAAAACGTATTTTTATTAATATTTTAATGCCTATTTACTTATTTAATTTATTTATTTATTCACTTTACAAACACTATGAAATTATAGTAATTACCTATCTTACAGAGCTAACAAAAATAAAAAACACAAAACAAAAAAAAAACACTTATCTAGGTAACTATGAACTATTATATAAAAAATAAAAGAAAATCAATAAAAACAAACAAAACATTTAATAAAATCACAATGCAAATTGTCCATGTCAGTGACCTGGCCCATTGCAACAACGTAAAATCTCTTTTTGACTTGAGAAAAAGAAATCCAAGGAACCTGTACCACAAAGCAACCTATTACAAATGCCCAGCATAACATTCAGAGGAGATGTGCTACCTGTATGAACATCAAAAATCTCATTTGTTAGAATTCTCAGTCTAATCTTTGGCACTTTTATATTTACAAAATTTATTAGACCTATATTTCTATATTTGTAGTTATTCAATATATTATAAAGAAACAAAACAGACTTTATTTCCCTCCTTACACTTAGCATCGTAAAGTTGAAAGAATCAAGCATAGACCTATAGGACACCATGTAAGGGTATGCATTATTTTGTCTAATGTACAGATACCTTAAAAATCTTTTCTGCACTTTTTCAATGAAATCGATAGTAGAATGCCCTATTGGTGACCATATAATAGATGCATACTCCACATGAGGCCTAACAAGTGTGTTATATAAAATTATAATTGTATTGGTTTTAAAGTTCTTACTGTTACGAATGACAAAGCCTAAAGCTTTATAAGCCTTACTAGTTATATAATTATAGTGCTGATTAAACTTTAAATTCATCTCAAAGTTAAACCCCAGATCTTTTACTTCAGTTTTCCTTTGAATAATGTCACCTCCTATGCTGTAATCTTGAATTAATAAATTTAATTTTCGAGTAAAACTAACAACCATACATTTTTTTATATTCAGTGACATATTATTCTCAGTAAACCAATGGTAAACACTCCCAAGATCATGTTGTAAACCAATACAATCATTAACATTAGATATTTGTTTAAGCAATTTAAAATCGTCAGCATAAAGCAAACAAGTTGATGACTTCACTACTGTAGGCAAATCATTAACAAATATATTGAAAAGCAGGAGGCCTAAGTTACTTCCCTGAGGAACACCTGAGGTTGATGTAGATTGATTTGATTTTGACCTACCCACTTTGACAATTTGCTTTCTTTTCCATAAATAAGACTTTATTAAATTTGCGGCCTTCATTGAAAAATCGAAGCTCAAAAGTTTGTTGTCAAGCATATTGTGATCCACCCTGTCAAATGCCTTAGCACATATAAATAAATGACATCCAACTGCTCCTTGCTTTCAATAGCCTGTGATGCTTATTCAGAAAATAAACTCAAATTTGAAACTGTAGATCTATGTTGAATAAACTCATGCCGGTGTATTGTTATTTTGTGATTAAATTGTTCATAAATATTAATGTAAAGAATATGTTCAAAATTTTTTGATAAGGTGTTTAATAAGCTTATTGGTCTATAATTTACAATTTCATTCTTTTTACCTGATTTAAAAATAGGTGCAACTAATGTAGTTTTCCAAATCCAAATATCTGCCAAGCATATTAGGTATCATATTAAATTGGTTTAAATCATACATACTCAAAAATTGTTGCAACAAGACATATCCCTCACAGGCTGGACCCTGACTCCGTTGGAAGCTAGGAACATTAAAATCACCCAAAATAACAACATTAGAAATATTCAACATTAACAAATTATCAAACAAATTTAAGAAGCTTTCAAAATTTTCAAGAGCTTCCTTTGGTTTAAAGTAAACATCAGATATGTACATATATAATATCTTGATTTTTAATTTAATTATAACATAGTCAATATTTATATCACAGTTTGTTTCTATTATTTCATAGCTGCTATACCTTTTTAAAGCCAAAAGCACCCCTCGGCCTCTAGTTTGTCCATTTGATATTTCCTTTCTGATAACTGCATATCTCTCATCAAGCAATTCAGAATCTAAGATACCTGGAGCGAGCCATGTTTCGTTCAGGGCTATAATGTCATAGTTCTCTGTTGCGACAGTATTATAGAAGTCTTCAGTTTTGGTTCTGAGACCTCTTACATTTCGATAATAAATTGCAATCTGTTGATGGTTAGTATGATGTACTGGATCATTAATTAGAGAGGACTCACCCTCGGACTCACCTACAATTGGGCGGGAGGTGTCGTCCTGCGTTTCTGAAAAATTGTGCTACAGTACCTCCAAGAGGCCAGATGTCGCGTTTCCAGGCATTCTTTAGAGCGCTCGGATGAATTGTGACTTTCGTAGAAGTGTCTTCTTCTTCTTCTTAAGCCTTTTAAGTCCATTCCTGGATGTAGGCCTTTCCTATGTCTTTCCTTCGTTCTCGATCTTGCGCTGTTCTGATCCATGCTAACCCCGCTGCTCGTTTTAGGTCATCATACCTCGTTTGTGCTCATACGATCTCCATTCAATAATCCTCCGGTTCCATCGGTTTCTATCACTCCTTGCGACATGTCCTGCATAGCTCCATTTGAGAGAGGCTGCTCTATTTGCGATGTCTGTTACTTTGGTAATAGCTCTTATCCGTTCATTGCGATATCGGTCTCTTCTGCTTATACCGATCATCGCTCGTTCCATCGCCCTCTGAGTGATTTTTAGAGTGTCTGAGTTGTATTTTGTGTTTGTCCATGTTTCCGCTCCATACGTTAGGACTGGTAGAATGCACTGGTCAAAAAGACGTGATTTTAGGTGTTGTGCTATGTTTTTGTTTCGAAAGATATAAGACAGTTTTCTAAAGGCAACCCAGCCTAATCGAATTCTCTTTTTATCTCTTCTTTTTGGATATTTCTTCCTAGTGTTATTATCTGTCCAAGGTATATGTATTCTTCCACTCGATTTATTTCATTTCCATCTATTTCTACTTTCACGGTTTCTCCTGGGTACATTAGTTGGGTTTTTTATAGGTTCTTCTTTAATCCAACCATAAGGGATTTTTGGTGTAGGTCTCTAATCATTTTGCTTAGTTCTTCTATGCTTTTTGCGATGAGTATGATATCGTCGGCATATCTTATATTCGTTAGCCATTGGCCGTTAATATTGATCCCTTTGTCCCTCCGGTCGGTTTTCTTAAACACGTCTTCGAGAGCAAGTGTGAAGAGTTTTGGAGATAGTGAATCACTTTATCTGACTTCTCTTGTCAACGGCACAGGTTGGGTGTTCTCATGTGCTGCTGCTTGGCTATTTATTTCTTTGATCAAATCTATGTATCTTTGGTCGACTCTACTGTTTGCCAGAGATTTGTAAACGGCCCAGAGTTCTATGCTGTCAAAAGCCTTCTCATAGCCAATAAACGCCAGACACAGTGGGAAGCCATATTCGTTTGACTTTTCTAACGCTATTTTCATTGTGAGCAGGTGATCGTTTGTTCCATAGTTTGTCCTAAAGCCAGCCTGTTCTGGGGGTTGATAGTCAGCCAGTTTTCGTGTCAGTCTATTAGTTATTACTACTTTTGTTAGTAGTTTAAGTAGGTGTGACATCAGGCTTATGGGTCGATAATTTTCTAACTTGGTGGTATCTCATTTTTGTGTATTAGTAACACCTGCGCTGTTTTCCATTCTTGTGGCACACAACCGCTATGTAGGCACCCATTGAACAGAGCAGTAACCATTTCCAACAAATTTTCGCCACCCTCTCTGATTATATCTATAGATATGTTGTCTTGGCCCGTAGCTTTATCTGATTTTGTGCTATTTATGATCTTTCTCACTTCTTCCTTTTCAATGTCAAGAATTTCTTCTGATCCAACGTTTAACACTCTTATATCTGTTCTGTAATTTTCTTCATTATCAGGGGGTGTTCTAGTTTCATAAAGGTCTGTATGGAATCCCTCTATTCTACGTAAGATATTATCTCGATTGTGGATAATAATCCCTTCTTTATTGCGTAGTGCGTATATTTGTGTTTTCCCTATGCTTTGTTTGAGACATTTCATTCCTTTGTTATTTTCAATTACTTCTTCTTGCATTTTGTTTTTATGTTCTCTCATATTTTTACGGATTTTTCGGTTGATTTCGGAATATTCTGCGGTTGATCTTTTATTATCTTTGGCTAGTCGCCGCCTTTCATGCATAAGAGCTGTTGTTTCAGCACTAATGATGGTTTTATTCCCCTTTCTTTTTGGTATTTCCTCCTCTAGTTTCATCATTGAGTCTTGTATTGCTTTTGTTAGTTTAGTATTTAGTTCTTCTACTCCCTCATTATTGGTATCGATATTGGCTATGTTTGAGTTTATTATTTCTTCAGTAAGTTCCTTTCTATCCTTGATGTCTTTTGCCATTATTCTGACTGTTTGTTTTTTAAGCATTCGTCTTCTTCTTTCAAGTTGTTTGTTAATGGTTACTTTGGCTCTCACAATTCTATGGTCGCTACCTGTGTTAAATTCATTCAGTACTGTAACGTCTTGAATTATTTCCTTGCTGTCGGTACACACATAATCAATTTCGTTTCTTGTTAGTCCGTTTGTTGAGATCCATGTCCATTTCCTTTTTACTCTGTTTTTAAAGAATGAGTTCATATTATATAATCCATGTTCATGCCTAAAGTTCAGCATGGTGTCATCTCTTTCGTTTCTATTCCCCGTACCATAGTATTCCATGTACTTTTCTTCTTCTCCTTGGCTTTTGCCTAATTTGGCATTAAAATCCCCAATTATTATTTTATATTGGGTGGGATGTTCTTCTATAGCAGTTTCTAGGTGTTCGTAGAACTCATTTATCTCTTCATCTGGGTGTGTCGATGTGGGGGCATATACCTGTATGATTTTTATCTCTGTTGTTGGGGATATAGTTAGAGTAATGTAGGCAACCCGATCTGCAATGGCTTTAAAGCATTTGACAAGGTGCGTGATTTTCTTGTTAATAATGAAGCCTACACCACCAACTGTTACGTCCTTTCCGCCTTTATGTATTAGTGTATTTCCGGAGTTCAGTTTAATCCAATTTTCTCCTACTCTTTTGATCTTACATAGCCCCACAAATGTCCCAGTTTATTTTACTTAATTCTTCTAATTTTATTATTTTATTGTCCTCTCTTAACGTACGAGCATTATAGGTTGCAATTGATAGCTTTAGTTTGACGGTTTGTTTACGATGATGTGTCGGCTTCTTGTCCCCCCAGAATCCTCGGGACATCCTGATTTTTCAGGGTGAGATTGTGTGGGATCGTTCCATCTACTCACCTGGTACAACATTTCTCATAGGAAGTATTTGGCATTGAAACACCACGCTTGCCAGGCGTCTTGGTGAGTGTGATTTCAGCCGCCCAATCTGGATCAGATGCTGTGTGCAGCCGCCCACTCTGGGTCAGTCGCTGTTGCTAGTTTTGGTCCGCCCCGGGTATTTGATTTTCCCTGTACCACCCATATCTGGGAGGTGTTCCCCTATCCACCACCTGGGGAGGCGCCCGATGGAGGACGAGCAACCCCACACGTAGAAGTGTATATCTCCGGATATCTTGATGGATGGAATTCACAAATTACATCCGGGAAAGAGACACTCAACATTTTTTGTAAATCTTCAGGTTTTGTTTTGGGCGCCAGTCTGGATACATGGAGAGATGCCAGTTTTGGGACAGTAGCAATGTTAGGTGAAGATTCATTACGGCCTACCACAAAGCGACGTTTCTTCCTGCCTTGTGTTTGCCAAGCTCCCTGGCCATTTTTATCAGAGCCATCGCACAGACTCTGAATTTCCTGAACTTTTGCTTGATGCCGAGCATGATGTAAGGCGGCTTTTACTTGCCCAGCCCCAATTTTACGCTTAATTGGACCCGATTGACAGTCAAAGTTAGCTACAGCAGCTCCCATAACTTTGTTTTTATCGGGGACGGATGATGAAATTATTAGGTTAGGTTTGCCAGCTGACTGTTTGACAGAGACAGAGGCGTCCTTCCGTTTATTATTGGCAACATTGGAATAAGTTGCGGTTTCGATATCTCCTGTTTTACTGGTTGCCGAAGTTTCGTTTTTCGACAGATCAGTGTTACCAACAGTAGGATTGGAAATTTGATCATGGCATAATAACTTTGAGGATAAAATATCAATTTTCTCCTTTAGTAAAGAGGCATTTTAATGAGAATTTTATTCTTGGACTCCATCTCACGAAGCAGCCTCCGTATTAACACATTCTCACTAAGATGTTTTTCATTGTTATTGTCGGTATTTTTGAGGTTATTAAGTGCCGTAGCATCAATATTTTCCCTTGAATTATTTACCTGGGTCGAAATTAGGGCTAATTATTGGTCCTCTAATCCAGCCAGATTTTCTGTAAGGCTCTTGATTTCCTTATCCTTTTCAATCATAATTGAGTCAACAGCCCTTTTGATTTTCTTTTCCCGCTCAGATTTCGCACATGTTGGGCAGTAAACTAAGCCTTTGCTCGCACTTGCCACACTTAAGCCGGTAAATCGTAGAGCACAGGACACATGTAGAACTATTTCACAAATTGCACATTTCACAAACGATTTTTCTACTCCTTTCTTACAATAAAGACACTTTTTGTTATTGAGATCGGACGGATCATCCTCACTCGGCGCCATCTTTTAAACTCTATTATATCTTAGAATTATTTACCGGGGAGAATAGATAAATTTGTTTCAGATTACAGAACCATTTTTTCTTAATATCTGCGGTTAATAAAGGGGACTTACGGTTGCTTTATCCTTTAGTGGTCTTTGTTACTAGTGTAATGCTATATTCTATAAGTTGCATTTAAGTTTTTTTGAGAAAATTTAGAAACAATTAGGTTCTTTTAACGTCGTTTAGCGATCAAAGTAAGACTTAGAAAGACATTGAGACATTAATTAAAATGCAACTTTTGTACATGGCGCTTAGGGTAATATATTCTGATAAAAAGTGTCCAAGATTTTACGTTTTGTCCAAATCGACGTTTGCCTTACCCCCACCACTTTATTTGAATTAAGCAAAGTTATTCAAAACGTAGAATTTATTTGCAATTCTTATTAATATGCCTTAAGTAAACTGCAGAGAAACCATGTTTAGCTTAATTATTGCGATGTCGCCCTTATCGAATATTATGCATGGTAAAATGCCAATTTGAACAGAGGATATTTTGCGTATAATTTAAAAGAAAACTGCTTTGGAGATTACGTTCAAATTCTAGTGCCAAATTAAGTCAAAAGCCGTAAAGAAATTGAGAAAATTGCGGGCGCACAAAGTAGGTCTTTGTTTGCCCAAACGGCCACGATGACGACGACAACGGAGGGCGGAAAGTGCGGTGGCCTCTGCCGCTGCCGCCACCGTTGCTGCAGCCAAGAGAGGATGTTTGAACAGGCTTCGTTGTTTTGGCGAAACCCGATACCGCGCGGAGCGGCAACTCCCCCATTTGCTGCAAACAATATAGGGTTTCAGAACGTTCTCAGTCGGTGGCTTTATACAGGGCGATCCCGTTCTAATCAGGTAGACAATTTAGTAATCGCTGCCTCTGGGATAAGGCTGTATAATTTCCGGAAAAATATCCTGTGGGAATATTTCCGAAAATATTTGTTCAAAGCAAAGAAAGACTCTAAAACAAATTAATATGTACAAAAGCTTCATGCAGCATTTCTCAGACAGCAAATATACCGAACCAATTTAGAATAGATCTCTGCAACATAAGAGGCCTAAGTACAAACAAAAATTCGGTACACCAACATCTACATGCAAATAGACCATTCATACTAGATCTTACAGACTTACGATTTACACTCCCGATTTAGACATAAGTTGGGAATATATTTACCACCTCATTCAGTGGTGGATTTGAACATTTTAGGAGCATTTGTATATTACGTTGTGCTGTGTGCATTTGTTCCTAACGCACGACGTTTGTTTCATAATTAGGTATATTCACTCCTACCCCCCGTAGGAGATACTCTATATAACTGCCCTAGCTTTATTAAAATTTCGCACGATATTCTCATCAAATAATATCCAAAAGTAGGTTAACGGATAACGGGCCTATAGGCCGCACGAAAACATGGAAGATGTACATACATTGTTTTAAATAGCGCGATACTGTTTCAGAATACGGATCTCTGGATAAATTTAGCATCGTGACTCATCGGTAACAGACATTCGATACCGGGAATAATTCGTAAAACGGTACAGGGTGCAACAAAATTTTGTCACACGATAACTAATTCTAGCCTATATTGTGCCTGCATTTAATTTACATCTACATCTATAGATACCCCCGGGAGGGTAATGCAGTTAATCATCTCCTTCTCCTTCCCGCCCCTCAGGTTCAATCATTTAATCCTATATAGAGCCCTAAATTTGAGACTATATTTTGGATGTTACAACAAGTGCAGATAATCAAAAATATTGCCAAGACTCATTTGCTAAGCATTATTTCATCTTTTGCGTTGCATTCACATGTTTTGGCTTTAATTCTGAGTAAGATTGCATTTTTTTATATTATACAATATACTTTTGTAATCTTTCGAACTTTTTGTAATAATAACATAAAATAAATCATCGATTTTAGGTTTCCTTGGTGTTTCTTATTTTAACATAAAATTCTATAAATTCTCGTAATAAAAACGCACTTTTTATTTCAATTTAAAGTCATGATTTTAGTGTTCGTTTGTAATGAAATACGACATTTTTAAAATACTTTCACATTACTTGTATGCAAAGTTATTTTTTGCATCAAATCGTAAATTTTCCTATTTTTTAGATAGTTTTTGCATTCCTAATACAATTTTCTATATTAGCATATTTTCCTTCTTAAATGAATAATGTTTGGCTTTCATTATTGACCAAAATCGCATTGTTTGATATCTTTATCTGCTTTTAGGATTTTTCTAAAAATTGCAAATTTTACCGTAAGATATTAATTAAAACAAGCTCACTATTTCCTCTTTTTTATCTCCTTCTTAAAATGTCTACATTCATAACCCAAACTAAACCGAAACCATTTATTTTCACATTTCTTAAATTTTTTAGCTCAAATTAACTTAAAATGACCAAAACTATTTGGTACTGAAACCAAACTAACCCAACAGTTTATTTTCTCTATTTTTCATTAAAATAAATATATTTCTCTCCCAAATCCTCAATTTTTTTCTACTTTCTTACATGACTATCATATTTTTTTTTAATTTGAATCTGAGTAAGACTGAATATAATGTATTATACACGGTGTCCCATATAAGAATGCACAGTACAGGGATCTCGCAAACCAGAAGAGGTACAAAGATGATTAAATTAGAGAAAAGGTGTGCCTTGCTGAACCCTACAACGTCATGCTTCGAAATGTAAAATAATCCGATTACTTCCGAAGATATTTGAGAAAACCCGAATTTTCTCGATTTCGTTTTTATTTTTTTCTGACTTTATTTGAAAAGATATGACAATACAAATTTCACTTTCCCATTGCCACTTTTCCTGCTCTTCAAGTTGGTGTTATTACATTTTCAATCTGACGTTTCGTTTCTTAGCAACCATCATCAACTTTGTTTTTTTAAATAGTCGAAAAAATTTATTTTATTCCTAAAAAACTTTAATTTCAATCCTAAATTCAACAACATATCGCTATTTGCATTTATCCGACGTTTCGGATAAAAAAACCATCATCAATAGTATTTGATGATGATAACGAAGAAACGAAACGTCGGATCAAAAATCTAATTACGTCATCATGTAGAGGAGGCAAAATGGCATAAGAATGTGAATTTTATTTTGATCAATTTTCTTTATTAAAGCCTTAAAAAAATGAATAATTGCAATCTACGAATTCTTGAAATTTAAAATATAATTAATTTTTTTCAGGTTATAATGAAGAGGATAAATCACAATAAAATTCACGTTCCTATGCCAATTTTTGTCCTCTACCTAATGACGTAATTAGATTTTTGATACCACGTTTCGTTCCTTCGTAATAATCATTAAATAACATTGATGATGGTTTTTTTCAGCCGAAACGTCGGATAAATGTAAGGAGCGATATGTCGTTGGATTTAGGATTAAAATTAGTGTTTTCTACGAATAAAACAAATTTTTTCGACTATTTGAAAAAACAAAGTTGATGATGGTTGCAAAGAAACGAAACGTCAGATTGAAAATCTAATAACATCAACTTGAAGAGCAGGAAAAGTAGCAATGAGAATGTGAAATTTGTATTGTTATGTCTTTTGAAATAAAGTCAGAAATAAATAAAAACGAAATCGGGAAAATTCGGGTTTTTCCAAATATCTTCGGAAGTAATCGGATTTTTTTAGATTCCAAAGCATGACGTTGTAGGATTCAGCAAGGCACGCCTTTTCTCTAATTTAATCATCTTTGTATCTATTCTGGTTTCCGAGATCCCTGTAGTGTGCATTCTTATATGGGACACCGTGTATATATTTTTGTATTTTTTCAAATTTTTTATAATAACATGAAATAAATCATCATTTTTAGGTTTTTTGCATTTTTTAATTTAACGTAGAATTCTACAAATTCTCGTAATAAAAACGCACCTTCTATTTCAATTTAAAATATTTTTTTTAATACTATCTTATATTACTTGTATGCAGTTGTAATTTGTTTTGTATAAAATCGTAAATATTCCTATTTTTAGATAGTTTTTGCATCCCTAATACAATTTTCTATATTACTATATTTTTCTTTATTTTTGACTTTCATTTTGGACCAAAATGGCATTGTCTTATATATGTCACTGCTTTTTGGATGTTTTGTAAAAATTGCATATACGTTTTACTGTAAATGATTAACCGAAGGAAATTCACTCTTTCCTCTTTTTTGATCTTCGTTTCTTTAAATGTGTGTACATTTCTAACTCAGACTAAACCGAAATCAATTATTTTCAAATTTTTCGCTGCTTATAAATTTTTAGCCCAAACTAAATCAAGCTTACCAAAACTCAGTATAACTAAACTAAAACCAAACTAACCTAAACAGCCACTTTTCCTGACTTTTTATCTGACCCAAATCCTCTACATTCTTTATTTTTGCTTTTTAAGATTTTCGAAACTCTGATGATTTTAATTTTTAATTCTGGATAAAATTGCATTTTTTATATTATATATTATATGTTTGTACTCTTTTGAACTTTTTGTAATAATAATTAATAATGTTACGTTTTCCCGTGGGTTCTGAACGATATTAGAAGTTTTACTATTTTAAACTAATACTCCCCTTATTCTTTATCACTGTATACAATGAGACAAACTAAACTACTCTTATAACTTTAAAACTAATAGCTCTTTACAAATCAACTAACTAACTCTAACTAACTATTTCTGTCCGCTATTTATATACAATCTAAGATCTATCGCGAATACTCCGAGAGATGCGAGGTCTCTCTATATTATTCTCGACCAGGGCTGCATTCATCGGGAGAATTCCACCACAATTCCTGAATCTTCGCGGCCGGCGATGACTCATACGTAAGCGCGACAAGGCTAGTTCTATATGGCAGCACAAAAACATTCGGATGGTTGCTAGCCGTGACATTGCCTCTACACTACGTCATTAATTCTTTTAATGACTGTATAGGGCCTTTCCCATACTGGCGTTAACTTGGGAGATTTTCCTTTCTTCTTTGCGGACTATATAACCAGACTTTATAAAGTCTGATATCGTTCATCTAAAATCCTATAGAATTAGCTTTGAGATCATATCGTATCTTCATTCGATCACGGGCTTTCTTCATGTTTTCTCTGACTAGTTCATGGATGTATAGTAACTTTTCTTTAAGGAAGTACGCATAGTCTTGAATTTCCATTCCCTAGTTGTCTGGCGTTTCGTATAATAGGTCACAGGGCAAACGGAGTTCTCTTCCAAATAAAACCATGGCTCGTGTTAGTCCTGTCGTCCTGCTCATCTGTATGCTATCAAAAATACCTAGTGGTATGTGTTGGTCCCAAACTTTCTGATGTTCATCTACGACCTTTGACAAAAATATTCTTCAATGATCTTGTTAAACCTCTCAACCATGCCGCCTGATTGTGGATGCATTCAAACGGTAGCCCACATAATACTGTTTCATTTTTCCCCTAGATCTTGTTTTGAGTCCTTGACTTGCGGCACAGGTTCAGCACTGTCGACAGCACGATTTCACATCCTGGCAGTAGTTGACCCAGTAAAATCTGTCGCGGATCTTGTCAATCGTTTTGTTCACTCCGAGATGAGCATCAGACTTTCCATTATGAACTTCTTTCAGAACTTCCGATATCTTCCTCCTTGGTATAACTAACTGTTTCTTCACTACTTTTCCATCGGCGCTTTCCCAGGCTCGTTTAATAAGTTCATTTTCCACTACCAAGGAGTCCCAGTGAGCCCACATAGTTCTAAGAGTGTAAATCCTTTAGTTAAAATCTCTCTCCAGCTTGGTCTTGGTTGATGTTCTTATTTAGCCTTTAGCAGTAGTGCTATTTCACTATCCTCAAGCTGATCCTTTTTAAGCTGCTCTGTGGTCAACTGCTGATCAACCTCAAACTTCATTTGCCTAATGGGAGTAATTCCTTCTCGTTGATCTATTATTTGGCAATGCTTACAATTATCCTCGCATAGTCTTCTGGATAAAGCATCTGCATTATTTTGCAATCTCCCTGCCCTGTGCTGAACCTTAAAGTTATATTGTTGTAACTTTTCAAACCACCTGGCTACCTGTCCTTCAGGGTGTTTCATATCCAAAAGCCATTTAAGTGCTGCATGATCAGTCCTTAATAACTTGTTCTTCTCCTGCTTGTACTTGCGATAAAACTGCTCCGATGCCGGTGTTGCTTGCGTCTGTGTCCAATACAAATTTACCCTTTTGTTCCGGATATCCCAATATTGGACTAGAACATAGAACCGCTTTTAATTTCCTGAACGCAAAATCACAGTTATGATCCCAGTTATAATTTGCTCGTTCTTCAGTGAGCTTATGTAGAGGTGCAACTATATCTGCAAATCCTTCGACAAATCTTCTATAATAAAGACATAATCCAAGGAAGCTCCGCAGTTTGTGCTTGTCGCGAGAACGAGGCCAGTCTTTGATTGCTGTAATATTTCGTTGATCGGTTTGGATTCTCTCTGATGGCACGACATGCCCGAGAAATTCAACTTTTTGTTGGAAAAGAAAACATTTCTTTGGATTCAGTAAGAGCTTAGCATTCTTGTTTTTAATACTAACACTTCATGCAGATTTTGTAGGTGCTCTTCAAAAGTTTTTTCCATTACCATTATATCATCAAGATAGACCAGGCATGTCTTCCAAGTGAGGCCTCGTAGAACAACTTCCATAAGGCGCTCAAAATTAGCGGGGGCATTGCGTAGTCCGAAGGGCATAACTTTAAACTGATATAAACCACTTCCAGTAGAAAAGGCAGTCTTTTTCTTATCTTGTTCGTCAATGCCTACTTGCCAGTAGCCGCTCTTTAAATCGAATGTTGAACACCAATGAGAAACTGCTGGTGTCGTCAACGTGTCATCAATTATCAATTCTGGGAAGTCGATAGTTGTCCTTCTTGGTGACGTCATTAAGCCTTCTATAGTCCACGCAGAATCTGGTAGTCCCATCCTTCTTGGTGACTAAGACAACATGAGAGGACCATGGGCTTGATGACTCTTCAATAATTTCAACGTCAAGCATTCTGTCCACTAATGTGATAACCTCTTGCTGCTTCGTCACTGGCAACCTCCGAGGATGCTGCCGTATGGGGTGAGCACTTCCAGTGTCGATTTTATGTTTTATGATGTTCGTTCTTCCAGTATTGCCATTCTTCCTTTCAAAAGCTGTGCTCTGCTCTTTGATAAATTGTGTAGCTTTCTTCAGTTCTTCGGAAGAGAGATGATGCCACGACTTCTGGAAATGTTCTAGAACTTCCTTAGGTGATGTTGAGGTTGTTACTTCTGACCGCGTTTCACAACTGGTTACCCACTGTATCGGCTCGCAAGTGGCTATTACATCTCCTTTAATGATTTTGATGGAATTGGATGAAATATTTGCTATCCTTATCGGTATTTCACCGTCGGTTTGACTAGTGCTTGGCCTATGAGGTATTTGCACGGCAAATCGTGATGTTGGATAAGTCCGATGTAGCCTCAAAAATCCTTCTCCAATTTCCCAAAAATTATCTTCTCGGTATTTTCGCTTATTCTGAAAATGAAATGCCCAGTCCTGCCACAGCTATAGCACTGATTTGAGGTATTTCGGTTACGTGACCTATCTTCTATTGGTTCCTGGAATCTCCCCGTGGTGGCCTGAAAAACTTCCGTTAATTTCTTCCAAATTTCGCCCATCTCAGTTAATTCACAACTGTTTGCCGGCTTTTCTTCCTGGATGGATGCGGCTCTGATTTTTGGCTTAGAGATGTTACAGGCCGCCTCGATTTCTAGGGCTCTACTCAAGGCTTCACTGCTGTTATCAAATTTGGCTAGACGTAGCATCTTCTGAGTTTCTAGATCTCTGATACCATCCACGAAATATTGGGCAGCTAGTTCCTCTTGAAATTCTTCTGTTGCTCCCGGGTAGGCCAATTGAATGAGACGTCTAACGTCTGCCTCAAACTCTTGCAGGTTTTCACCAGGCCTCTGATGTCGGGACTTTACTTGTGCCTGATACAGTTGTCTTCTGTGATGGTCTCCAAATCGTTTCTCCAGGGCAGCTACACGTATGTTATATTTCCCCTGTTGGCTGATGGGAATGGTCTGTAGTATTTCCAGAGCAGATCCACGAAGCGCTACCCCTAGTGACGTAGCTATTTCTTAGTTATTCTAACCGTAGGCAACAGCAGCGGCTTCAAATTGTCTTCTGTATATTGTCCAGGATGTTTGACCGTCATACGTTGGAGGATTGATATGCTCTCCTGTGGCGAATACCCTCTCGGTGGGTCCTTGATTTTTTAGTCTGGTAACTTCTGCTTGAAGATTCTTCATTTCTTTCTGTAAGTTTCCAATTTTCTTTTTGTATATTTCCTACTTCTTTTCCAAATTTCTCATTTTCACCATCCAATATTTTCTGTAATTTTCCCTGCTCGCCTACAATTACATCAAGCATCTATTTCTGAAGTTGGTCCTGCTCTATTTGCCTTTTATCTTCATGGTCTTGTAACATTTTCTGCATTAAATCGTAAATTTTTTATATTTAGATAGTTTTTGCATAATTTATATTATTATAATTTTCTTCTTTAGTATTTAGTATTTATTTAACGAGAAAAGATTTACAGTAAATTATACAAAAAAACTGTAAAACCCTGCAGAGATAAACACAGTTATCTATACGCAGGTACAGTTTCAAGAAAAAAAAGAAACATAACAAAAATATCACAATAAAAAATCTTACATACTAACTAAAATTAAAGTTTTCTTGATTGAGCTACCAAGAAAATTTCTTATTCTATTATAAGAGATATGAAAGTACATTAGTAACAGTAAATAAACTTTAGAACTCAATTAGATTTTATCCAATTTTTCAACATATTTACATGTGTGACCTTTTATCTACATACAATATTTTGTATTCATTTGGCAAATTATTGAAAGTCTGAATTGCCTTTTTGTACGAATTTTTCTCACTTACTCTTTTCTTATTTTTTGGAACAATCAGGTTTTTACTTGGAGTAATACTAGCAGAGGCGAGATATGTATTCTTTTAAAAACTATAGTGGTATTTCAATGCTTCAAATGTATATTATAAATGTTTAGTAATTTATTTTGTAAGTTTTGCAATAGATTTATGTTAGTTTTATAAGCTCCACCCCATGCTACTATGCCATAACTTATAATGCTATGAAAAAAAGCATAATATATCATTCTTAATATTACTATTGGCATTATTTTGGCAATTTTATAGAAAATAAAGACTAAGTATTTAGTTTTTTGTATGATATACTGAATATATGATCAAAAACTAGACCTACATATAACATCTATAAGATTATCTTTAATTTTAATGTTTATCACTGATAAAACACTATCATTATAGTTGCCAAAAGTCATACAAACAGTCTTTTTTACCTTTAGAGATAATTTGTTTAATACCAACCACTCATCATTACTCATCAACAATTTTTAAATAAACATTCATTTTTGCTTCAACTTCACTCCAAGTATCACCAGTAGCAATTATTGCAGTATCATCTGCATACGATAATATTGATTCAAAGGGGATCTCCTTCAAGTTATCATTGATATATAGAATGAACAGTAAAGGTCCCAAAATTGAACCTTGTGGAACACCAGTTTTTAAAATCATAATATAATCACTATAATTTTCATTTATTTTAACCATTTGTGATCTATTACTAAGATAGCTTGAAAGCAGATCTACAGCCATTCCTCTTATTCCATAACAGTAAAGTTTGTCTAACAATATTTTATGGTCAACAGTGTAAATGCTTTGGCCAAGTCCAGAAAAGTTATCGGTATAGGTTTACTAGCATCTAGTTTATTGTAAAGTACATGTGTGATATGATTTAAAGCATTTTTTGTACCAATTTTTTTCATAAAACCAAATTGATGATCGGATATTATACTATTCATTTTTATGAAATCAAAAAATCTATTGTAAATTATTCTTTCAAGAATTTTAGCTATGTTTGATATTAGTGAAATTGGTCTATAATTTGATATATTGTGTTTATCTCCTGACTTATGAATAGGTTTCTGCCTTCTTCAATGCTTCTGGCCAGATAGCTTTTTCAATACAAGAATTGAATAAATATGCTAGAGGTTCAGAAATGTAATTTGATAATACTTTCAAAGTATTACTATTAATTTTATCTACTCCACCATTTTTAAGTTTCAAATTGTTAATTATACTGACAACCTCTTGCACGCTAGTTGGTTTTAAGAAAATAGTATTACAGTTCACCTCTGGTAACCTTGGTTTAGCATTTGTTTATTGTACATTTTTTTACTCAATTTTTGACCTATTTCACAGAAATATTTATTCATATTGCCAGCAATTGTCACATTATCTGATACTTTTTCACCCTCTGCATTAATATAATTATTAATAGTATCATTTGTTTTCTTTTTTTTTTCAATTTTTTCGCTAATAATTCCCCAGAGTTTTTTGGGATTGTTCGAATTATTTTCAATTTGTTTTTTTTTTCATATTTAATCTTGGCATCCAAAATTACCTTGTCTAGTGTTTTGGTATATTATTTGTATTGTTTTTTTAGTTCTTTATTTGTACAATCTTTTTGCCATAAGTGATATTAAAATTCTTTAGTACGACATGATTTTATAATAGCATCTGTTATCCAGCTTTTCCTTTGTTGTTTTTGATCATTTTTACTTACAACTGTATGCAAGTTTTTATTTTATTTATTAATTTATCTGTTGTTGTGTTAGGATCTTGTATTAATATTGTTTTTCTCCAGTCTATTGTTCTTGCTATTTTATTTTATTTATTATAATTTATTCTGGTATTTGGTAATTTTCTTTCAGCTTACAACTTATTTATTTCAACAAAAATTGGATAGTGATCAGTCAGTCAGTAATTTATATGTGACTGTGTTAATATTTTTAGTTTTAATGTAGATATTATCAATACAAGATCCTTTATTGGTTTGATTTGATGGTCTAGTGATACCGACTATACCAGGAAGATAACCTTTATCTAAGAAATTACAGAGAAACTCTTGGCTTATGTTATCAGGTTCTAAAATATCAACATTAAAGTCACCAAGCAGCTTCATTCCTGCAGCTTTTGTTATGACCAAAGCTGCACCACGAAACGCACGGTCTTATGTTTATCAAGTCATACACTTTGCAATTTTGATCACCTACAAAAAATACTCTGTCTTTATTTTCTCTTATGTGCTTATATATTTCAGATGGTACTTCCATGAAAACAGTACTGAGTTTTGTTGTGCTGTTTTTGTACATATGTAACACCTTACCTATAGTGGCTTGGTCCATATTAGTATAGTTATCAATTCCAATAATTGTAATCTTGGGATTAGCCAGCTTTTCTATTTCAATTTCACAAAAGGTATTTAGTTCCTGTTTAAGTAAGTTTTCTGTGGCTGTTACATTTTCCATATCCATGCAACTAATAATGACATCTTCATTTTTCTTCTCTTGTATTTGTTTAGCCTGAATTGTTATACACTCTGCAACACTTCTGGCATTTATTTCATCTTTGTGTTTGTCAACTTTTTTAACAATAATTTTGGGAACTCGTGTTGATATTGGCTTAAAATTATTGATTACAGTTTCAGTATATAACTTTCTTACAGGTTTCTCTTTATTTCATTCGAGTAATTCTTTCAACAGTTCATTTTTTTCTTGTAATTCCTTGATCAGCTGTTTTCACATTTTTCGCTCGGTTTATAAATTTTTAGCCCAAATTAACCCAAACAGCTCCTTTTTCCTACTTTTCACCAAAATGAATAAATTTCTGACCTAAATTCTCAATATTTCATTTCATCTCTATTTCTACTCAGGGTTTATTACTTTTTTAGTGTTTCGTAATCTTGATGATGTTTTATTTATTAATTTAGAAAATATTGTGCGTTTTCTATATTATTCGTTATTCGAAAATGTGCAAATAATTTTTTCTTTTCGGATACTATCATGTTCTCATCTAATTTTTTGCTTTAATTCTTAGTAAAATCGCATTTTTGTAAATATTTTTTATTGTTTCGAATTTTTCGATATAGTTTCACAACTTAAAATATCGATTTTAGGCTTTTCTCATTTTTTTAAATCGGCATTGTTACTCTCAAGGTCTACATTTCTAACCCAACTAAACCCAAATCGTTCATTATTATTTTTTTTCTATTTTTCGTTCAATTTTTTTATACAAGATGCTCTTTTTATACTTTCAAGTCAAGGTTCATGAATATCATCATATTTAATACATTTTATAGGATGTAGCCTTAGCCTATTTCTCGTTTGCGTTATTGTGAACCTGATTTTGTTTGGGTTTTGCAAAAGAGTGTCTGAACGTAAGTTTATTTAGTCTAATATTGAAAGTATTTCATTATTTAAATACAATCATTTAAAACGTGTTATTCGTCGAATTCCGTATTAATACGTATTCGTTTCACCATAATAACGACTGAATTATCAACCGCAATAACTCTCGAAGAAATCGACACTGTCAGGCCGGTGTCAGTTTCGTTTATAAGAAGTGGCATTGGACGGAGTAATCCGATCCGTTTCTGGGGTTGCCGGTTTTGGTTAGTTTGAGAAACATTTTTACTGGTTATGGCGGTTTTATTTTTAATAATACGATTACGTTTCTTATTATTACCCAACGCGTTCCTATGGAACATCGGCTAACCGAATAACACATTTATGCAAAAGGGACTTAGCTCTTCATATGGGTTTCTGTCCAGTGGCGTAACTACACCCCCGCCAGCCCCCGCAATGCGGGGAGGAGCCTGCCTAAGAGGGGCACTAAAAAGGAAAAGCTCTGGAATACAAGTGCGCCGAAGGGGCCCCAAAAAAAATTGCGGGGGGGCCGAAATTTCTAGTTATGCCACTGATTGAAAAAATTCTAATTTTCCACTAAAGTCTCTCAACATATCATCATAAATAGGAAATTTGACGTAGATTTCGAAAAACGACACTAGAATGTTGAGAAATATTAAACTCCTCCATAATTTTCAAATATATATGCCTATGCAGTTTCCAGCATTTAACAGAAATCGAAACCCTATTTTCACACTAATAGGAAAAATGTAAGTTTTGCACTAAAATCATTGAAAACCTTCAAAAAGGTAGGAAATTTCATGCAGATTTCGAAAATCAACACGAGAATGTTGAGAAATTTCTAGTTTCTTCGTAATATTTAAATATACTGTATTGTGCACTTTTTAGAAATTGACAAGATTTTAAACCTTTTCTTTGCCTAAATTGAAAAAATTGTAATTTTCCACCAAAGTCTCTCAAAATATCATCATAAATAGGAAATTTGGCGTAAATTTCGAAAATCGACACTAGAATGTTGAGAAATATTACATGCCTCCATAATCTTCAAATATATATGCCTATACAGTTTCCAGCATTTAACAGAAATCGAAACCCTATTTTCACACTAATGGGAAAAATGTAAGTTTTGCACTAAAATCATTGAAAACCTTCACAAATGTAGGAAATTTTATGCAGATTTCGAAAAACTACACGAGAATGTTGAGAAATTTCTAGTTTCTTCATAATATTTAATTATACTGTATTGCACTTGTTAGAAATTGACAAGATTTGAAACCTTTTCTTTACCCATATTGAAGTTTCTCTTAAGGCACGAATTCATTTTTTTTAGGTCGAAATTGTTATTCATACCTCATCTGGCAAAGTGCTGGACTGTTTTTGTTGATTGAAACAGATCATGTTATATAAAAATTAGCAACAGACGAGGGGTATAAATAATATTGAGCTAAATAAAACTGAAAAACGCAGATTAATATAATGAAATTAAAACCAGTGGATTATTTAAAATGTCTACGTCTCCTTTTGTACATGTGTGCATCGAAAACAGTACTGGTTCAAAGAACTTGCCCGATGGTGCGGTCGGGAAGAATGCGTTTAGCGGAATTCGGTAAACACATGTGCGCCACTTGTCACTAATGTCACTTTACTACCCGGGGTGTCGGAATGTCTCAGGCAGAGAGCGAAGAAAAGGTCCTAATAAGTGTTTGTTTAACCATCGATTTGCCTAACTGCCTCATTTCTTGGACCCCTTTGACAGTGGCGTGCCTGCTTTGAGTCTCGTTGAAGATATTTACTAAAACCATATTTTAATGTGGTATTATTAATAATTATTATTACTAAAGTAGCGTTTTCGTGTGGAAATTTAATTATTGTTGATTATTAAATCGAGCGGACTAAAATTTAGGCTCATTGACTGTCACTAGTGTTTCGCAAAACCTCGAATTAAAACTCGAAACAATAAATACAAATAATACAAATATAAATTAATTTAAAACTTGGTTACATTCAAAATATTTGCAACGAACCCCAATCATAATTATTATACAATTGTACATGGTGTGGATGAGAGATTATAACTGATCGTTAGATCTAATACCTCTCCTGCTTATTGGCAGTTACAAAGGTTGGTCCAGAGCCCCTGTTATTAACAAACAGCCCCTCCCCTAGTAAATAATTGTATAATGACTCACCTCTCTGGTTGGTGTCCGTGCTGCCCCACGCTGCTGTATGGTGCGCATTGGCATCACATCCAACTATTAGATGGGTGCTCTTCCTCCGACTGTAGGCGATCAAGTTCCACACTTCAATTGGAGAAGTTTGGTTTGCTTCAGCGTCCCCAAGAAAGTAAGCAGAGCATACGATTATGGCCGTTGGGTCCTGTCCTGTGTGTATTTTGCAAGTACTGTCGTCATAATCTGAAGTTTTGAAAAATTTCATGTTGCTTTTGATTAAGATACATGCTCTGGGTCTGTTTCAAGAGTAAATTACCTTACCTGGTGTTTTACCCAGGGCTCGTATGTGGCTGGAGAAGAGCGATATCCATTGAAAGCTTTGTCAAGGATATATAAAGGTTGCCTCGGCATGTTGCAAATTAGCCTGCAAAAAGATTTCTATCTTTCTTCCCAGTCTGCTTCTCCAAGGGGGGCCTGCGCCATGGTTTTTCGACCGTTTATTCCCCTTGCCAGGGAAGGAATTTTCTTTTGCCTTCAGAGGGCCTGGTCGAGGTGCGACATTTTGGAGAGGGATTTGGCTCCCTCTCTGCCACCCGATGTTAAGGCTGTTACTTCCACCAACCCAGTCCCAGGTTTGGAGACTCCTGTAAAGGCAGGATCAACTCTACCTTCAGCTTCCCGCTGAGGGGCTTTGGTGGAAGTTCCAACCTCCCGTTCTTGTGGAACGTCTCTTCGTTCCCACCGTGGCTCAGCATGGAACTGCACCTATCCACTACTAAAGAAGAGTCCCCTTCAGAATCGCCATTGATGGTGAATGTCCTGGTTTGGCGTGGACCTGGCTCTTTCCAGTGTAGATTTACCCACTCTCGGTTGTTTAGACTGGGGTTCATATAAGTGCCACTTTCGATGTCAATTGTTTATGGTTGTCATCGGGTATGTATGCGATGCATATGTGTGGTCTTGGCATATCAACTCAGCTGAGTTTAAGTCTCTTCCACGGCTTTAGGACGGCTACTACGTCCTTAAGCTATATCATGGTCGCGTCATCAGCACAAATGACTTGAAGTCAGCCTGGCCTGGCTGCACATCCCACGTTCGTCTTCCGTAAGCTTATCTACAGACGTCATTATGGCGTTCTGTATTAGCCTGATTTGATTGTTATCCGATGAGAATCAGTGTCGACTATTCCAACAATACCCCGTAGTGCCACCCCATAGTATAAGCAAGAGGTGATTGTTCCAACCCTGTGTTTATTTGCCTGCTGTTCAGGCGTACTGCTATCAGATGGTGTCCGTTTTCCGCCCTTCGATCTGCTGATGCCGGTGGAGGGGCGATCTTTCTGCCTACGAATAGTGTGCAATTGTCTCTGTCCTGTCTACTTTCCGGGTTCAGGTCTTCCTTGTCCCCTTTCTTCCTTTAAGAGCCTTTCTCAGGGCTGCGGGGTAGTCTAACCCCTGTTGAAGGAATCGTCTGAGACGTTTTTCATTAACGTGGATAGCCTCCTTCTCCTGAAAATAAGATCCTAAACTCTTTTTTGGATTCATTCCGTGTTTTCAGTTTGAGGGAGAGACAGTTGATGTCGTGTTTTTGAACAATAATATCCTCAAATTTCAGATATTCGCAATCTAATAAATATAATGAGAAGGGG